>QPHH01000006.1:891789-1013388 GCA_003574815.1 Aspergillus spinulosporus | reverse complement strand
AGGATAAGAATTAAAATAAGAATAAAAATAAAAAGAAGGGTAAAAGTAAGAATAGTAAAAGTTTAGAAAAATATAAAAAATTAGTAAGGAAAAAAATATATTAATATAATAATAAAAGTAGTAAAGGTATTAATAAAATAAATAAAAAAAAAATAAAATAGGAATATTAAAAAAAATATAAGTAAAGGTAAGAAATAAAATAAAAAAATAATAAAAATAAAATAAAATTAAGATAATAATAAAAAAAAAAAAAAAAAAAAAAAAAAAAAAAAAATAATTAAAAAAAAAAAAAAAAAAAAAAAAAAAAAAAAAAAAAAAAAACAGAACTTCAAAACTGTCGTTCAACCTAGTCATATAATACCCCTACGAGCACAGTGTGCGTAGCTTTTACAGGACTTCAGGGAACTGGTGTCACCAGAGCAGATTCTTCCTTTTCTTCTGCAGCTCTAAAGCAAAACTAGACTAGACGCTATTCTGGGACAGAACAACTTCTTCCAGACAATCTCAGTTGTATATTGGCAGGCTATATTACAGGTAATACGCATGTGTGTCATTTGGTTAAAGCCAAAGAGGGCCAGAGTCCCACGTAGAATCGCACTGGACTTACCGCAGAATTCAGGCAACTAAGTAGAATTATACACAAAGCTCTGTATCCCAGGCGCTCCTTTCAAGGGTCAGTGGATAGTAGAATTTAGAATATTAGAGAGTGGCTGAGTACAAATCGTGGCATTAGTCCCTACTTAAAACCCAGAACACGCTTCAAAGCCTCTCGTCTTCGGCCTTTGCTTGGCCTTGAAGATACATGATGGTCTAACTTTTGCCATTCTGTAAGAGCACCTCTGGAAGTCCTGGCACGAAGTGTAGCACACTGGAGCATTAATTCTGTGGCTTTGGTGATTTTACCCATCGAATTGTATGTAAAGGCAAGATTATGCATGCTCGTCAGAGTATATGGATGCTCAGCTCCCAGCACTGTCTTCGATGTCTCCATGACCTGCAACCCCAGCTGCTCAGCTTCGTTCAATAGACCCTGATTAAAGTAGGTTGATGCCAGGTTCGCCATGTTGGTCAGGGTAGAGGGATGCTCAGAGCCTCTTTCCTCGTGATTTACCCTCATCAGCTGGATATATAGTACCTCTGCCTCGGAATACCTTCCATCACTTGCAAGGCAATCTGAAATCCTCTCAACAAATTCCATATACTCTCTTAGTTGTAAAATAAACTCTTTTTCATGTACGAGAACTAATGCAGGGGGGAGGTATTCTCGCCACAGCTCTCGGTTATAATGACTACTGTCCGGGAACAGTTCCCCCAATCGATCAGCCACCCTTTGAATCCAGAGACAAAAAAGCCTATGCTTTCTAAGCCAGTTCCGGGTCGCAATACGCACAAGTCTGTGCATACTTATCTGTGTGTCTTGGCTGTGAGTAAACGAGTACGCATTCAGAAGACCTAAGGCGTCAAGTTTCTGTTTATCAGTTGATGGGGGAGGCAGAAGTGACAAAGGGATGTTTCGTGGGCTGAGACAGGCCATAAAAGACAGATAGTCTGCTGCTAGTTGATTTTGCTGCTGAATCTGCTTGAATGATATTAACCAGGTGGTGATCACAGGGTTCTGAGTATCGTTATAGCGTCCCGGATCCTTGAAGTCTTCACTAAGGAGTTCCACAGCATCCTTTTCCTCTTGTTGTAAAAGGGCAAGGTATAGAGACATACCCAGGCGCTTTTTATTGATATATGCTGATGCCTGTGCGATTGCCAATGGAGGTATGCCAGATGTTCCAGGAGAGAAGTTATGGTGACATGGTCCTGGAGCAAGTCTTTTTGTAAGACTAACCTGCTCAGGATATCATGTGCTGTTTTCTTGTCCACGTCTGGAATATGAATAATATTTGATGATGTGAGGTCCACCGCAAGTTCCCCATTGAGGGTGGTGAATAGAATGCGGCCCTGTTGACTCTGAGGGAGAACGTCCTCAAGGGCTGAGCTCGTTCTATCAGCAGTTAACCACATCTCTGTATCATCCGCATTGTCAAAAATAAGCAGCCACTTTCCTGCACTCTCGGAGCTCAGGTACAGCTTAACCTGTTCTTTCACCTCTGCTGGTTTCACTCCATGGAGTCCGAGCATACGTGCAAGATTCAGAAATGTCTGCTCAATCATTGCATGGCTCGTACAGGGGACCCAGAAAACTGAGCACTTCTTGTCTTGATACCGTATGCGGTATGCTACCTCCAGGGCTAATTGTGTCTTTCCAACCCCTCCCAAGCCAGTAATTGCAATCCTCTTGGGTCCGTCTTGCGTTGTGAGCAGTTCCTCTAACTTCAATATCTCGTCCTGGCGACCGACGAATCTTGGATTTCTTTCTAGCGAGACCATCCAGTGCTGCAATATATTGCGTTCGGAGGCATTGGATCCTGCTCGGCATGTTTGGCAGGCAGCTGGGCTTATGGATGAACTGCCTACTGTTGTAATCAGGGGAATATGCGACTATTGCGATTCCCATAAACAGAAGCAATGGCAGAATTATGCAGCTTTAACGGCAGCTGCCTATGCAAAACTCTTGTTATCAGCCATGCCTGCTTCCATCTCAAAGCAGAGTATCCCATGCTGTTGAGCTAGACGATCGCGTGTCTCTGGGTCCTTCATCAACTGATCCCCAGATGCAATCAGTCCGTAGTGGATATAAGGTGTCCTGGTCTCACGGGGTTGTCGTTTAATTAATTCTTTATTATCACATTTCTGGCAGATGTCTTCTCTGGTAGTATGATAGTAGGAAGAATGGAACAAGCGATCTGTGTGCTGCTCTGGGGGTGCAAATCTTTCTGTTATTTCAGGGTTCTGTTCTAGGGCTTCCCGCACTATTTTAGAAAGCGCAGCGTTGCCCTCAGTCATTTGCTTTGCCTCGAGCTGTCCCATAGGGGTCAAAAAAGCGTGTGGTGGTTTGTTTAAGGTGCCTGTTGGCTCGAAAATTCCGCCCTGAACTCCTTGCCATAATCATACTGTATCACTCCACTATACTTTCCAACTGGCTTGCTGACCACTACATCGCCTAATCGAATATCAATATTTTTGCCCGGAACCCCGCCTCCAATTCCCACCATCAGTCCATACTGAAGCCGGGGAAATGTTAAACGCGTCCGAGACACAACGGCTGCAGCAGAAACTGTTCCGTATACGCCAATGGGGAGGCAGGAAATGACAATATAGTGGCCGTCTATCTCCCCAACTTCGTAGGCATTCGGATCGGCGGACGGTATGGGCAGGGGACTGTGGATTCTATCCAGCATAACGCGGGCTGCTGCCATCTCCAGCGGCAAGGCGCATATCCACGCAATCGTGTAGTCGTCACGCGTTAAAGAGGTCATGGTCGCTCAGGGCGAGGACAGGGCGAGGAACAGGTCAAATAAGAGAAATTTGAAAGTCTTGATGTCTCAAGCCGTAGCAAAAGACAGCATTAAGGACAGGAGAATACAAAGCACAGTTCGTGAGGCTGAGAGAAGAGGGGTAAAATCCACGTCCTCCTGCCAGGCTGCAAGGCTGTGTACCCAGCACCTCACCTAAATTGCCTGAATAGGGGTTTTAAGTTATTATTTTGACAGACAGGAAACTAGTCAGAACTTAGCTCTTTGAGGAAATTAGTTCTTTTAGCTGAGTGGGAAGTTTAACAGAATCTAATTGAAGGCCACAGAGGTTCATACCAAGAACAAACCTACATCCATACATCACCACTGACTTTCATCTAGTCCTTCTTGTTATGTTCCCTCTGAACTTTGGCAAGGAAATGAATGTCGCGAGCCATTTCAAGGTTCACGAATCGAAAGGGTGCACTATCGTCCCGTGGTTGTGGTCGCCTCCTCCGGCTAATCAGCCCGAATGATTTGAGGACAGGATATAAGATTTATCTCTTTGAACATGGAGCTTCGGAGCTACTATCGACCTGTGCCGGCCCTGGGACGCCCGTGCAACTGGGCAAACTCTCGAGGTGATCCTGATGCACTCGGTCAACATGCCCATTCCTTGACTCTTAGCACACTGCCAGCACCTATCTATCTGTTTTTATTAAGCACGATGGGGGGTCCAACCGATATTGCCTTGCTCTTTTATACTTTACAGTCTGTTAGATATGGCCCCCTCATCCTTGCGTGGAACCTAAGTTGGTGCGCTTCTTTCCTGGCGAAAAGTCAAGGATTTCCACAATTAAGCTGCTTGGCGGCACGTACTGCCTAGGAGAAGGTACTAATCCCCTATCTTCATACGTGGGACCGCACCGGTTTATATCTGCTTATCCCTGGATACCGTGGCGAGGGATGCACGCTACTTGATCACAGCCTTTCCCCCATCCATGAAAGCCGCAGTTCTATTTCCCTCTGTTCCTTTACGACGTACGGTACTTGGCCGGGGGAATAGAGTACATGACACCCCGTTGGATTATGCAGGGCCAGAGCATCTGTCTATCTTGGTCCATAATACAAATTAGTGGAGGATAACCCTAAACAACCATACAAGAATCAAGAACGCGCAGCAAGACCTGGCTTATATCCCATATTGTATGTACAGGACTTAACGCAAAAGGCTAAGAATGTTACATCAGAAAATAGCTTGCAACCAACGGATGAGGCTAAATGACACTGCTATAGTGGTCTTTGTATGCTATTGGTCACAGCTTGCTTTTACCATATGCCTCAAAAAACTGATATTGACTGAAACAGCAATCATGAAACAACTCAGCTTGTGGGAAAACCTGTCCCATCCGGGCAAGGGACATAGGATTTCTTTTATATTAACAATTTGACTCTAATCTCTGTCTGGGACCAACAAAAGACAGCAAGTATCTCTAACCAGGAGGATGCCGAAGACGCAAGAGGACAATTGATACTAAGAATTTTCTGTGGGGGCTACTTTCAGCCTGGTGGGATATTTATTGGGCGATCGCTGCCCTGGTTCATCATGTTACAAGCTTTACCGTACTCTTGGTCAGACCGGCAGGAAATAAGCATTATAGATTACTGATATCATCTGAGAAAAACTTGTTAGGTCTGTGGAAGAAGGCTGTACTGTATTATAGAGCATCAGCCTAGGCGTGATAAAAGCATCAACCGCCGATGATATAAACGAAGGAAGGTCTGATTTTTTACCTAGATGTACATAGTCGTGTAGATAAACAGAGAATGAGAGCAACCTAGCCTGATAAAGCAGCTCGAAAAGACACAACTTTTGAACCATGAAATAACAGAGATCTTGCATAGGCTTCGGCGACAAATGCCATATATGAATAGTGGTCACATTCAGTCGACATATCCAGCTCGGCCTTCGCTTACTACATGCTCTCCTAACGAGAAAATAAAGATCGGCGTTTCTGATTGAGATTCGCGAGACTGCTCAAGTGTTGTGGTGATATAAATGTTTTTGTCCGTGTAATATGGGACCCTCTTGTGCCTCGCTTGCCAAAATATTTATCGTACAGCAGCACTCTTTTCTACTCCTTCACTGCAGCTATTGACTATGTCAATGAAAGAATCTGTAGTTGCTATCGACAACAGCCATATTAACTAATCCTTCTCACATTGGAAAGATCGATGAGTTTGCTGTTCTCATTAATATCCTACCCAGTTATCGTTCAGGCAGACCCGGCGATGGCTGCAACCAGAACATTCATGCTACAACACAAGTCAAGTCAGCCGCAAATACCCCCCATACGAACAAAATCCTGGCTATAGCGAAGTTCTCTTAAAACTAGGGGGCAATGTCTTGTTCAAAGCCAGTGAATGAGATATTGGGCTGGGTTTTAGAAATAGCCGGTGCGGATAGAAGGCTCGAGTAATTATACGCCTAGCATTCTGCTAGTCGAAAAAAAAAGAGGAAGAACTATAGAATACTGATGACCGCCCATCTATCAATACTCAACGTCCAACCCATCGGAAATATCGATATCGTAAGCATTGAGGTACCACGGATCAGAACGCCCAAGGAGTAGTTTGTGACCAGCATCTGCAGCCAACTGCGGTAGGGCAATTCATGCACACATTGACGCTTGCAGGCCGCTCGAAAACGCAGGTAAACGATGCAGCAACAGATCCAGGAGACGAATCCAGAGGTGTTGGTGATGGTGACAAACCAGGTGAATACAGTAGAGCTGCTATTAGCACAACTCAGGTAAGCTAGGAAGCCAAACAAGCCACATGCGAGCACTGCTGCGTACGGAACTCCGCCTTTTGTACAGCGAAGGAATACCTTAGGTGCTTGACCGGAAATTGCTAGTGCATATAGAGCTCGAGAGCTCATATAGAGGTACGCATTACCAGCGGACCAGGCCATTGTAAGGATGGATGCATTGACCACGCTGCTCAGGCCACGGATACCAGCATGCCTGATCCCAACGACGAACGGGGAGGATTTGGCATTGTTGCCTCCGTTAGAAAGGGCCTCATCGTTCGACGGACTGATGACGCTCATCGCTAAGGCCGCACCGACGTAGAAGACGACAAGTCGGAGTAGGAAACGATTGGCTGCTTTCCTGAGGACTTTTCGAGGGTTTTGCATCTCACCCCTCGTAGAAATAAGAGGCTCAGGGCTGAAGGTAAAGGGAAATGCACAGAGGACGAGGGTTCCGACAAAGGCGACGAACCTCCCTGTTGCTCCCTCGGCCAGCCACGTCTTGGTAGCCCCTGGATCCTCCCAGTAGTGAAAACTAAGGATGCCTGATTGGTTTGGACCACCTCCCCAGAAGAGTATGAACGAAAGGATCAAAAGCCCAATGATCGTAAAGACTTTAATAAAGGCAAACCAAAACTCGGCCTCCCCGTAGTATTCCACTGGCAGCAAGTTTAGAGCGACGATGACCACGATGAAAACGGTGATCCACACTCCAACATTGACCGGACTGGTATTCTAGGTTAGGTATAACCAAGAGAGCACAAATAAGAGATGCTCACCTGTCCCAATAATCGATCACCAAAGCACCGGCCGTAACCTCGTATGGCACCAAGATACCCAATGAATAAACATATAGCCATCCCATTGCAAACCCTAGGCTCCGGGAGACGTATCGAGTGCCGTAATACGACATTGAGGCGCCAGCAACTGGAAGATACGCGGCGATCTCGACAATGGCCGTGACGATCATATACACAACGAGACTCATCAGGACGAAAGAGCCGAGTAGAAAGGCTGGCCCACCCAAGGCCAACGACGCCCCCGTGCCAACGAAGAGACCAGTCCCTGGAGTTATCAGTCAGACTGGTTGCAGTATACACAGCAAGAATTCCTACCGACACAGCCTCCAAGAGCAATCATTTGCGAGTGACGCGGTTTCAGTCCTCGCTTTGTTGTCCCATGCTCGAATACTTCCCCAGAGGCAATCCCGCCGCTCACGCTCCCTGATCACCAAGCAGGAGACCCTCTACTATCTCACGGGTTATGACACGTTCGGATACGTCTTCTTCCAAGCCATGTACTTCCATATTGATGGTTCGATGAAACTCATTACGCGCATGCCCGATCTTCGACAGGCCCTCTACACCTCCATCCTCAAACCCGAAGACATCATGATCCGTTCGGACGATGCGAGCAGTAACCCAGTCTCCTTGGTGCCACGCGTCCTGAAGGAGTTTGGCATCAACAGCCCCAACCGGCGTAATGGGTACGAGCCTAATTCGGCCACTCTGACTCACGAGATTGGCAAGCTACTGGAAGAGGCCGTGGATGGGCTCTGTACCCTGGTCAACCACAGCACGTTGTTTACGCGAGAACTGCGCATTGTCAAGTCCCCGACTGAGCTGCGCAAGATCCGCAAGGCCGCCTACTTGGCGGATTTTGCCCTGATCCGCGCACTCAAATTGGCGAAACCGGGAGCATACGAGGGCGATCTATGGCGAGAGATCGTGGGAACAGTCCACGAGGGCGGCGGCGACGACCCAGCGAACGAGAACATCCTCGTCTCCGGAAACAAGGCCGTCCTCACCCATTACTTAGCTGGAAAATCCAAGATCGACCGACAGATTACCCTTGAACACGCGGGCGTGTATAAGCATTACCATGCCTGCCTCATGCGGACCATACACATCGGCGGCGCCACCAAGCTCGCCCGGGAGATGTTTCGAGTTAATATCCTGCAGATGGAAGCAGCCATGGCCGCCCTGAAGCCTGGTCGCGAGATAGGAGATGTCTTCGAAGCCTACGCTCGAGTCGCCGATGAAAATGGCTTCCAGGACCAACGGTTCAACGCGTGTGGATATAGCCTGGGCGCTACCTTCGCCCCGACCTGGATGGACTACCCAATGTTTGTGCGCAGCCAGAAGGTCATCGCGCAGCCGGGCATGGTATTTTTCATCCACATCATCCTGATGGACAAAGCGACTTATACGGCAAGCTCGATTGGTCATACGGTCGAGGTGACGGAGGACGGGTGTGTTGCGCTCTCTAAGCTCCCCTTCTGTATCACGCGAAAGCAGACCATTGCTGCCTGGAAGAAAGTCAAAAAGGAGGACTACGGTTTTACGGAAGAAGAGGAGGATGAAGGCGAAAATCTGTAAGATGTGGAACTCTCCGAGGGCGACGTGGATGCTGAGGACTATGATGTTGAGTATGACTTTAGTGACTATCAGCCTTCTGCTCCCCCTGGAGACCCTACCCAGCGATCGTGATGGGTGTAGTTTGTAATGTGTAGACAGTGTCAAACATTCTTTTGAATCACATACTGCGGAGTACATCCATGACTGAAGGGATATAGTCATCCTTACACGAGAGTATATATGTAGTCAGGCATACAATTCCTGGAGGGAGAGCACATTCAATCACATCCATTTTGACAATTCGTGGAACGTAACAAACTTGATCTTGATGGACGAGGAGAATTTCCAGTCAGCATAAAAGTACTATAAATTATTTTACTGCGTCAACTCATCCCTGGCAGAAGGTCTCGATAATAGCTACGAATGCGCCTGCCAGTTGACGAATGGACTCGACTTCCACCGACTCGTCCTTGGAATGGAGTCCACGCCCCTTGGGACCCCAGATCACGCCCGGAATCCCAGCCTCAGACAGCAGGGCCATGTCTGTCCAGTAAGTCTCGCTTCGGATTGGGGGCGCAGTGCCCGTCGTTTTGACTGCGTGATCGACCACGAGCTTGACAAAAGCGTGAGCAGGGGAAATGAAGTACGGTGGTCGGTAGGAAGTCCTGCGGAGCTCAAAGTTGAAATTGGGAACAGTGGATGCGAGTGTCTCTAGGATGACCAGCAGCTCCTCGTGCACAGAGTCCGGTGTCTCGCCGGCAATGGTGCGCCGCTCGATGGAGATGGTGCACTTGGCAGGGTACGAGTTGATCTCTGCACCGCCGTGAATGATGCCTGCATGAACATTAGGCGCATCTGTTTTGACCCCGTTGGGACTTCGCTGCTGTAGGCTCTGAGCGTATCGATCCAGCTCAACGAGGAAGTATCCGGCCTTGCAGATGGCATCCACTCCAAGATCTGGCCGTGACCCATGAGCGGCAATTCCGTGAATATCCACCTCAAACAACACATAGCCCTTGTGCGCATTGATGATGGCAAACTCCGTGGGCTCTGCGATGACGGCTGCATCTGCCCGCCATCCAGCCGCAAGGACTTGCTCTGTACCGATGCTATCGCATTCCTCATCCGCGACAGCCGCAAGAATCACGTCTCCCCGCAGATGAAGTGTCTTCGCACTCGCAATCGCCGTCATTGCTGCTGCGAGGCCGCTCTTCATGTCTGCGGATCCGCGACCGTAGAGTCTTCCGTCGGCGATACGCCCGCTTAAGGGGTCGCCGTCGTAGCCCTGAAGGGTGACCGTATCAGTATGGCCATTGAACAAGAGAGTCTTTCCGCCGCCGGACCCACGGACAACGGCAACAATGGATGGACGGCCGGGAGTCTCTTCGATCCAATGATACTCAATGCCACGATGCCGAAGCCATGCTGCGATATATGTGGCAATGGTGGTCTCTCCGGCAGTATTCGACCCAGACCCGGGAGTCGAGGAGTCGATTTGAACCAAAGTCTGTGTTAAGGTGACGACATCGTCTATAGTCACGTCTGGAGTAGATTGTTGGGGGGTAGACATGGTAGCAGGATGGTCGCCTAGATTCTCATGGTGCGGACGGACATTTGCTGCCAGTGCTTCTACTCAATGTTTTTAATGAGGCTCCGAGCCACTGTCTAACTAACCCAGTGGGCTTCCAAGCGATGAAGCTATGGATCTAAAAAGGAAAGATCCAACGAGTATCAGCCTAACTGGAAAAGTGGAGAGTGGAGAGTAGAATTGGCGTAGTGCAGGGCCCGACCAGCGGTGGACCACAGGCTAGCCGGATGGCTGCCCCAAAGGAAGACTTGGTGGAGAAGGTGCTGGAAAATTGAATGAATGGCATGTCAAGGAAGAGATACGTTTCTCTCATGGAAAGAGTGGTGAGATAATACTGGCGGCGGCCATGTTGAGACCAGCGGGGTTGGGCCGCCAGCAACGCATGCATATTCTTATCTCTGGGAGAGGGAGATCGCTTCCTTATTAGATCCTGGCCAGGCTTATCGGGCTCTAGCTTGGCCTTTCTATGAACCTATGGGATGGCCGTGAGCTGTCGACCCCGCAGTGGTAGTGGTAGTGGCAAAAGCTGGGGAGGACAAGTGCTTCCTCCATACTTGAAGCTCTCCTCCAGCTGGTCTACCTCGGCTGCGTCATTGCAACAACCGAGTCCAGGCGATGACAGAGCTGCTATGGAGTCTGGGTGGTGCAAGCAAGTCAAAACCACCCAGATCCTTATCCTACACGGGGTATCTCTCGCACGACTCCCAGATCGTTGGCATTGGAACTGACTGTATGACTCCCCAGTTGTTGGACTTGTCGAAAACGCCGCATCAAGTGCGATGAGAGGCCTGTTGCCTGTAGGGTCTGTCAACGGGCAGGCCTGGATTGCGCCGGATACGATGTTCGACTGATCTGGAATGCTGGGTCGAACACCAGTCGAAGGCGCATCAAACCCTGTGCGTCTGAAAATCGATATCCCAATGCGAGAGAAACAGAAGCTGACATTCAGGCCTCAGACAGGCTTGGTTGTGCTCCCATGACAAAAGCTCAAGTGGCACGAGCCCTAGCGACTATCGAGAAATCCACGACCAACAGTATTGGCCCTTTTTCGGTCTTTGCGTCCCAGCCTCCTTCTGCGATCCGTTCAGACACACCAGACAGAAGCCACAGTCTGCTCCCACCCGATGAATACGACGGGGACATCTTTACCGACTCCACGGGCCATGCTTCCTGTACTCCTTCGCACAGCGCCGATGGGTCTGCTGCAGATAGGATCCTAGACCATCGGCAGGCAGCAGCCCAGAATTCTTCCAGTCCGGTGGAAGAATTGCCAACCCATCACCTGCCCAATGCATCATCAGCTTTGCCGCATCAATCGGCGGAATTTCCAATACCCGTGGATGATATTGCCTCCTGGGACGGAACCTTCATAGTGTCGCCGGGGCAGTCTCTGACCTCTGATTTCTCAGGAGGGCTTCAGCTTGTCAACCGAAGCCTTGACGCTGATAACTGCGACTTTCGCTTCCACCAGCCCGTCGTCTCTTCACCTCCCTTTTCAGATACGCAAGGTTTACCCACAAGTGCCAGCCATGTTGTTTTAGGCTCCCGAGATCCCCCCAGGGCGGATGGCAGTAGTCGTTCTCCTCAGAACCTTGTGGCTGGAAACCGGGGATTGATATCTCTGATTGCGATTTAGCCTCAACTATGATTGAGTATACGACAGCGACAATGTTGATGGATCATTATATGCAACATGTTGTCCATCTGATGCAACCAGTGTCCCACCCCCGCAATCCCTTCAAAACAGTATACCTACCCCTTGCACTCCACGGCTCGTCGCAACTGGGACAGTCCGGACGTCGCAGTCAGCTACAATCTGCCAGTATCGCAGCGTTCCATAGCCTTCTATCCACTGCAGCGGCCAACCTGCAAAGGATGCAAGGAGAGCAAGAAGCCCTTGAGCAACTGGCATGCCATCACAAGCAGCGGTCACTGATCGCCTTACAAAGTGCACTGGCAACGAAATCGACTGCTTATAAAGACCTAATGACAGCCATTCTGTCTCTAGTATCGGCGGATGTGAGTCCATCTTGATTTGGTTTTGGCGTCTGTGCTGACTGCGGGCTAGATAATGGACGGCGGCATGATGACCACTGGATTCACCTGGAGGCAGGAATCAAGCTGCTAGCGTCAAGGCATTACTCCTTGCTAGTCAGTCGTGAGACGAGTCTGCTCAACAACATCGGTAAAATGCTCCATCTGTTTGGGCGCACGACACGCGTACATACAGAGCGGAGGGCCTGGCCCGGCTATGACCATGTTCCCCGGGGAGCCGATTTCGACACTCTAGAGCCCAGCATAGAATTTATATATGGCATTACAACATCCATAGCTGGGGCAATCTTCCGAATCTACCGTCTCGCCCAGTATCTTGCGTATTACCGTGAGCAAGGTTGTCCATATCCGGCCAGTCTTCTGCAATCGTGCGAAACGCTGGGAGACGAGCTGTGCTCGTACACTATAAATTCAGAATCGTTTGCGGAAATAGATTCGACCGAAGCAGAGCCATATGTGATCGACATTGCGCGGGCACAGGCTAAGGCGTTCCAGGGTGCTGCACGAATCTACTACTACCGATCGATCCAGCAATGTGCACGGAGCCGTCTTCACCGGGAGCAGCAAGAGGTTCTTGCGGCCCTGAACGAGGCAGAAGACCTCAAGATCGCATCTGGGAAGGACGGCGCGCTCCCCGCGCCCATCTCGTGGCCCGCGTTCGTGGCATCCTGTGAAGCTGTTGGCGAGCAGCGTCAACAGTGGGATGGTTGGTGGAGCCGAGTCCGGGTGTACGGGATGGGAAACTATAGGAAGCAGCATGCTACAGTCCGTAGAGTCTGGAGGAGTCTAGATGCAGATCTAGAAGAGTCAATGGACTGGAGAGAGGCTTTGGCAGCCATGGGAATACGGATTCTGCCTGTTTGATGAGTGTGATCGGCTATTTCGGAGTCAGTAGCATAGCCTTTCGCTATCATGTACATTATCAGCAGATGTCTCATGCAAAACCTGATCGATATCGCTATCTCAGCCTTGCCAGCCATTGGGTAAAGCGAAAATGTTGATATGATGCATGAAATCGCAGTGGAGAACGAGAATTTAGAGGCAGTGATCAGCACTCGCTAGACTGGGAAGGCACCAGCGAGCTAAAAAGGGAATAGCAGAAACATCCTAAGTGGATTAGCTAGAAGCATGGGCTGAGTTGGGGAGCTTGAACCTGCCACCTGGTCTGCGTGTTGCCTGAAATGTGATTAGGGCTCCACCACTTCGTTGATATCGAATGCACCATGAATCTGAGCAATGATTGGGTTTTCAATTGAAATTGAGTTGTGTTCGCTATCTATCATATCTCTGCCTATCTAAAGCTTCGATAGAGTCCCGACTGTCAAGGTTCCGGTTTTGGTAATGAGATATTCTTCAATCGCCACATCTTTGCCGGCTTCTTTGCCGTATCCTGACGCTTTGATGCCCCCAAACGGTGACTCGGCCGCTGACGAATTGCCTGGCATTTCATGAGTTGTGCGTTCGAGAGAAAATCAGCATGAAGTCGCATATCACTCACCAGTGTTCATTCCGATCATGCCCGCCTCTAGATTCTCCAGCAGCCGCCATGTCCGGCTAACATCCCTAGTGAAAAAGTACGAGGCGAGTCCCATGCTGGTGTCGTTTGCCATGTGGACGGCCTCCTCTTCAGTTTCGAAACGGTACAAATTAAGGAGGGGCCCGAATATCTCCTCTTGAGTTGTCAGCATATCCGCCGACATCCCAGAGATGATCGTAGGCTGGAAGTAGTTCCCCTGCAACTGCAGTCGACGGCCTCCCAGCTCTAGTCGACCCCCCTTTGCGAGGGCATCGGCCACATGCCGCTCGAGCTTCTCGAGTCCGCGGCTAGTTGTCAGGGGTCCCATGGTGGTCCCGGGGTTTGCTCCATGACCGACTTTGAGCTGCTTCGTAGCATTGACAATCATGCGCAAGAACGTGTCGTATACACCACTCTGCACATACACCCGGTTTGCATGGGTGCAAGCCTGCCCAGCAGTGCGCCATTTGAGAATCATCAGTGCAGCCAACGCCTGCTCCAAATCCCCGTCGTCAAAGATAATAAATCGACAGTTTCCTCCAAGCTCCAGCGTCACGTTCTTCAGCCCGTCGCTGCAATGCCTTGCGATCAGCTATCCCACAGCCGTGCTTCCAGTGAACGTCACCTTGCGTACAAGAGGATGCTTGCATAGTGCCTCACTAACACCCGGGGTATTCGCATTGTCTGTGGTCAGAATATTGATCACCCCGGGGGCGAAGCCCGCCTGCAGCGCCAAATCTGCCAACGCCAGCACACTGAGCGGCGTCTCAGGAGACGGTTTGATCACAATAGTACAACCCGCCGCCAGTGCCGCTGCTGCTTTGCGAATGATCATGGCAACAGGAAAGTTCCACCGCACCAGCGCGACGCAGACGCCGATCGGCTGCTTGATCACGAAAGTGCGCCGTTCTGATATAGACGGCTGCCCGATGGACCCGCGAACGCGCTCTGCTTCGCTAGCGAACCACCACGCAAAGCCAAGAGCATACTCAACCTCCCCAACGGCCTCCGCCATGGGCTTACCTGTTTCATACACGACAAGCTTCGCGATGTCGTTTTTCGACTGGACGATGAGATTATGCCAGTTCAGAAGCATCTTCGCCCGTGCGCGTGGGTTGGTCTCCCGATAAGAGAGGAAGGATCGGTGCGCAGAGCAGATGTAGGCATCCACATCGGCAACAGTATTGGTCGGGCATGAGGCAAAGACTTGCCCGGAGCCGGGGTCTATACACCCAAGCCCTGATTAGCCTGACTAGCCTAGCTGAAGGGGCCTTGTACAAGGTCCAGCGCACCTTCAACGTCGAATCGCTCTCCAGATTTCGCTTGAACCCAATTTCCATGCAGTAGGGAGGCTTCATGTAGCAGCCCTGGGGCGTCGAGCTACAAGGTATCATCAGTTTCACTGGCGCTGTCACAGGGGATGGCTCGAGAGTAGAGAACGCACCGTGAATGGCAGTGTTCCGGCCATCATACAAGATGATATCGTAACGTGACAGCAACTGTTAATATACAACCGTTCAAATATATATGAAATCAGAAGGAAATTATAGACTACTATACGCCCCATGAGTGAGACTAGGGGTGGCCTCCTTAAATAGTTACACTGGGTCCGACCAGTACTGCTTCTTTATGGGCGCAGATGGCCGGTCCTCAGGCTTTCGGTTGCAATGGCTATTACGCAATTAGCCCGGCTCCCAGGAGGATTCCACTGATGATTCGAGGAAGGATTTGGGGTGTCTTCTTGTGTAGTCAATCGCAGTGACAGGCCCAGTCCCTACCTCCTAGTCACCCAACAACCTATCATTAAACTACCAATTAAGTTTGTGTATTTGATAATGGTCACCATTGAATCCATTTTTCACAGCTCGATTAAATACTCGATGTTCTACCTGTTAGGTGCGTATAAATCTTGTGGTAAAGGTTGTCGTATTTGTGATTGGAGGCGTTGCGGCCCATGATGCTTACTCTGTCACCCTCACCAGTGTGGCAACCAGTTCTGCAATGTCAAGACATTTGACTCGTTCTTGTTTAAGCATGCAGAATGTATTGGAGACCGAGCGGAGAAGGACTGGTCTGTAGGTCTTCTGATGTCGCTCGGTCCTTCCTTTCTAGATAACCGGTGCTTTGAACCATATACTGGGAGCTGAACGGCCAAAATCTAGTGGATAATACCAAGGCCTGGTGGACTAAGGAGGATAGTAGCGAAAAGGCCCCTTCTCCCTGCACTTCCTGGCCCTAAAACAAGCTTAACCTTTAGGGGACGTTAACCCCCGGCTGGCCCTAACCTTAGCGGTCAAGCCCCGCGGCGAGCCCGGTTATTCTTGACCTTAGCAATCAAGAAGCGCCTTTCGATAACATCCTCGTATCTGCGTGGCCAGCCGGCTGACTGGTCGGCCGGCCAAGGGCCACCCCCATTCTTCTCCAAGGCTGCCGATCTACGGCAACTCAGGCCTATATAAAGTCGCTTCTTGGTCCCCAGGATCATCTTCGGACGCTATTTTTCATGAGCAAACAACACACATTTCGCAGTTATTCACAGTGGCTGGCAAGATGCATCCCTTAGACCCTCTGTCCCCAGAGGAGATCTCCAAGGTTTGTCCATGCCATCATCATTGAATGGAGCTCATTTGGAGCTCATTACCAGTTATGTTGCTAATTATGCAAGGTCGCGACCATTGTCCGTGGACAATTCCCGGGGCAATCGCCAGCCTTTCGTTTCATCACTCTCAAAGAGCCAGCAAAGCAGGAAATGCTTCCGTTCTTGGAGAGTGAGCATCGCGGTATCCCGGCAGCGAAACGACCTGCTCGTATTTCTCGCGTTCAAGTCGTTCTGCGCGCTAACGATGGAGCCAACCAGCTCCGAGAGCTTCTGGTGGATCTGGACTCGACAAATGTACTCAAGAACGACCACCTGGTGGGCAGGCACTCTTACATCGACTCTGACTATATGAGGCTCGTCGAATCCGCTTGCCTGGCGGATCAACGAGTACAGGACGAGATCAAGAAGCTCAAGTTGCCGCCTGGCTCGACAGTCATCGTTGAGCCGTGGGCGTATGGAACGGATGGCACATATGACGGGCTGGAGAGAGTTACAATGGTGCGTTGAAGCAAGCTATACTAATTCTCCTCGGTGGTTTCAAATCTGAGTTCTTCTGACTTCGGTCTAGTGCTGGTTCTACTTGCGTCTTCTCGACAATCCCGATGCTAACTACTATGCATATCCCCTGGATTTGTGCGCAGAGGTCTCTGAGCAGCTAGAGGTCATCAAGATCTACTACCTCCCATCGGCCCAAAATGACCGAATAAGCGACCAAGCGCGACCGTATGATATCAATAAAATCCACTCCACTGCAGAAAGCGAGTACCATCCAAGCTTGCGCCCCCCTCCTCGGACCACAACCAAGCCATATCAGGTGGTCCAGCCAGAAGGCCCGTCGTTTACCATCAAGGGTAACCACATCTTGTGGGAGAAGTGGACAATGCGCGTAGGGTTCAACTATCGGGAAGGTCTGACGCTCCACGACATCTGCTACGGCGGACGCAGCTTATTCTACCGTCTCTCCCTGTCCGAGATGTTTGTGCCCTACGGAGACCCGCGCTCACCCTATCCCCGCAAGGCTGCATTTGATCTGGGAAGCGACGGGGCTGGCATCAATGCCAACAACCTTCGCCTTGGATGTGACTGCCTAGGTCTGATTAAATACTTTGATGGTTGGCACAACACTGCTTCTGGAGAGCCACTCAAACTCCCCAATGTGGTCTGCTGCCATGAACAGGACGACGGCATTCTCTGGAAGCACACGAACTTCCGCACGCAGAACGCCGTCGTGACTCGGGCACGCATCCTAGTGCTGCAGACAATCATCACCGTCAGCAACTATGAATATATCTTTGCCTTCCAATTTGGTCAAGACGCGTCCATCCACTACGAAGTACGGGCCACGGGCATTCTCTCCACCTGTCCCATCAATCTCGGTGATCAGGTTCCCTATGGGACGATCGTGGGCCCTGGTGTTCTCGCTCCCTATCACCAACACCTATTCTGCCTCCGGATAGATCCCTGGCTCGATGGCGATACTCGCAGCTCTCTGCAGGTTGAGGAATCGCATCCCATGCCAGTCAATGACCCATCCGTCCACAACCCGTTGGGCGTCGGCTACAGCACAACCTCCTTGATAGTTCCTGATGAAACGGGCCTCGACCTGGACTTCACTAAGAACCGGACATTCAAGTTGATCAACGAGAATAAAATCAACCCTACAACGAAAACGCCGGTCGGGTTCAAACTCCTTCCCGCATACAGCCAAATGCTCCTCGCCCACCCAGATTCGTACCATTCCAAGCGTTCCGAGTTCGGCGCTCATGCCGTCTGGGTTACCCGATACGACGATGAAGAGATGTTCCCGGCAGGCCAGTATACGATGCAGTCAAGCGGCGGGGAGGGTATTAACTCGGCCATCACACGGCGCCGCAACGATCCTGGAAGTAGAACTTCTGTCCGTAATGAGGATATTGTTCTCTGGCACACCTTTGGATCGACGCACAATCCTCGGATTGAAGATTGGCCGGTTATGCCGATGGACAGGATGGTTGTTGGATTGAAGCCGGTCAACTTCTTCAGTGGGAACCCTGGCCTGGATGTTCCTGTGTCGACGCAGGAGAGAAATCGGAGTGTGTTGGTAGAGGGAGACACAGTAGTGTCATCGTCAGATGCTTGTTGTCGTTTGTAGACACTTGTCAGAGCAGGAAAATTCTTATCCAAGATTCTTATTCTGTGGTGTATTCGGCAATATTCCGTATCCTGTGCTATCACGGGCTCTTTTCTGGCTGGTGTCTCTTGTGACTACTCGTATATAGTCCTGTATTGTACCTGAGGTTCACGCTCTCATGAACCTACCCTTCGTTGCACATTGTTCATAGACTGAAGTTAATCCACAGCGCAAAGCTTTCCTTAGCCCGGATCTTTGGCCAAAGACAGCCAGAACCAATGCACATAAATTAATCTACCTTTATTTGCTACTTGCACCTTGTCTATAATATTTGTTCCTCCCGATTCTCTTTTGTAGTGCTGCAAAACTTTCCGAACCTAGGACATATCGGTAGGCGTTATCTATTAACAAGAAATCCCAATTTTAGAATGGCTTAGGCAATAATATTATAGTATTATTCTTAGAAATTGTTTTATCTTGCTCAGGGTTAGGTACATCTGGGTTATACCTGTCTTCTCCCTAGAACCCTCTCTCCAGAATTGCTTCTTGCTCTTTCTTAGCCCTCAAAGAAGGTCTTTTCCTTCTCAAACCGTGATAATCTTTTTCTGTTACGGATCCCGCCATGCCTTGATATCAGAAACCGGGAGCCTCGGGCAAATCTTCAGGGGAGTTTCAGATCCTGGCCCCAATTCGGGTTACCCCAGACGTTAGCGGTTGGGTTGCGTTGATAGAAAAGGTGCCAGGTTGAACAGATCCTGATCAGGCCGTTGGACTCGTTCATCCAAGTTTCTCAAAGACAAAGTCGAAAACAGGATGGCAGTCGTCCGCAAGCGTCTGTCCGGCAGGGAGACACAAAATGAGCAGAAACATGACTGGTAATCCAGGGGCTTTTCAGTATCAGGAGAGGATGTAGCAGACGAGCTTGATACCCTTCATCTTCGTGAAAGCCATACCATCTTTATACCCTGTCGAACACCCATTCTGAATAGATTCCAATTCCTGCAGAGCAATTCTATACAAAACCAGGTGCAATATGATGGTGATGTGGAGGAGCTCATGCTTCATAGTAGACGTAGATCTGCGTTCCCCGCAAAATGACATAAATACCCATGGGGAGAGTCAAGCATTCATGCAGTATCTGGAGTGGCAAGAGGATGGCAAGGAGTTTGGCCTATACTTCGTATATTAGGGCTATCCTCCACGCAGACTGGCGGCCCACCTCGCGGAGTGTCTGAAGCCGTCCGCGACTGGCTTCCAAGGGGACGGACTCCCTGCTCCAGCATACTTGGTATTGTTTTGTATCCTCTTACCCAGTCAGAGATGTATATCACACCATTCGTTGGGTAATCATTGACAGACCCGCACACCAGTGCGGGGAATGCGTGGCTGCCCGTAGACGTACGGGCCTCGTACAGAATTTTTCCACGAGAGCTGGCAGCATACGGCAACAGCTGGACGACTCCGCAATGCCGACTGCGCAAGAAAGAAGGCCTTGTATTGTGTCAGTCAGAAATGGGGAGGAGACTGACGTTGGGCTTGCCCTATTACCAGGTCTATAATATCCAAGAGTACTGCCGGTTGGAAATCCATCAACGTCTTTCTCCTCTATCTGCGCACTCTTGTGTGTGCCAACTGACGCAGCAATGAAGCTCAATATCTTCTCCAGTGCTATTCTGCTTTGCACGTCCAGCTTTCGAGTGGCTGCCTCACGCCCCGACCAGCCGTTCACGGAATCCGCAGTGCCACTTTAGCCCCAAGAAGAAATTTTAATCTACTACTATAATATCAAGCTTTTCTATCTTAAAGACCTGGATAGTAAGCATTGGACTTGTTACGTCCGACCTGCTGTAAGAGACGTGTCCAGGCAAGCATCTCCCAACAGGGCCAAAAAGGTCACTATGATCAGACCCTATGGCCTGATCTGCCTGGACCGCACCGATAGAGCTGGTCCTCGTTATAGGCGGGGCAACCCGCTGGGTTGCCAAGACATCTGAATAGGTATGGTACTGTATCTGGATTACATGTATTTACTAAATAAGATATAATATTGTGTGTTAATACAGTATCATATTTGGGTTGTTGGGTTTGGTTAAAATTATTTGCTTAACCCATGGGCGGTTTATTGTCCAGGTTGTTAGGGGATGCCAATAGATGGATCTTCCTATCTAAACGTGCCGTATATACAAGAAGATCTCTGGAAATGAGAAGAGAAAGCAGGCAAGGACAGATCAGAAATTGGAGATAAAGGGGAGCCACCTGACCACAGCCGCGTAGCGTACGCGGTGCGTGCTATGGGAGCATCCCATAACACAGGTAACCCAGCCCAAAACCCGCGCAGACAGGTCAGCTTGCCCTAACTACCCGCCCAACCCGTGGTTTATCATACTGGGGGTATGCCAGTTTATTCTCACAGTGCAACCGGCTAGACTGCACAAAAGTTCCTTCGCAATAATAGTGCACCAAGCCTTTAATTTGCGCTATCAAACGCCACATAAAATTGTTCCTAACGACCACGAAGTATTTCGACGCCACGGCCAGCAAGAACAACAATGCTGATTCTTAAAAAAAACAAAAAAAAAAAAACAAAAAAAAAAAAGAGCTCTCAGACAAGCTGACTTTCTACCCCCCTTTTACTTTAAATGCTGTGGTGTGTGTCACAACTCGTCGAATTTTCTGTGACCTCACCAGCAAAAGGTGGTATCCAGACATGGCGTCTGTCAAAACACAATTGCAATTGCCGTTTAGCATCTTTCCCCGAGACTCATCAAAGCGCGAGGAAACATTTTGGGGCAAGTTATCCACTCAAGAAAAGGAGAGTTCAGTGGACCAGACCAGCCCACGGCCCTTTCGGAACGAATTTGCATGGGAAATATCCGGCAGGGTCAAGGAAAAATGGACAAATGAGGTTTATCCTGCCCTGAAAGTTTATTTAAACGAGAATCATTGCCAGCTCAATCCAAGCTCGCGAAAGGAAGCCAGCTACGCCATCATATGCTGGATGGTTGGGCCGGAATTGAGTCGTTCTCATCCAGCCATTATATTCGTGTGTGGAAGCGCAAAAGTCGCGAAGAGGGGCATCAGGCTTATTGACTCGTTTCTTCGATTTGGCGACTCAGGATTTGGCGTATATGTTCATGACGGCAAACTGTCGTTGAATAATGGCGATGCATCGACCCCAAGACGGTTAGGCATAAATGACAGCCTTTGTGGAACCCTAGTGAACGTCGGCGATGCAAAGACAGTGTTTCAGAGACAGACAACAGTAGGTGGTATTGTGCAGGTCCTTGGCGAATCTTACTGTTTGACGGCTGCGCATCCTTTTTTCTTCCCGGCAATGAATTATAACGAAAACTGTGACTGCGACGACGAGGATGACAATGACAATGACGACGATGTCGAGGGACACGAAACAGAGAAGTATCACAAAAGCGACATCAGTGATCGATCAGGCAACTCTGGCAGGGGTAGAAGTTCCGGCAGCCTAAAGCCTTCTTGTGGAGGGCCTCTAGAAGCAGATCACGTTTATAGGACAGCTGACAAGGCGTGTTTGGGGGCTATTCCCACGAATCGCAGAGAAATAGAAGAAATGGGCAGCTCCCTACGAAAGCTATCCTACATTTCACGACAGTTCGATTGGGCGCTTGTCAGGCTTTCAGAAAATTTTGCTCCTGGGTCAAATGAGATCCAAATACCTGGTGAAAATCTAATCCCACATAAAGCATCAACAAGACTTCCCAGTATTCCTCTATGGGCGATGACAGGGACGCACGATGTGGTCAAAATCGAGCATGCTCCAAGCATCTGTGGATTTGCTCCAGATGGGTCCAATATGGTAGATGGCTGGACCCTGCAGATGATGTCTTGTTAGTGACTTCCCATTCCGAGTCTGCCAAGTGCTTTGTTAACTCAAGATATAATCTCTCCAGACCCTGGAGACTCTGGCTCATGGGTTCTTGATCCAGTGGACCAATCAGTCTTTGCGATTGTGACAGGCCGATGTGAATCACTGAAACTCACATTTGCCCTTCCTGCTAGCGATGTCTTTCATGATATTCGTCAGAAATTAGCAGAGGTTAAAGTGATCGCACAAGACAAAGAAGAACTTGTCAATCCCGAGCGGGCAGAAGCCCAATTTCAATCTAATCTGGGTACAAACATTGGAGATGAACTAGGTCCAGGCGCTCTGAGCAGAGCAAATGGTAGGGACCACAGCTTTCCACGAGCTTTCATGGATGAGCCAGCTCTAAGAAGCCAAGACACATATTTTCTGGCAAAACTCGCCATTCGGCGCAGCAGCTCACTATGCAATGCGGTCAAATGTTCCCGGGAGCGTCCTCAATGTGTACATGACCTTCTGGAGGAGCTTGAGGCATTGACCGAGACTCTGGGACGTCTCATTCATGCGCTTAGTGCCAGAGGTTATACAGACCTTTCTGCACTTGATCGTCTTTTACTAAGGTGCGGAACGGCCTGCAACCGAATTGAGCGGGAAATCAATAAACAATTGTCTTTCCATGGCCTTAGTATTTGCAATTGGACCAAACTGAAGTACATGGGCGACGATGTTTGCAAGTTCAGAAGATTACTGGGTGGGTTCAAACTGACTATCATTATAGCCCTCATCGACGGAAACCTGTAAGTCAAAGATCGGATTCATACCGGAACCCTTGATTTCTCCCGTTTTGTCACGATATATACTAACATAGACAGAGACAAATATATTGTCAGTGAAGAAAGACTTATCAGCTACACAGACCTCATCGACACTGCTATTATTGATATTGAGGATCACCTTGAAACAATCAACGAAAAGCTGGAAACGATGCACGAGACTAGGTCTGACTTGAATGCAATCGAGCCTCGACGAGAAAGGGACGAGTGTCTCCAAACTTACTCTCAGCTGTCGACCCGTATTATTCTGAATCAGAGTTCAGAACAGAACGGTGGAGCCTCTCAGACAGAGCCTGGTAGCTTGCCTAAAATGGTCACCCATGAGCGCCTTCAGAAATGCAAGGAAATTCATGCTCTCACAGCAGAAAAGTTGGAGAGACATACAAAGGATATAACAGATCAAATATTAACGAAACTTCAGACAGCAATGGCACCTAAAGATGACAGTACCAGCCTTGCCAGTCTGCAGGACGAATTTGAGGCCACACTCCGGTGCATTGACATCTGTTTAGAGGCAGCCAGCCACTTGAAGAACAAATTCAGCACTGTTGGGAAGTATGTGACAGACAAGGGTACGAAGTCTGTGGTCTCAACCGTTGGTAATATCTTTCATGCCAAAGATCAAGAGCTTGGATGGAGATCAAGACAAATTGGCGGCCACCTCAATGATGCCTTTATTCAACATCTATTACAGCACTTTCCAACCATTGGATTTGAAAGCTCTGATGTTGAAAACTCATCTTCACAAGCCAAAAAACCCTCCGTCACTGAATCGGATTTTGTGAGACGATATGGCCGAGGTTATAGGCTAAATCCGTGGCCTCTCCGGCCAGATAACTCGCTCAAAGCTGATACGCAGGGTACTTTGTCACTCAAATAGCTACAATAGCTCGCAGCTATGGTGATTTCAGAATTGTCGTCAAGACTCGTGCTGTCGGATTGGGCTAGCCGGCCAAAGTTGCATGTAATTGGGGTGAAAAGAATTGCAAACCACAAATTCCTCTAAAATGGTGTCATCCATTCAATAACCTGGACACCACGGAGCTGATTACATTATTCTTAGCAGGTGCAAAATAGTGGTGTGAGGTGTGTGGTGGTTTTCTAGAGTGATAGCTACCCGCTGGGAGAGGTGGAATTGCAGCTGTAAACAGGCTTTGTAGTAGTTATTTTCAGCATGAATGTCACCAGTTCTCACTTGCTAGTTGTAAGAGGAAAGCCAGGGACGACGGTATGTCACCAACTGAACGGCTGATTGTTATTGTTTTTCGGTGCCATATGACTCCCCTGAACTTCGAGAACGGAAACCGTAAGGGTGATGAAACCTGTGGTACTCACGATTGAAAAGAAGGGCATCCGCTGCTATTCATAGAGATTGCGGATAATACAACAGTCATGATTAACGTCCTCGGTAATAGGTACAGTGTAAGTCAAGTCAACCAAGAATCACAATTGCTTTATCACTAGCCACTTCCCCAACGGTTACTCCGCTACGGGCTCGAGACTTGGATGGTTGCAAGAAAGGCTGGCTCAGTAGTTTAAGCTTTTGAAGCCCATCTGTTTCTGTTTCTTGAACCCTGTGTGCTACAACCGTGCCATGCACACAAAGCTTAATTAGAAGCTTTTTGCCCTTTTCCTGGCCCTGTATCTGCTTCCCTGTGGCGTCCTGCGCCTCCATGGTAGCTGAATCAAAGGGTTCCCCTGGCTCGAAGTGAATGACCTCGTAGCGTATGCCATCCGGAGCAAGACACCGGGCTCTGAAAAAAAAGGTCTCAGAAAAGAGATGATCCATCTCGCGGAGAAGGTCCTTTTCGTTTAGTGTCAACTTGGCAGGATCGAGAATCGGATCTAAGAGGTTTATTGTATAGATCTGAAGTTCTTTTGCCTGTGCACTGAGGAAGCATGCCTCAAAGTCTGGGTCATGATCTAACATATGAAGCAGAGCGGCTTTGTGAAATGTTGAGGCGAACTCGCTACCGGCTGGTTAAAATGGATTGCCTCGTTAGTGTTCCCTGAGAATACAATAAACTGGTATTTAAAGGGAGAATGGTACTTACCAGTGTGATGAATTGTCCTCTGGTAGGCCCTCAGCATGAATCCTTCGGTATGAAAAGCCGTCCAAACTTTGGATTGTAGTATCTGGTCACGGACGATACGGAATAACATTGCCCGCAGAGCTATATCAGGTGTTTCTTCAAGAATGCTGGTGTCCTTAACTGTGCTGTTGAACAAACTCCGAAGATCGGCGGCTGCGTTCATCTGAAGTACAAGATGTAGTAAATGGGGAGGGTGTAAACAGCTGGAGAGTAAATCTGCAGTGCGAATAACACCTCGTTTTATTGATGCCATAGCATCTTCAATGCTGGCTGCGCTTGTAGGCAGGTCTGTACTTCGAATCCTTGAGCGAAGAACCTCATGCTCGTAAGCCTCATTCAAGCTTGATTCCAGGTCTTTAATCGAGCAAACCTGGCGCTCGATCAACCTTTCCTTCTCGCGCAGAAGAGCGTCGTTGTCGGTAGCACTTTCGGGTACTGCTGTTGCTGAACGGGCAGGGTCAGATATTAACCGGTCAATCGTTCTGTTCAATTCGGTCTTGAGCCTTTCCAAGCGCTTAACCTCAGCCTTGAGCCGTTGAATTTCTTGAGACTCTGCAAGAGCACGAAGATCGTTCTCAATTTTCAAGCGCGTTATCTCTCGCTTAAGCTCTACGGGATTGTCTGTGCCAGACTTTGCTCCCTCCCACGCTATACGAGATTGCTTGGGTGCGCGACTTCCCTGAGATGGCCGCTTCGAGGGCATAAATCCTTTTGGCTTCGCATCAGAGTTCGCTTTATGCTGGGTTTCGGGCTCTTTGGCAGTTGGCCGACGTCGCTTCTGATCCGGCGGGAGGATATGATCTTGCGTTATGCTAGAGTCCAATGGGTGCGACGGCCCTGAGGTCTCACCCGGTTGCAGCATAGCCCACCCTATCATACGGCGCCTTCGGGTTGGAACGACCACCTCTAGCGGGGCTTGCTCATCGACATCTCCAGGCATAGATTGTGCCATGCCTAAGGCCACCCAGCCTAGATGAGAACGCTTTGCGCTGCGAGGACGGTGGGGAATTGAGGTATGAATCAAACTAATGGTCCTCCCAGATTGTAGCGAACGAAACAACGCGACTATGGAGAGACAAAGACGGAAGCCGACCGGCTCAGGAAACGTGAATTTGGCTTGCGATGAGACCGCCGGCAGTGACAGGGATCTTTTGTCGGGGCATACTGTCCTATGGCACCGCCCGCCCCCGGGGTCGAGCTCGCTTAGTCATTATTTAGTAAGCTAGATATTCATAGGCGGCCAGGTCGGCCATCCAATAATGACAATTGTCCATCCCATTCCACATCTTTTCGGCTTTGCCTCTTGAAGCCTAGCGCGCAGGCAGCAAGGCAGAATTCCAATTTGATTGTACTCTCATTCGAGAATGCCTTGAAGGGCAGACTCTAGTCACTTGACGTGGCTGATTGCGCTTTTCTCTAGACCCCGGGGAGGGAATAAATTGCGGTGGCTACCCATTTCCGCGGCGAACTCCTCATCGGACTTGTGATCTTCTCAAATCCAATTCGTGTTTTACTTCGACTCGTGCAGTGATGGCCGACCTGCGACGCCTTGCAACACGCAAACGACGCCGGGCGTCGACAATAATCGACCAAAACGTCAGCGTCACAGGTACTGACGTAGAAGATGGGGACCCGATGGTGCTGGAGAGCACGCCCAGTCGCAGTTGGAGTCGGAGTCAGAGTCGTGGAAGTAGCCGAAGCACGTGGACGAATCAAGCCACAACCGAGCCGGCAACGGAAACATCCGCGATCCCGTCTGCGGAACCATCCGTGGAGCCGTCCCTGGAACGAACCGAGCCATCCACGTCCAGATCCACCTCGGCTCAACCCGATCCATTAGCACCCAGAACCAAGTTCATCATCGGGCTCGATTACGGTACCACCTTCTCCTCTGTCTCTTACATCAAATTTGACTCGGCCAGGCCTCCTCCGACTCTTCTTGGAGCGCAGATCAGCTCCATCACCGATTGGCCCGGTGTCGACAGCCGGGCACGTAACATTCCCGAAGTGCCTAGCGAGAGTTGGTACCTAGGCGATCGATTTTACTGGGGATATGGCGCTCGTCAGGGCGTCGTTGCGATCGAGGACAATAATTTGAACTACAAAAATCGGATCATCCAGTATGCAAAGCTGCTTCTTCCGGGGAACCAAAGGGAAACTCGCGGCCCGCGCGAAGAACTACGGAGAACTTTGGTAAGGACTCGCAAGGACGAAACCGAGGCGATCAAGGACTATCTGCGACAGGTCTTGAAATATAGCAAGGAATTCCTCACCGAGAGAGAGGAGCTCAGTCGCGAGTGCGAGGTTGAGCTCGTCTTCTGCGTCCCGGCTGGATGGCCAGCAAAAGCGATCCGTACAATGCAGGAAATCTTGCTTGATATAGCACAGGAGCTCGATCTTGGTACTCTTGCGGCTCCGTTTGTCCTCAATGAGCCCGAGGCGGCTGCGGCGTATATACTTGAAGCGTGTTCAGGGAGGAAAAAGCTGTCAGTAAGTGCGTGATCCTGCATAGACTATCCTACTGCTAACTGCTACGTGAAAGACAGGAGAAGTGTTCATGGTTTGTGATGCAGGCGGAGGAACTGTGGTAAGTTCTTCATCTAATTCTGGTCTTCCCGAGATTAACAACAGGAATACCAGGATGCTATCACTTACAGAGTCTGCCAACAACACCCATTTCGAGTGGAGGAAGTTGTTCCCCCTACTGGTATGAGATCTGCCATATATTGCGACTGGTAGCCTGACACAAAATTTAGGAAGCAACTGCGGATCCAGTTACGCAAACCAAACTCTCAAGCACCAGGCCATAGAGAAAATCAAAAGCACAGCTTACGAATCGCTGAAAGGCCCTTCGTTCGAATACATTATTGAGCACGACATCATGACTGAATTTGAGTATAAAATCAAGAGAGGATTCAATCCGGCAGATGGGCTGGACGGGGACGAAATTATAGTCGTGCATGGACTTGAGAGGAATGAGCGGTTGGGATTTGGCCACAACACCATGCGTATTAAAAGGTTGGTCAGTCCCAGCGTATCGCACCTATCATGCTGGTTGCTGCCGAGTGCAACCATATGCTTATCTATTAATTAGACGAGACATTGCGGCGCTATTCCAAAGTAGCCTGAACGGTATAAGCAAGCTCATTCACCAGCAGATCAATGCAGCGGCAGCCAAGGGCCTCACGGTCGAGGTATATCACACTGCTTTCCGAAATTACCAATTTTGATTAAGTCGATGCAAAGAATGGCTGATACCATGGATACAGACAATTCTCTTGGTTGGGGGTTTCTCAGCAGCCCCAATTCTCCGCTCTCATATAGAAGCAGAGTTCGAATCTTTAAAGATTATATATCCGCCCAAGGGGCTGTAAGTCCGTAATGTGCAGAACGTTGCACACTCGCTTACCAGACAGTAGTGATAGCGCCGTGACAGTCTCCCACGGAGCTGTTTTCCGCGCGTTCAACAAATCCGACGGTCCCAAGCGTATCGTGCAGTCGAATTTTGGTTTCCTTCAGTTGGAACTCTACAGCACGAGACAGCCAGCTCATCGAGGTGTTTCCCCGATCTTCAACGGCATAGACGGCAAGAAATATGTGCGTGTTTTGGATTGGGTGATCAAGAAGGTACCAGAAATGTTTTCAGTGCCGCTACTGTGGTGGTGTTAACACTACTGGGCGCAGGGACTAGTTCTGGACAAGCAGCAGCAGTTCCGGACTCGCAACTGGCAGGTCTTCAAATTGAACGAAGAGCTCGTGATTCATCAGAAAATCTGGGTGTCTGATTTTGACAACGCCCAAGACCACTACCAAGTGAATGCTTCTTCCAATAAAGGTATTTATAACCATTGACGTACTCCTCTAAATTTTCTGTATTGACTCCGCATGGCTGACCGGGGCCTATCTTGGGCAGGCGCGGAAGTCTTTGGGATACTGCAGATAGATCTAGAGCCAGTGAAAAAGGAGGGCCTACTCGAGCTCAAATCGGGGCCAAAGGGGCTGTTCTACGAGATTCACTATGAACTGGCGATGGAAGTTGACGGGAGAAACCTAGCTGTAAAGCTCTTCTATCCACCAGGGGGAATGTGCCGCGCGCAAACGCAGCTGTGTATCGCGGCGGCCTTCATTCCAGGGACAGAGTGATGTCTGTTCTATACACCCAATTCCTCATTTACTAGCACAAACTGGGTGCTTCAGCTCGCGCTACTTCGAACGTTAGAACCGCGTATAGACTTTTTCCAACCAGCTCTGAGCATTTATACCCCAGGATTTCGTTCCTAGCCCTCTTCCATCAGATCCCCCTCCGACTCCTCGCTTGATGATATCATAATAGGCGAGTCAGGTGTCTCCCCTGGCCCTGTCCCTAGCACTCCAGCCCTGCCAGGTTGGGAACTAAGGTCTTCTATCCACTCCAGCAGCAAATCTAAGCTATCTGCATTACGCCATAGTGCTTCTCCCTTTGTAGATCTATTCAAATGCCCATAGCACTCACGCAGCCGCCGACTAGGATCTAGTTGCAGAGTGGAGTAGTACAGACCACCTTCCGCCAGGCCTCTGACGATGGTAGCCGTGTCGATATCAGAACGGTCGAAATCATACTTAGATATGATGAAGAGGCAGAACCTTGCACCCGCACCTGCAGCGTTACCAGACAAATTGAGACTTTCAAATAATGCGCATCCATGGTTGTCCTGACATATAGAGTCCAGTCGTGGCCACAGGCCCGGCTCGGTGCTATGGGGTGAGAGGAAGGTTCGGGTCTGCGAAAAAACAAGACAGGGGTCATCAAGGTGATCTAGGGCCATTTTTTCACGTATTTCGTAGGAAGTGGCCACGAGTTCTAGAGTCGACGGTGAATTATCGAGCACAAACCCGGCGTAGATGTTGTTGGTCTTGCTAAGGAGCCACTTCCCTGGGATCCGGCCAGGTCCTCGGGACCAAGAGCTGGAGATACATAGCATGCTCACGGCGGCAGTTAAACTGCTTGCGATTGGCTGTCTCTTTATGGACTTGATAAACGGCTTGATGACGGATTTGTCAACGATGGGGGTTCGCGCTTCAAGATCCCGCGGTTGCCCGGGAAGGCTATGTCGTGATAGCAACACTTGTAGAGCGCCTCTGGATATAGCGAGATATGTAAGTTGCCGGACAAGAGTCCAATCGTCTGTCATGTGGAAATGAATAACGATGCTAGTAAAGAAGATCTCATCAGACGCGATACCTGCATTGCTCCCCGCTGCAATTTCTGGAGCATCCACATTTCCAGTCCACGCAGCCTGAATAGAGGACAGAGTACTTCTAGTAACTCTCCATGATCTGTCTAGAGACTGTCGTAGTGTGTCCAGGAACGTGGTTGCAGATCCCCGCAGGTGTGCTGATAGGGAAACCCACAGCTCGCCCACGTTTGCTTCGGTGATATGGAGACTCAGAAAATTAGATACGATACTCGAGGCATCTCGCACTACCCCAGAAGGTGGGTAAATGCTCCCCTGCCTAGTCTTGGGCCCTGCCGTGCTGATCTGCAGCGAGCTCGACTCCTGTGAACAAGAGAAACCAGGCAAATCGGATGTGATCTGAGACTGACTCCGGTCAACGGTGGAGAATATATCTGGATCGAAAGGCTGCATTTCTCGGGCTGCTAGTATAGACAGTTCTCTGATGATACAAGGTCTGTAGACGTCTCGAGCCCAGTCAAATATGTAATCAACGATGAGTAGGAGTTGCAATGCACGGCTTTGTTGGGAGATGTTGCCTTGCCAGAGGTCGACGATGCACTATAGAATATCAATTTCGCTGAGTACGAGAGGATAGGGCAAATGAAAAACTCACGTATCTGGGGGAAGATCCGCTGCTATAGTCTATGAAACTACCCTTAACATACCAGTCCTGCCCATGCCATCCGAAAAACCACACCAAGGGTCCCGTCGCCCACATGCTCTCGACCCGCGTCGCCACACGAAGTTCATCCTGCACTCGCAATAGTCGATGAATGGTAAAGGCTGACTGCATTTCTACGCCCGCTGAGTCGCCCACAGTCGCGGATTTGGCTTCGAGGAGCAGAAATGGGAAGAGGAGTTGTTTGCGGTCACCTTTGAATGGCGACGCCTCCAGGAGGTCACGCAACTGTTTCACCTGGCTGTCAGTGGCATTCTGATAGGGCGAGTCTAACAGTGCCTTGATGTTCTGTGTCTCAATCAATCCGTAGACTCTGTCCGGCTGCTCGTATTTCTTGTGGCCTTTGCTGCGAGACCTGATGGGGAGCGGCGGATGGTAATGGATCGAGGCCTCTGCTCGATCAGAAAAGATCATGTTGACACCATGGAAATCTCTGTAAGATATATTAGGAACCTCCTCGTATATTCTTGCGTGTTGGGCTCAATACGCACGTGGCTCCTAAGCCTTCAGGACAGCGGCAGGGCATGCGATGTTTCCGTCGTTCGTCCAGTGATAACGCCTGGGAATCACTAGACTCTATGGCAGCCTCTATCTCCGAGCGCCACAGTCTTGCTCGGCAATTTGGACACGACACCTCGACCGTGAACCGGTAGAGCACTTCGTGTTCTAGCGACGCCCTCCAGCTCGGCTCGTTCTTGCCCTCATCACAGCATCGACCGGCGAGGTACGCCAGTTTCGCCGCCCGTTTTTTGATTTGGGCTCGCCATGGTTTTTCAGTTGAATCACTGCACTCAAAAGTACCAAATTTCGAGTCGCCGAGCCTAACAATGTCGTGGAAGAGGCGTCGGCGCGTCTCTGGCCAATGAGTCGGCCACTTTTCGGGCTCGAGAGGGCCCAGAAATTTGATGTTCAAGTCCTCAGTAAGTCTGTACCGACTGCGGTATTCCTCAGATGGCATTGGAGGCATTGCTTACGGGGATTTGTTCTGGTCTGGCACCTTTATCTGCAGCTGACTTGGAGACAGCCTCAACCCCGCCACTACAAGAGCTAGATATGTACATGCATCATCACATGACGACCAAAGTGCCTATCTACTAAGCCTGAATTGGGTTCCCAGGTTGGCGCGGGTCAGGGTTCTGCCAATATGTTCAGAACGGACAGAGAAACTCTTGATATAAATCATAAATACTAGTACTGCATAGGCCGTGACAAAACCCGTAACGGGTAGAGGGTCAGGACCCGTACCCAAAACCTGCAAACCCGCGCGGGTTTTTGGGTAACCCGCGGGTTACCCGCCAAGAACCCATTTTGCATAAATCTTCTATTTTAGGCTCTATTTACTGCATAAATCTGCTGATTAATTCACTTTTAGGTTTATACAGTATGTTTGTTTTGTTTGGCAACCCATAGGTTACCCAAAAACCCGCGCGGGTTCAGACAGTGAACCCGAACCCAACCCGTTACGGGTTTTGGGTAGACCCGTAACGGGTAACCCGCGGGTTGTGTCACGCCCTAGACTACTGCATATCTAATTTTATTTACTACAACTTGCTGTGGGAACAAAATAGCTAATACTGCTAATAATCCGTAGTCTCCCTATCTCCAGAGACTGTACTCAATCAAAAACAAATATCCTTAGTAGTCCTCCGTAGGGGATAATATGCTTGTTTTGAGATATATCCTGCCGTATGTACCAGAAAGGTGCGTTAAGGCGAGAGATGTATCCTGTATATATAGTGGATATATATATACAAATCGGGGCTGAATTAGGCAATCATCCGTTTGTACGAGGCCTCTCATTAGCCGAGTTCTGAGAAAAGCCTCTCAATGCTGCAGATTCTGATCTGATTTACTGACACTCTGGCGCTGCAAAACAGGAAATTGTTTAGTACTTGCATTTCGGCTGAGACCCAAGGTTGCTTGAGAGTTTCCTGGGGAGAATCAGGTATGGGATGCGTCGACGATGGAGGACTTGGAAAGAGGCAATGTATGCGGACATATGGCCAGGTGTTCTAAGACGGGGAGATTTATGCTTGTAAGTATTAACGGACAGTTGCACCGGGACTCGGATTGCTGTTCTGAACAGTGGTTTATTTTCGTTGCTGGGGACGATGCTGTATAGCGCCTCTCTCGTCCCCATGCCAGCTACGTGTCGGTGGTATTTGCCCTAGTACAGAAATGGTCTCAAGACATGTAAAGGAGGATTCGCTAGTGCATATTGTATACATCGGTCCCCGCAGCTACGCAATCTGAAGGGTTTTGGCAAACTCTTCCATGGTGACAAGGCTTCCCTTGACTTGCCGGATTGACCACTCTACCACCTTTTCTGTGTCCACACCATAGTACCCATAGTCCTGGATAAAAAAAACATATTCACAATGCCGTCGGCGCCAGCAGGGGGACAGAAGGATCGAAACTTAGCCTCCGGCATCATCACATACTCGACCGTCTTGCCAGATGCCTTACTGAGAATCTGCGTCACCTCTTCAAGCGAATGAATGCACGACGAGGCCGCAAGCACCTTGCCTTCGTACTTCTCCGGCTGCTCGAGAATGGCACCAACAAACCTCCCCAAGTCCGCCACAACATCCAGCCAGGGGAACTGCGCCTGCGGAGAGTGGATGTTGGCGATGGCGTACGTGCCATCCTCGCGCGGCCGGGGTGCCATCATGCCGCGCAGATTCTGCATGAAGGTGGCCGGCGCCACAAACGCGCTCTGGATAGGAAGGCCGCGGATATACTGTTCGATGTCCCAGCGGACATCGTATGCGGGGACCGGATACTTCCCACCGGACGTGTTCCCGGCGTGCGTCGCAGAGCTCTAGATCAGGTACCGTGCTCCGGTGGCAACGGCCGCGTCGGCAATGGTTTTGCCCTGCCGTTCCTCCCGTGCTTTGGCCTGCTTGTCATAGATCGTGCGTGTCATGGCGAAGACGGTGTGTGCGCCTTCCAGGGCCACATGGATCGACGCTGGGTTGTCGAGGTCTCCCGAGACAATCTCAAGGCCTTTCATCTTGAGATCCTGAGCAGCGGGCTTCGAGGTATCTCGTGTGACGCCACGGATCGAATATTTGCTGGAGAGAACAGAGTCGGACAAGATGTGGTTGATAACGGAGCCGCCTTGCTGGCCCGCTATACAATCTCTCTAACGTGGTGGCACTGGAGGGACTCGTGGACGAAGTGGACGCACCAGCTCGTAGTGCAGACCTTCCTCGACGCCGGGTTCCCGCCCGGCGCCGTCAACATGATCCCAGCTGATCGCTCCGCTGCCGCGGAGATCACCGAGGCAGTTATCGCGCACCGTGCCCTCCGCAAGATCGAGTTCATCGGGAGCGCAGCTCGGGCCGCATAATCGGGAGCATGGCGGGGAGACACCTGAAGCCAATATTCATGGAGCTGGGTGACCAGAGCCCGGCGATTGTGCTCGACGATGCGGATCTAGGGCATGCAGCGCGCCTGGTCGCGCAGGGTGTGGTCATGCATCACGGTCAGTCGTGTTTCGCCACTGAGCGCATCATCGTACAGAATTCTGTCCGCCAGGAATTCTCACGCTTGCTGGTGGCGGCTATGCAGCAGGCGGGCTCGCCGGGTACGGCTGTCTGTCGCTCCCATGTTGATAGGGCTAAGGCAACGATTGACGGAGCCGTCCAGGGTGGTGCCCGCTTCCTGTACGGGAGCAGTGACCTTGCTGACCCGGCATCGCTGACCCCTTCGGTGCTCGTTGATGTGCCTCCTGACTCGACGCTGTCCACGGAGGAAGCCTTTGCCCCGACAGCTTTCCTAGTAGCGGTCGATTCGGACGAGGAGGCGATTGCTGAGGCGAACTCGCAGACTGGAGGTCTGTCCGCATCGGTTTTCACAGGCAGTTATGAACGGGGCCTGCGCATGTCCAGGGACCTGGAGTTTGGAATGGTCCAGATCAACAACATGACCATGTTTGCCGAGCGTAAGTTCCACACCCCTCCTCTTCTCTTGTCGTTGGAGTTTACTCACTGATACAAACAAGCGGCTGGGCCAGCCACCAACTTCAAAGGCAGCGGATGGGGCAGCAACAATGGGAGTTACGGAATTGACAATTTCCTGTACTACAAGGCCGTATCCCTGGTCCCGACGAAGCAGCCTTGATTCTCTCTCAAGTATCTATCTGGGCAGTAGACAATTGAAACCCAATATATCACACATGAACCCTACCTCCCTTGCCACCCGGTAAATCTCAACGGCGATGCGCCTCACTGTCTCTTCCTTCAACGGAATCCGATGTGCCCCTTCCCATTGGTAACCGTGCTCGCATCATGATATCGCTTCAGGAAATCCCGATGCCAGTATAAACCCGGGTCGTTGAGGCCATGCACATGAATCGTCGGCAGCCGCAGCGGCACGTCAGGCGCCTTGGCCGTCAGCGGGTCATTGGACGTGGATATCTGCCCGGCAGAGGCCAGGCCAGTAGGACACTGGGCGTTTGGATCGGTAGACAGGAATACCAGCGGGCCCCTCCCGGCCATCAGCACGGCAAACCGGTAGCAGTCCGCATCCTCATCGTTCATGCGTTTCATGTTCATCTGCTGCCGGTATAGCACACTGGCGGCAACCTTGGCCCCCTGGCTAAACTCCAGCAGGCCAACCCACGGTCCGGTTCCGGGGTCGCAGCGCTTGCACATCTCCAGACCGTTGAGGATGGCGCACGAGGCCTCGTCGTCTTCGATGGGTGGGTGGTCGGGTTTCCATCGTAGCCAGCGCCGGAAGGGGCCTCAGAACTCGTAGACGGGGACGATGCCCGTCCCGGGCGGGCTGCGGTAGGGTGCGTCTGCAAAAACCAAGCGGAAGCCTGGCAGAGCGCGGATGAGCATGCGGGCCTGGGCTTGGAAGATAGCGGCATTCGCCCCGCCTCCATGGAGGCAGAGGATTCGTGGGAGGTGAAGGGTGGTCCTGTCTAGTTCGGGATTGGAGGGTGCTCCTGGAACGGAGAGTGCTGGTGACATTATGATAAGATGGCAGATGATTCAATAGACTGAATACGAAAGAGAGAATTAGTTGAGGATTTAAGCTCCGGTCTATAGACACTTTACTATGAAACGTATCATGAATCTAGGGCTTAACATGATCATGGATAAGCCAAGCTGGTACTAACTGACCAGACAACTACGAAACAGTCGCTATCACGCACTATCTCTGAGTCTGAGTAAGAATAAGACAGTAAGACAGTAATGCAGTAAATTAATTAGTTGTCGTCCTACCACGCGCGCCTTTTCACCCGGACATCGATCCCATATTGTCGGAAAAAGTAGGAATTCTCTGTAACATGGGATTTCGGATCGAGAAGGTCAATCTTCATATGATATCAGTCTTTTCTATTCTCGCTTTCTTTGGGAGTCAGGGAGATAACCTTGTAGTTGAGCACCAGTGCCGGGACGATCTTCTTGATTTCGAACAAGGCGACATTGCGGCCGAGGCATACCCTTCTCCCAGCTCCAAACTGCATTTCCGTTAGCAATGCACTGAAGCAGGCTCGTAATATGGAAGCAGACCGTCATAATGCTGGCTTCAAGCTTCCGACGATGCTCGGCATCGCCCTCGAGCCATCGTTCAGGTCGCCAATCGTCTGCGTCCTCTCCAAACGTCGGACGATCACGGTTCACCACGTACGGGTTCATTCCCACAATCGTGCCCGCAGGCACATATTGGCCGCATACCACAACGCCTTCTGCGGGTACGACCCGCTCCAACGGCAGACAGAAAGGTGGGTGGAGGCGGATGGCCTCGTTGACGCACGCATCCAGATATGGGAGCTCCGCCACCTGCTGCCACGTGGGAAACGGCCGCCTGAGTCCTGTAGCCTTCTTAGCAGCTTGCAGCTCTTCGTACAGCTTGTGCAGTGACTCGGGATGCGCTAGGAGCTGGAACATTACTGTCTGCGTCACCGAGGCAGTCGAATCCGAGCCGGCGATCACGTTCGAAAATGTCCATACCATCGCCGCCCTGCCCATATCAGCCAACCGCGTTACAAGTCAAAGAAGAAAAAGAGGGCTACCATGGTGGCATAGACGGCTTTGCAACCTGAATCTCCAGAAAACGGGTCAAAAAGTCGCAGTATTCAGATGTAGATGTTGGCGCGCCTTTGGCACTTGCCGCCTGCGCCTGTCGTTCCTGCACCCTGTCTCCTGCGAACTTCAGGACGGCATTTCCTCCGTGCGGCCGGAGATGAAGCATCAATTCATTCTTATATAGCAGCTTGTCGAGCCACGGGAGTTGGGTCATCTAAAAGCCCTGGTGAGTTGGTGCTTCCTCGAACGGAAAAGAGGAGAGACGGACAGGAGCGACAGTGAGCATGAATTTCCAGATGGTCCCCAGAATCCCATTCACATCTTGGCCCTGCTCCAGGAATCCGTATCGCTGAGAGAAGGTCATGGTTCCCATCACGTCAAAGGCGAAATACTGAAGCCAGCGCGCGAGATCAAAGGACTGGTCGGTCATGGCAAAGCGCATGTCCAACTGACGGCAGAGCAGGTCCAGGACTTCGTCCACGAGTCCCTCCAGTGCCACCACGTTAGAGAGATTGTATAGGGACGCGATGGGACTTTTCAATCGCTTGTGGAGCTCTTCATCGCGGGCAGTGAAGATGGCCGGGGGGGAGCCTCCATTGGTATAGGGAATGAAGGCTTCGTAGAATGAACCCTATCAGCCCTTAGTCTTGTAAAGAAAAGTAGTCTCAAGTTGTCTGAAACCTTAGGAAACCCTGGCCGAGCCGGATATATGACTGGGATGGCAGCCGGGTCGGCGACGGAGACCATATTCGGTCCCAGCCTCACCAGCGGGCCATAGTGCTCATGGTACTGTTGCTGCACCCAATGTGATCGCTTTGCCTTAACGGCATATGCGCGGTGAAAGTCGGTAAACTTGGCCCAGAAGGGACCGGGGATGTTGTGCAGCATCCATTGTCGTTGAAAAAGGCGCCATACTAGGGCTGTAACTAGGAGGAGGAGGGAAGAGAGCCACAGAAGACTTTGATTGTCGAGTGTAGGCATATTGAATGTGCAGAAAGACGATGCTGGACTGCTTGGCTTGTCTGTCGTCTCATTTCTACTGTTTGGGTTTGAATTTGACTGAGTCATTCTTTACTTGATATGCATCGAACTTCCCACTCAGCCAAAAAGGGCTAACCCTCCTTGGAGAGCCAAGTTCTGACTAATATACTAGTTGTCAATATGGAATCAAGTGATGATTGCATCGACTAAGACCCTGAGCAATAGAGTAAGCCATGATTAGTGTGATCACCATCACCGACACTGAAGAACCGTCCGGCTGACTGTGACAGTCCTGTTGAATTCCAGTTCAATTTAACTGCCTGATGAGACGAAGCTATTCAATAGTTTTGCATCTACATAGAACGTAGTCAATGGATATCAGTCTTTCATGGACCTACCGTTATATTTTTGCATACAAGGTAAACTGTGCCTAAACCAATACCCTGCAAGTAATATCAAAATGAGTATTTGGTCATGAAATGCAGAATTTATGTACACCTTATCCTGCACAAGTCGACATTCTAGATGAATCCATTAACGACGTTACTTAACGCCATGGCGCGTATTGGCCTATCAATGCTGTTAGCATGCTGAGCTCAAAGTGTATGCTCCGTAGACGGTAATTCAACCATGCTGAATAGAAATTATTGCTGCTAAATTCTGCGCTTACCATCTACTCTAAGCAGTGTCATTGGATAGTTAGGAAGAGTGAGACTGTAATTAGTTCTAGACGAAACGAGTAAGTCATGCCTCCACCGAGGAAATACTACAAGTGATGATCTAGCCAGACTGATAGTCTGATATGCAGATCCAAGCAGCTAACCGCATAGCAATAGATATAGTGACTTACTGAATGCCGAGATCAGCCGCTGCATCGAGATACAGTCAGCTCACTTGCGTCAGATTGATAGCCTGCATTTCATGGGTTGGTACTGAAGCTGAAGCCACGTCGCCAGTCCACCGGCTCGCTCAAGGTTTATCATGGCCAGATCCATGTCGCTGAGCTTGCGGTCAACATTCCTGCACCCACTCACATCACTTCACATCAACTGTAGAAGACGGAAATGGATGCACTCACGTCTCCTTTAACCCCCAAGGTCTTGATCTTCGGGTCGCAGGCGCTGGGTTTCGATAGCCATGCCGCCGAGCACCTGCGCTCTGCTCTGCTGCAGACCCCCGAATGTGCCTGGCTGCTTGATAGCCTTTCCGAGCTGCACAAGTACTGGACCGATGCGGCCGCTGAGATTCCAGTCCTGCAAGAGTTCCCTGGCGGAAAGTACCTGGAAGGTCTGTCTACGTGGCTCCGTACCGGCTCGTTCGCCAGCACCTTTCCACTCCCAAATACTATTCTCACACCGTTGGTGGTTGCTTCCCACTTAGCACAGTACCTGCAGTTCCTCGGCGTGACCCTGCAGACGGAAGACCACTTGTCCGCCACCATCCTGAGGACGACCGAGAGCATGGGACTCTGTACTGGGCTGCTGGCAGCAACTGCCGTGGCCTGTTCGAGCACGCGGGCCGACCTGCAACAGTACGGTTCAGTGGCAATCCGCCTGGCCACGCTGATTGGGTCGATCGTCGATGCCCATGATCAGGCGTCGGGGGGCAGCCAGAGCTTCACCATTGCTTGGAGCTCGACAGCGCTGGGGGAGAAGGCGCGAGAAATCATTCAACGTGACCCGGACGCGTACATATCGGTCATTATCGACGAGGCAAAGGCTACCGTAACAACGAGCGCGCGTGCAGCATCTGCACTGCAGCAGGAACTGAAGACGGCCGGGATCCTCATGGTCGAGATCAGCCTGACTGGCAGATTCCACACGCAGGACCATGCGGCCGCGTTGCAGGCCCTCTGGACATTTTGCGACTCCCATCCGGAGCTTCAATTTCCTGACGCGGACCAGCTTGTCTTTCCGACTCGCTCTAACACCGACAATGGAACCCTAATTCAGAGCGGCTCACTCCTCCGCACGATCACGCAGTCCATGCTCACCGAACAATGCCAATGGTTACAGGCCTTCAGGCAACTCGATAACTCTACACTCGCGTCTCAGAATGCGGTTGCCGTCGTATTTGGCGCCGAAAACTGCGTCCCGGGCTGGCTGTCTCGTAAGATGGGCCCGCGCCTCGTGGTGTTGGGGCCCCTCGAGGTTCCCTTCAGCAGAGCTTCGCTGCTGGATCCGCAGGCGCCTGTATCATATAGAAAAAGCCTCGCTCATCGAGGTATCGCCGTCGTTGGTATGTCTGCCACTTTTTCCGGCGCTCCTGATTTGGATCATCTGTGGCAAGTGTTGTGCACGGGAACGTCCCAGCATATCGAGGTCCCTCCCGAGCGGTTCACGATTGAGACACCATGGCGAAAGAAGGACGATAAGCGCAAATGGTATGAAAACTTTATTGACGCTTATGACACCTTCGATCACAAGTTCTTCAAGAAAAGCCCGCGGGAGATGGCATCAACTGACCCCCAGCACCGACTCATGTTACAGGCAGCGTACCAAGCGGTTGAGCAGTCCGGGTACTTCAATCAGGCAAACCCTAGCAAAGAGATAGGATGCTACATTCGAGTCGGGCTGGTTGACTACGAGCGCAATATCGCATGTGCGCCGGCCAACGCGTACTCAGCTACGGGCAATCTCAAGAGCTTTGCGGCCGGGAAAATCAGTCATTATTTTGGATGGACAGGACCTGGACTCACCGTGGACACCGCGTGCTCCTCCTCTGCTGTGGCAGTCAATCTGGCTTGTTAGGCCATTCTATCTGGCCAAGTCAAAGCTGCACTCGCGGGAGGAGTAAACATCATGACGAGCCCCGAGTGGTTCCAGAATCTCGCTGGCGCGTCCTTTCTCAGCCCTACGGGCCAATGCAAACCCTTTGATGTGCAGGGAGACGGCTATTGTCGCGGAGAGGGTGTGGGAGCTGTTTTCCTGAAACCGGTTGAGCTGGCGCTGGCAGACAACGATCAGATCCTGGGCATCATTGCAGCGAGCAACGTCCACCAAAATGAGAACTGCACGTCAATCACCGTGCCTAATGCCCCGTCCTTGTCAGACCTCTTCCGTGACACGATCAGCCAGGCTGGGCTCCAGCCCCAGCACATCTCATACGTCGAGGCCCATGGCACAGGGACACCCGTCGGTGATCCGGCGGAATATGATGGTATACGTAGTGTCATCGGAGGCAAACGACGACATGACACCCTCGCTCTCGGGTCCGTCAAAGGCGCCATTGGACACACAGAGTCTGCCTCTGGAATTGCGGCCCTGTTGAAGACCCTTCTGATGCTGAATCAGGCAACTATCCCCCCGCAAGCAAGTTTCCAAGCTTTAAGCACCGGAATCAATGCCTCGCCCTCGGACAGGATTGAGATACCTACCTCCCTGCGGCCCTGGACGCAGGACTTCCGCGCGGCATTGATCAACAACTACGGCGCCTCCGGGTCAAATGCCTGCATGGTGGTAGCCCAAGGACCCCCCAGGCCCCGGGGCCCCTCGCCGCAGTCTGGAGGGAAGCATCCGTTCTGGATCCCAGGACTGGACGACTCCAGTCTGCAACGGTACGCTGCGGCGCTGCGCGAGTACCTCCAGCGCCATCCGGAAGTCTCGCTCGCCTCCTTGGCCTTCCAAATGGCGCGTCAATCGAATCGCCAACTGCCACGGGCGTTGATCTTCGGATCCAGCTCCGCTGCGGAGGTGATAGACAGGCTGTCGCGCTTTGAAAAAGGCGACACCATTGCGGCAAAGACTCACAACTGCGATAGTCGGCGACCAGTGATCATGTGTTTCGGTGGCCAGGTGTCGACCTCTGTAGCGCTCTCGCGGCAGCTCTACGAACATGTGGCGGTCTTCCGGCACTGGCTGGATGAATACGATGCTGTGTGCCGGTCCCTTGGCCTGGAGAGTATCTTCCCCGATATCTGGCAGAGATCGCCCGTCCAGGACACCGTGAAATTGCAGATTATGCTCTTTGGCGCGCAGTACGCATGCGCGCGCAGCTGGATTGACTGTGGGATCCAGCCAGCCGCTCTCGTCGGCTTCAGCTTCGGTGAACTGACGGCGCTGTGCGTGTCGGGTATCCTAAGTCTTCGTGATACCGTGAAGGTTGTCACTGGCAGAGCGCGACTGATTCAGAAAAACTGGGGACCGAAGAAGGGGGAGATGATGGCCGTGGAATGCCCGCGCGATTCCGTCGAGGCGCTGCTGACGGCCACTGCCCAGGTCTCAGATGGGTCTGTAAGCATTGCATGCTTCAATGGACCAACTAGTTTTACACTGGCGGGTTCTGCTCCAGCCATTGATGCTGCTGCCCAAAAAGCGCAGGCCAGCGGCATCAGACACAAGAAGCTCAACGTGACCAACGCGTTCCATTCATGCCTAGTAGAGCCGCTCCGGCGCGACCTGGAGCAGTTAGCCAGAGAGGTTGAGTTCAGGTCGCCAGTGATCCCCCTGGAACATGCGACTGAATATGACCGGTGCAATCAGCCGCTGGGAGAATCGTTCTTCGCCGACCATCTGCGGAATCCGGTTTATTTCCACCATGCAGTGAGGCGCCTGGCGCAAAAGTACCCCAACGCCATCTGGCTGGAGGCTGGCTTCAACTCCACCGTCACCATTATGGCCCAGCACGCCCTTGACAGCCCCAAGTCGTGCCATTTCCAGTCACTCAATTTGGAAGACAGCTTAGAAGTGCTGACTGACGCGACGCTGAGGCTATGGGAGGAAGGAGTGAATGTCAGATACTGGCTACACCATGCTATGCAAACATGCATGTACGAGACGCTCTTGCTCCCACCGTATCAGTTCGAGAAGATCCGGCACTGGATGGAGCTGCGGCAAATCCAGTCAGTCGAAGGGGTACCTCTGCAGTCCTCATTGCCTCCGAAAACCATGTGGACTTTCCTCGACTACAAGGATCGCCAGCAATGCGTGGCTCGCTTTCAGATCAATACGACCAACGAGCAGTTCCATACCTACGTTTCGAGCCACATCATTGCCCAGAGCGCACCGCTTTGCCCCAGCACGTTACAGCTGAGCATCGCCATTGACGCTTTGATGAGCCTCTATGGATCGAGCAGCGTCCAGCCTGAGGCCAAGAACCTGGTCAACAACGCCCCTATGCCACTGTCTCCGGCCATGGCAATCTGGCTCGATGTGCAGAGAACTGGCCCTCGCTCCGAGCAATGGAGCTGGAAGATCTCGAGCACCAGCATTACGTCGCCTGAGAAGAAGCCTACTGTTCACGCCACAGGAGACATCATTTTCCAGTCAGCTGAAGAGAACCACCTGTCCGAGGAGCTGGAGCGATACCAGCACCTCATCGGACAAGCGCGCTGTTCAGCCCTCCTCAACAGTCCCAGCGCCGACGAGGTCTTAACTGGCACAAAGATATACCGCCGCTTCAGCGACATCGTCGAATACGGCCCCATGTATCGCAGTCTGAGGAAGCTCGTAGGAAAGGACCTCGAGTCCGCAGGACTGGTTGTTCATGCACCCCCAGCCCTCAGAACAACCCAAACACCATGGCTGGACACGGGCCTGACCGACTCTTTCTGCCAGGTGGCCGGCATTTTATCAATGTCATGACGGACGAGTGCTCGCCAGCCGAAGTCTACATTTCGAATCGCATCGACCGCTGGTTCCGGTCAAGACAGGCGGTCTTGGATGCGCCAGAATGGGAAGTCTTCGCCACGCATCGACGCCCTGCTACCAACCGGTTCCTGAGCGATGTCTTTGTTTTTGATCCGAGGGCAGGGCTTCTGGTGGAGGCGATCCTGGGTATCCACTATCAGCTCGTCCCCAAGGCTGCATTGCGCAGCAGCCTTGGGAAACTTGCGCCTGACCCTGCATTGTCCGCACTGCATGCGCCGAATAGCGTCACAACGGTCAAAGTACAGCCAATGCAGCAGCCTGCTCCGGCCCATAAGAAGGTAGTAGATCCACAACATACCGCAAAGCCGGAACCGAAGACACCCGCCAGCAATATTAGTGGCAAGGCCCGAGAGATCGAAGGCGTTTTCTCGTGTTCTTTCGAAGCAGACCAACTGCTCAATGTCACTACCTTTAAGAGCCTGGTCTCCTTGATCGGGACGGCTCTGGGCGCTAGCGAGGAGGGTGAAGCGCAAGACGAGGAAGTCAGTGCAGTTCCTGCGAAGGCAGAGGTACTGAATGGCGTTAATGGCGAGAGGAATGGCCATTTCGCGGCCAATGGTGTCAATGCAGTCAATGAAATCACCAACGGGATTGCCAATGAAGTCAGCCTGCCGGCCAGCGTGGTCCTTGATACCTTTTCCGAATGCAAAGCGCAGACCGACTGTTTCATCCAGGACTGTCGATTCAGGGGATATTCAGACGAGGTCCTGCCAAAATCAAACGAACTGTGTACCGCGCTCATTGTCGACGCCCTCGAACAGCTGGGATGTCCCCTCCGAACGGCCCAACCGGGCGAGATGCTGAGTCGGATTACGGTTCTTCCACGCCACCGGCAGTTTGTTGACTGGATCTACACATTCCTGGAGCAGGAAGCAAAGTTGATCCAGGTGCACGGGGACAGCATTGAACGAACAGCCGTGAGCGCGCCGCAGAGGACTGCACGAGCGCTTCTTGACGAGCTGGTCTCCACCAACTCAGATCATGTCTTCGACCATGAGCTGACCTACATGACCGGAATCAGACTTGCCGATTGCCTCACTGGAAAGGCTGACGCTCTACAGCTCATCTTTGGCACCCCAGAGGGCCGGGAGTTGGTCTCGAACATGTACGGCAAGTCGCCCATCAATCAGGTGTGGATCACCCAGATGCAAGCTTTCCTTAAGAGCTTGTTGTCTCGTCTGGAAACCCCAAGCAGTGGATCGCTCAATATCCTTGAGTTGGGGGCCGGCACAGGAGGGACCACTGCCAGGTTGCTGCCCCTACTAAGCTCGCTGGGAGTGCCGGTGCAGTATACCGTGACCGACCTGTCCCCGTCACTTGTCGCAGCGGCTCGCAAGCGATTCAAAATGTATCCATGGGTCCGGACACAGGTTCTGGATATCGAGATGCCCGCGCCGGCCGAGGCCGGCCGAGCTGCAGCACACCCAGCATATCATCATCGCCACCAACTGTGTCCATGCGACACATAGTCTGACCACATCCACGGGGAATATCCGCCAGCTATTACGCCCAGATGGATTCCTCATGATGCTGGAGATGACACAGCTCATACCTTGGGTCGACCTCGTTTTTGGCCTGGTCGAGGGCTGGTCGCTGTTCAACGATGGCCGTTCGCACGCGCTATCACCTCCAGAGGCCTGGGAGAGCGCTCTGCACTCGGTGGGATACGGCCAAGTCGACTGGACCAATGGCCATCTTCCAGAAGCTGCAATCCAGCGCATCATCATTGCTCTCGCTGAAGGGCCCAGGTACGCTCGCTCCTCTATCATCCCCGTCAGTCCTGTACTGTCCGCTGACCTGGCACAACGTGAAGCCACCATTGAACACAACGTCCACCAGCACACGCAAGGGTTCGCAGTTCCGATGCGTCAAGACGACAGGGTAGTTGTTCCATCCAACGGCCGGGTGATCCTGGTAACTGGAGCCACGGGCAGTCTGGGATCGCACCTGGTCGCCCACCTTTCGTCCCGGCCGGACGTGCAGGCCGTATACTGCGCGAACCGTCGCTGCAGCGGGATCGAAGCAGACGCACGACAGATGCAGATGCTTTCAAGCCGGGGAATATCCCTGGACACAGAATCTCAACGCAAGCTGCACGTTCTCGAAGTGGACACTACCAAGCCATGGCTCGGGCTCGAAGAGGCCCAATACGCCAGCCTAGCAGCCCAGGTCACCGATATTGTTCACAACGCCTGGCCAATGAGCATCACCCGCGGGATCCAGGGCTTCACGGCCCAGTTCCAGGCGATGAGGAACCTCATTGACTTCTCCTGCCATGCCCACGGCCACCATCACCAACGGGTCGGCTTCCAGTTCATCTCCTCCATCGCCACGGTGGGCCATCAACCGCTCTGGACCAAGAACCCTCTGGTCCTGGAAGAGCCGGTAGGGTCCGAGTCTGTGCTGCCCACGGGGTACGGCGACGCCAAACTCGTCTGCGAGAGAATGCTCGACCGCACCCTCAGGCTGGCTCCTCAGCACTTCCGCTCGATGTCTGTCCGGATCGGTCAGATCTCCGGGTCGACAGCCAGCGGATACTGGAATCCCGTTGAACACTTTGCCTTCCTCATCAATTCCTCACAGGCCATACAAGCCCTACCTCGCTTGCACGGCTCGCTCTCATGGTGCCCGGTGACCGACGTGGCCGCTACGCTGGGAGATCTGCTCTTCTCGTCTGCGCCCCGTCCGTACCCGATATATCACATCGAGAATCCCAGCCGGCAGCCCTGGGACAAAATGCTCGCCACGCTCGCGGACGCGCTGGGCATCGATGCAAACCAGGCGGTCCCCTTTGCTGAGTGGACGCAACGCGTCCGGCAGTTTGGGAATGAAGCTGAAAACCCGGCGCTGCGCATCATTGATTTCCTGGAGAACAATTTTGAGCGGATGGCCTGCGGTGACTTGGTTCTTGATACTAAACGTGCCCGGGAGCATTCGTTGACGCTGCGTAATCAGGGGCCTGTGTCGATGGAGCTGGTAAGAAAGTACATTCGTGCATGGCAGGAGATGGGTTTTCTGCGTTGATTATAGTTTATTTCTTGTCTGTTGGAATAGTCTGAATGATTAAACATTTCAATACTGTTCTTGTATTAAGTTGATTGATATTCAGCGTCGTACCATAGATATTCACCGATATCACTTCTTACCCCACTAGGTATGTTGGAATACTGTTTACTAAGAGTCATAGACTAGGATTTATGGCGCTGCTCTTATATTTGCTCGCCTCTACAGTACGGCCTAGCGATGTGCATGTTGCAATGAGTTGCAAACTAGGGCTGCCGAAGCGGATAAATATATATATGGATCTCTACACAAGGTCTCCCTATTTTTCCCGGTCAACTGTTGATGCTTTCCTCACCCTTGCCTCGCTGATGGCCTCCTCGTTAGGCCCTGTTGGAAAGACAGCGACAATTTCCAGTCCGGCTGCCGCCAACATCTCCTCGTACTGGCGCAAGGTCCGTTCCGATGAATCGAACATGGCCATCATATGGATATCGGCAATGGCGCTGCGCAGCTGTGCCCCTTTACTCGGCAGCACATAGTCATCGATCAGCAGGCTAGAATACTCCGGGTCCATGGCTGGAACCACATTGCGAAGTATTTCGGCGCATTTCTCGTCCGGCCAGTTGTGGAAGACGTTGCAGACGTTGCGGAAGTAATAGAACCGGGAGCCTGCACATCAAGCCATCAATAATCCGTCGCTTGATCTGTTCATTTCATGATAAGATCGCTATGAACCCACCCTTTATTGGCTGTGGCGTGAAGAAATCATATGCCATGACCTCCACCTCAGCCAGCTTATTCGTCACGGCTGCCACCGACTCAGGCAAGTCCTGCAGCACATATCGGCCGGGCAGGTGGGGGAACTGCGTCCGGAAATTGACCAGCTGCGAGCCATGGGCACCGCCCACGTCGACCATCAGTGTCGCTTCCGCGTCGCTCCTCAGCTCGCCGGGTGTTAGCTGCACAGAGGGCGGATATCGCCGGTGCCAGGACGTCTCCTCGTGCTTACGCCGCTCGCGCATCCACAGATCAAAGTTCCGCCGCTGGTCTGGACTCTCCTCCAGCACCTGCCACGTGGATTTGCTGTGGGTATACTCGAGGGCAGTGGCAGGAACGGGGGTTGACGGCTCCCGTCCGAAGCGCGTGGTTGACAGATACTCACGCATCTTGCCAGCCATCGGGTAGATGATGTCCATCCAGCGCAAGGCGCCCTTCCAGCCGGACTGAACCAGATGACGGGTTAGCTCGTTAGCGTGGTAGGTCGCTTCGTCGACCTCCTCGCAGAACCCGAGTCCGCTGGCGACGCGCATCAGCCGTTCTACCAAGATCAACATAAACACAAATTAGAAGGGATTATGTAGGGTTATCAACGTACCGACTACCTGCTCCTGGGTTCCTGTAGATGCTGCTAACTCGGTTAAGTGCACTTGGTCCTGGCCCATGGCGACCAGAGCGTTGATGATCCCCAGCTCAATGAGCATGATGACGGCTACATTGCCAACGACCTGTAGGCGGAACGTGAACAGGGTGTCAGCAGGGGTCGCGGCGGCGGTTTGAAGCCGGCTGATGGCCGTCTGCATTTGTTTGTAGTTGGCGATGCTGTCATCTTGGCTGTAGGCTTCTACCGCATGCTCAACCGCAGCCGCGAGGCCCTTGACCCTGGCGATGTCTACCATGGTGTGACAAATGTATACGTGGACCAGTGGAATGAAGTTAGGTCTCGTCTCGTCTTTCAATAGCTGCCTACCTGGCCATAGACCACGTACGTGAAGATTAAGATATGTTCACGGGCTGCCGAAATAAGCTCGAGCCTGCGGGCCAAGTGCCGTATGGACGCATGGGGATGTCTGAGTAAGACGCATCATCCACGGCATATCACGCCATCAGCTTTAAAGTATAGATGATGTGAGTGACTGTGTCAAGGATAGGAAGACCCCGTCATATTCAATTTATCATGAGGCTGGATTATAACTATCGAACCACGCCGGTTTGGAGTTCGTTGCCACAGACTGATACTTAATACTGAGCTTCATGTTATGAGTAAGCTCTATGAAAATGAGAACTAATTAATATTACGGCGGATACGAGGAACTTAATCTTGCGGAGTTTCTTTGCTGCGAAGCTGAGACCATCCCGACAGGGGAGTTAGGGCTTGGAAGAAGTCATTCAAACATTGCATATAAATATGTATTATATAAAGCTATCTGATGAGGGCGCTGTCGCAACTGTTGTCATTACCTCTTTATTATCTTTCTGTCTTATTGTTCTATCAAGCTTTGACGATGAAATCACTCCTCTATGTCTTGGGTGCTGTAGCCACCACAACCGTCGCTAGAAGTGATACTTGTCGCTTCAACCCAGTTTGCTATTAGCCCGCGGATGTCATCGAGCGAGATGTTGCCATCATCGGTGGAGGAGCGACAGGCACCTACAGCGCCATTATGCTGTCTGACGAAGGCAAGCACGTAGTTGTTGTTGAGAGGGACGCTGCCCTGGGCGGCCACACTAATACCTACACCGATCCAACTACTGGCACCACGATCGACTACGGCGTCATCGCCTTTTGGAACACCACAGTTGTTCGGGATTTCTTTGGCCAGCTGCAGGTTTCCCTGGGCCCCATGGGCGGCGGTGCAACGAATCAGACGCTATATGTTGATTTCCAAACAGGCACACCCGTCACTGATGTGACCATTTCGGCCAATTTGACCGGTTACAAGACGCAGCTGCAGAAGTATCCATACCTGATCGAGGGATGGGATCTCCCCAACCCTGTACCGGAGGACCTTCTGCTGCCTTTTGGTGAGTTTGTGGTCAAGTACGGGCTTCAGGATAGTGCCTTCACCCTATACAACGCGGGAGCTGCGGGCGGCTTAGGCAGCATTCTCCAACAACCCACAGTGACTGTCATGAAGGCTGACAGTCTGGCGTTTATGGATGAGCTACAGGGCGCGGTGGTGACCACGGCCCAGCACAACAACCATCAACTATACGACAACGCCCTGCAGGAGCTAGGATCGAACGTCCTGCTCCAGTCAACGGTGATTGCCGCCGAGCGCGCGGCCAACGACTCGGTCAAGTTGGTTGTGAGAACCGCGTCTGGGAACAAGCTAATCATCGCTTCCCAGCTACTGGTCACTATCCCTCTGACGCTGGACAACATGGCGCCCTTTGCCCTTGACATGAGGGAGCGAGCCCTTTTCAGTCAGTTCCAAAACACAGCGTATTACTGCGGCCTGGTCTCGCAGACGGGTCTGCACGCAGGAACCAGCTACGTGAATACGGGAACTAATACCCCGTATCACATCCCGGAATTCCCAAACATGTACCACATTTCACCAACCGCCGTCGACGGGCTCTATTCGTTCTGGTATGGGGGGGACCACACACTGGTGGAGGACCAGGTCAGGACGAATATCACGGCCACCATCCAGCGCCTATCTGGGAGCAATCAGCCTGTGGAGTTTGTTGCCTTCTCCAGTCATACCCCGTTTAGCCTCCATGTGCCGGCCGAGGCGATTGCTGAGGGTTTCTATACAGAGCTCAACCGACTCCAGGGTTACCGCAATACGTGGTATACGGGAGCGTTGTTTACACCATCCGCAGCCACAGTCTGGGAACTCACCAGGCAGTTGCTGCCCTCGATCATAGAACGCCTGTAGATGAGCTCTTTCTCATTTCCTTAAAAGTTTAGCATGTATTTCGCGGACCACTATGAGAGCAATTAGGTTCCTGTGAATCTATAACCAGGATTTCTCTACGCATCCTACACTTTATCTCGTATAAGTCTATTGATTTGTGACGAGACAGTAGAACTTGACTGCCCTCCGCATAAAATCAGCAAGCAAACGAATACCACGCGCGATGGATTCTGCTGCCGGCCGGTCGCAGCACTCGAAGCCAGCCGGGTCAGAAAAGCCCACAGATGCGGCAGCCTATCCTGCAGGGCAATCTCTGTGATAGACGCATCGTCACTCTGCGCTAAGCATCTCCCTAGCTCTGCACATTCGGCCGCGCAGATCTCCTCGGCCGACTTGAGAATCTCATCCAAATAGCCGCGGGACTGCCAGGTTGACCACCCATCGCACGACCGGCGCAGTTCGGCCACCATTGTCGGCAGGGACCGATGACGGCTCATCCGCTGCTCCAGGGCCAGGCTGGACCTGGCATCGAAGTTGTGCGTGTAGTACTGCAGCGCAAGGTCGTCCAGGCCTTCGAAACCGACGCGCTGCGCCCAATCAAGAACCCAGCCGATTCGCTCCTCGACAGTTGCGGTAAAGCCTGGGGCGCCGCCCTGGCTCCCAAGGCGGGTGCACTCCGATGGACTGCTGACCTGGCTTTGCGCGTTACTGTCAGTGACTCGCGCCGGGCTGTGGGAGTCAGCGGTCGATTCTGGATCTGACGGAAATGCTGCATTGGTCTTTCCTTCGCTATAGTCAGTTGAGAGCCGCGGAAAGGCCCGTTCGGCCGTCTGCCATGGGGGGTTCCTCCAGCCATTCTTCATGTCCTCTCCCGATGAAACCCGACTCGACTGGACCAGATCCGGGGCAATGGAGCCCGACAAGCTGAAAGCTGCAGGCTCGAATGGTGGTGACACCGTACTAGTCCCAGGTGGCAGTCCCAGTTCTGCCCCAGACCACAATAGATAGTTCTGTGCTCTGGATGCGGCGCTCTCTGCCGACTCGACCCACAATTCAATCATCATCGCCTCCTGCTCCTGGTCCTGTCTACTACTCCCTTCTCCCCTGTCATCCACTGCTACCTGGCCTGCGGTTGCCGCCGCTGTCGTCTTCGGCGACTGTGCCCGTTGTGGTGCCTCGACCTGCCGCTCTAGCTCATCGATCCGCTGCCGCAAACGGCTCCCTACAAACGTTAGGCGACAGTCTGCGCTGTCTAGGAATGGGAACTACTTACGGTATGTCCGCTGGGCCAACCGATTCTGAATTCGTTTCCTGAGTTTCCGATCCATCTCTGGGGCCCAATGGTCGAGGTCAGCCTCAGTCCCCAGCTGGGCCTTGGCCTCGGGGCCAGAGCCCGGCCGTGCTCTTGCTTGTCCTGCATCCATGATGATGGTAGCAACAAGATTAGGTTTGTTAATCCTGAAGGAATTATATAGACAATTAGGTTTCGTGCCTGCTAAATAAGAACCCCCTCCGGCGCCAGTGCGCCACTTGGAGAACTTTGGTCGATAGTGGCCTGTCGCCACAAGGTTGGGAAAACAGCAGCATTTGGATTTGAAAGCTGATGCCTATGCCAAATGAGGATCAGACTGCAAGTGACGCATGAATACGAATGTCATATTATCCAGATGCCGTACCCAGTCGTTGAATACACTTAGCACGCTATAGGAGCCTTGACGAACTGCTTCGTGTCGAAATTCAGAGACACGAGATAGGCAAAAGCAAGGCCAATCAGTTAGCACCATAATACCAAGGGTAAAGGCGCTTGTTTCGGCTGTCCTCCGTCATCCATGCCAAGTGATAGGCCAACAATTATATCATCGCCATTGGCCCCGTGAAGGAAGGTAGCATTGCAGATAACTGCCTCGTATTCATTACATATGCGACGCTACCATCGAGTCAGCCCGGGAATACGGAGAAATATGGCCATCTAGGGATGACAGCTTCTCAGGGATTTAGTGAAGGATGCCGATAATACCAGGGTCATATTGTTTCTTCATACTCAGTGGAGAAACCGTCTTGTCTAGACTCTCCCTAATAGGTCCACGATAGGATGCTAACCCGGGCGAATCTTCACGGCAGAGAGCAAGTCTGGATGACGAAATCTTTGCTTTGCTTAAATTCTTGTTTCCAGCCGAGGCTTGGGCTCAAGGGTCGTCTTATTGGTTCACTCAGATGATCTACACAGCGAGTCTTCATTATGGACTTGAAATAACGAGGCTATTTCTTCAAATATTACCACAGGCGTCAATTGGCGATGCAATGATATCAATTACAAGCCGAATAGTCCAAAGCAGATCTTATTTACTGTCTCTTTGGCGGGTCTCCTATCAGACATATCCTATTCTGTGTAATGAAGAATGCTTTTCAGCACACTTGAAAAGTCCCTTCTGCACTACTTGCTATCTTCAACGCCATTTACCCACGAAGGAAGGGCTAGCCCGTCACAGAACATGTCTTCTTAGGCCAATACGGGCCGAGACCTTTCCCCTCATTCCTTCGACATGGTTAAGCTTCTTCAGAGCTCGTACAATTGGCCGGCTGGAACGCCCCCGTATTCACCAAGAAGGCTGCCGTGTCAAATTCTGAATAGATCGTCTGGATAATGTGTCGGAAAGAGCCGCCAGGTGGGGCGGGCACGGTTTCCAGCACTACTAGGCCCGTCACATCGCGAACGCGCTGCGGCGCGTTCCAGCGGAAGGAGATGGTGTTGCAGGAGTGCCATACCTGCAATACGTTCAGCTCGAAGGGCTCGATGTTGAGCTGGTCGGCGGCGAATTCCTCCCGGTTACTGTCGAGGGGCCGTGGTCCGCTGCGGCAGCCGGCGGTTTCGAGATTGATGACGCTGGCGGAGTAGTCGTGGACGGTGGGCGAGACGGACTGCAGCAGCAGTTCCTCACTTTTCGGAACGTTTAATTTCCATGAGGATACCATCCAGGCGAAGTTTTCGGTAAGCCGCTGGGCCTCCGCATCCGTCAAACATGGAGCCCGCTGAGCGGTCCAGGCAGGGACGGCAGAGGCCAGGGCGACCATGAGAGAGGAAAAATACATTTTGTGTAGATAGACTAATCAAACAGGTAGGTAGGGTCTCGTCTGGTCTCCGAGTGTTAGCTTGGGGCATGAAGGTCTCACTGAAGGCCCCTATTCTATGGACCTTTTTATAGTGCTTCAATTTTACCCGCTAGAGACCAGACAGGAACATTGAGATTGTTCTCCTTCAAGCATATCCTTTACTGCACCTCGTATCCGGACTGGTATGATGTCTTTGAGCTGTCATCGCCAAGTGAACGGTCACCGCAATACGGCGTAAACAGTCGCAGTTGTCGAAATCATATCTCACCTGGCTGACTCCAACCGATAGTCATATTGCTAGGGTAAAGGGATACCATGGACAGTCAGCCGAATGTGCAATATGTTACGCACTGGTGATATATTGAGAAAATATAAAAGGAAGGAAATAGATGTAAGCTTACTACGACGTCCTTGATGCATCTGTCTATGAGTAAGCCGGTCTCTCCCACATACAAAGTACACTTATTTGGTGTTAATTAAGGACATTTACTTCATGTCCAGTGTTGGTTTCCGACATTGTTATCTCCGTCCCTCGGAGATACTGGGAGAAGCTTCATCTTCCAAGGCATGCCCGGTTTCAGACCTTCATGAGACCAGGTCAACAGTTCCTGCTCCTGAAAGCTCCATCTCGGCCTTCCTCATGGCGCCCCATACGGTGGTTCTCGTCACCGGAGGAAATACCGGCATCGGTCATGAGATCGTCAAAAAGATAGCCCTCAACCACCCCGACACCCACCACGTCTGGATGGGAACCCGGGATCCAGCTAGAGGCGAAGCAGCATTGCGACAATTAGGCTTCCCTTCCAATGTCACTCCCATTCCCCTGGACATTACGCAAGACACCTCCATCGACCAAGCCGTTGCCACGATCCAATCCACCCATAACCGCCTCGACATCTTCATACACAACGCCGGGACCGCGGGTCGTGACACTGGAGTGGACACCAGCTCAGGCGCTCTACCTGAGACACTCTCGCTGCGAGAGGTCTACGAACATGTATACCGTGTCAACACTATCTCGGCGGCGGTGCTCACGGACAAAATGACGGCCATCCTCGAACGGTCTCACCTTCCAAAGCTCATCTTTGTCTTGTCCATCCTAGGTTCTACGACGCTCCTGGCAAATGGCGGGATCCTCCGTCCCCTGCCATGGTATAGTTTGAGCAAGGCAGCCATGAATCATCTCTGTGTTTGGTACTCGAGAATGTATCCGCGCTGGAAGGTCAACGCGTCCTGTCCTGGGCATGTTGCAACAGGGCTCAATACGATCGCCCGCACTGATTCCACAGACCCCGCAAATGGAGCATTAAATGTGTACCGGCTAGTCATGGAGGGCCCAGATGGATGTACCGGAACATTCTCCAATAAGGAAAATCTGATACCTTGGTAGTAGGACTCGTCGCCTTTCTGGCAGCAATGACCACTCAATTGAGTGCGGCAGCATGCTTTATAAACATCCTCCATGGGTAGGAGTTGGTATGACGATTAGAGCAGTCATACGACAAATAAGCACAGGATTACAGACAGGAATGAAAATTAGCACGGAATTCCTTGAAATGAACAACATTTCATATATCCTAGTCAGCTCGTCATAAAAGTTGATCAATACTGTTATTCTAATTCTTGTTCATCCTGAAAGGGCACTGTACATTTTGTGTACATGCAAGAGAACAACTAATCCACTACCTTAATTGTAAGCGACCGTGCATCCACCGTTGCTTGCAGGACAGATCTGCCATGGTATTGCATCGGTTGTTTTATAAGGAGACTGCACAGCGGCGGAACCGGGGTTTTCTATACTGACAGACGTTTTGTGGATGATTCTCCAAAGTGGAATAGGAGAAAAGCTAAGCCAATGATTGTAAGCACAGCTTCACCATGCGTGTCCGTCCACAGAGCGACGTCCGAGCCCTCGCTCATAAGAGAATTGACGTATGATAGAAGTTTATCGTGTCGCAGAAGCTCTTCTCCGAGTGGGTTAACACCAGTCTAAGCTCGTATACCTCTATGGAATACAATGCGCATACAGAGACAATGACCTGCGGGCTTTTGATGAACTTTCATTACTCGTTACTCGTGTTTGTCCAGGAATTGTTAGCGAGACTAATGAGAGAACAGAACCGGTAACCAACCGATCAATAGGAATTCCCAAGATAAGAGCCGGCCGTGGCGTCCAGCACCTGTTAAAGACAGAGAGCTGTTTTGAGTCCATTACCATACCCTCCCCTCATTGAGTTCTTCCTTCTTTGACCGGAAACACTAGTCTACATGTCGATATACCTAAGCCCAATGAAATTAATACGTCGATTCGAGATCTACGAGCCGTCATTAACTTTCAGCTGTGTTGAGGCAGAACGGAAGCCATTAGGGTTTACAAGCACGCCACTCGGAGCCGGGGCTCAAGGGCGATGAGCTAGCGGCACAAAGCGCTCCAGCATTCTAGGAGGCTCCCAGAAGCTCTTCCTTGGGTGTTAGCTGTTTGTTTTGCTTCGATATTGGGCTGCAACTACACGATAGTACAGTTGTCAATCACGAATAGCGAGGGCACACAGAGCGGTACAGTGTCTGCGCAGCTCTACGCAGATAACCCTGGAGCGACGTACCCTGCTGAAGAAGACACTCAAGTGTGTAGGGTAAGCACCTTCTAAACCAAGAGCTGTTCGAAGTCACAAGGGTGGCTCTTGAAGGTTGCTCAGCTATACATGTGTTAGGTTGGTTTGAGATCTGAGGAAGTTGGTGAATAATCACTTGGTAGTGTGCAGCGAGCCTTCAAGGTTACAGGAGTCAACTTCCCGAAGTTGTTTGGTCTGTTCTTGACTGTGTATGGTAGGACCATGTTCTAGGTTCAAGGATCCCATGTATCTACTCATTCCTTCGCCCGGCCTTAACGTATCCTGTAAGCGAGCGGACCACCTCTGTATTCCATATAAACTGGTGACTTTTTATACGCTAATATCTCAACGACAAGTAGGTTGTTCGTAATGCTATAAAATTGCGGTAGAATATATTCTTTTATAATTATATTTATCTTATTCTTAAGCACTATAACCTTAAGTTTTCTAAATAGTATAATACTTTTAAATACCATAAATGTAACGGCGGACCAGCTTTATAGGTGCGATCCAGGCAGATCAGGCCATGGGATCTGATCATAGTGACCTTTTTGGCCAAGTTGGGAGATGCTTGCCCGGACACGTCTCTTAAAATTATCCCTGAAGCTGTTACAGGTATTAAAATCAATAATTTAGATACAAATCATGACCTCAAGCAACCATGTAAGGATTGCAAGCTAGTAAATACACCTTAGTAAATCTCTTGAAGGCTGTAAGGGCACTCAGGACAACAGTTGGCGGGTAGTTGTCGGAGGGCCGCGGGCAGCAACTGGCAAGATACCTAGTCAATTTGCTAGGGTAGATGTACTACAAGAGAGATATGAGGAGGAGGAAGGTAGGTCAGGACAGAACAGAACAAATTGCTTGGGGAGCTAAGTCACTAACAATCTTGGTAGCTCTATATAAGTGGTACCCTGCTATTAGGCAACTGTTAGTTGGGCATTGGCAGGGTAGCTGTCCTTGTCAGGCTGTTAATGCCTTGTAAGCTAGTTGTTCTCATGGCCTGGGAGTTAATACCTGACGGATCAGGTGTCCGTTGTTACAATTCCCTATTCTCCTTAAATAGTGTGGTTCATCAATAGTGTAGACGATCACCGAGGGAGGTGCTGTATTATGAGCGGCTGAGCTGAGTAACCAGAAATATGAGGCCGTCACAGCTGACAAGTTCTCACCCATCTCACCTGCACTCACCCTAAGCCTAGTGTCTCTAATCCCTAAAAGCAGCAACATACTCAGGGCTCGTTGCACTTTATCCGCGTTGAGAATGGTGGCTCAGGTACGGCTGAGCGGACGGAAACCCTGTTTCCATATCCTATGGTCGTATGGGCTTGGTTTTTTCAAGCAGCAATCCATATACACCATGGTTTTAGCACCGCTATTGCAAAGTCCTGTGGCCAGCAGGAGATGACTTTGACTTCGGCTGCTGTTCGAGATCAGATACATGCAGCAGGTGCGTGAGATCCTGATCTCTATCGTTACACCAACCAGCTGTAGACGAGTGTAAGACCACTAGATGAGCAGCATCCCATGCCGGATGGCCGGAACCCTGGATGTCCAAAGCTGACCAGTCTGATAGAAGAATGCGCAGAGGCAACGAATAAGAGCACAGTTTGCTGCAAAATGTAATCTCGGGGTTTATGCTCGGAGAAACTGAAGTCGTACAGACATTCAGCTCTTCCAAAGTATCTGGTGTCCTTGGGCGAATCTTATTCCAATTATACGGTCAGCCATGCTGGAGCGTCTTCAGTCGCCTCTTTGTGTCAGCATGTGGGCTTGTTGGAGCCCTTCGTTGTTTGGTACGGTCGTACCTAGTGCGTAAAGCTGGGATTGGTGTTTAAGCTTGCGACAAGTCGACGTCTACTATGACTGAAATATCTATAATTGAATTACGGTGTGCTATTACTCTCTTTCGAGTGCAATATTGGAAACGATGCTTTATGAACGGTATGGACGGCGGTGTCTGAAGGAAAGTGAGAGTCGATTTAGTTCCACTCCGCGACAGATAGATAGACACTGTTTGACGCAGCTATATTCAATAAAGTATGTTAAATCAGGCATCAAGTAATCTCAAACAATCATTTTCCCCACCATCCCAAGAATTTCCCAATATCAGCAGCGAGGAGCCGATGCAAGGCCGAGACCGGGTGGAAATCATCCCACCAGACGCACCCATCCCCAGCCCCTATGCATTCGCTGTCCACAAATCCATATCCCTGAGGACTGTCAAGGATCTGGGTGAAAAATGACCAGGCGTCGTAGGTAGCCATTGTGGACTAGAACAGAAACGGTCATCGTCAAATCTCGGCCAGGTTCAGGGAGCAGAATGCTGAGAAAAAAGGAAAAAGAAAAAGAAAGAATCTATCGTGTACTCACATCAGTATTAGCAGATTGCCATTGCTCCACGGCATTAAAGAGTTGGCGATTAAACTCCTCGGTCACAGCGCCGTAACGCCGGATATATGACGGGTCCAGTGCTAGGATCTTCGGGCTGCGGTCACAAGGTGGAACATTGAATATGAGGAAATCCCGGGCGCCGCAGTCATGCAACCGGTCGACGAGATTGAAGTAGCTTTGCAAGATACTGGGAATGTCCTTGAACGGGGCGGTGCGCTGCGAGAGGGAGTAGATGCTGTTCAAGGAACGAAAACATAAGTACGATATTTCCGTTGATCACTTTCAGGCCCGGAGTTGCAGCAGCACACTCACTCGTTGATTCCGATCCAGACGGTGAACAGGGCCGCTTCTGGCGTCCACATCTCCCCTGCCTCAGCCTCAGTCTCTGACCCGGCTGGAAGACAGTAGTGAGGTTCGAAAATGTGAGACACCTGGTAGGCTAGATCGCGGGGCACGCCTGGAACAAGAGTGCTATTGACTGTCGCAGCGTACACTGCATGATTGTAGCTCAGCACTGTGGTGTCGTTGTACACTGTTACCAGGTAGCCAACCCAATTGATCGAGTCCGCGGCCGTGCCGGATCCTGTCGGGTCAATCTATCTCGTCTTTCCAATGAACGGACGGGATCTTGTACCGTACCAAGCGGTGGATTCCCCATAGGGTTCTCTGGTGACGGCTGGACGGAAGAGGCATTGAAGCTTGTGGTGGTGAAGGAGTCGCCACTGGTAGGAGATGGTCTGGATCAGTAACCGGTATATATAGCATGGTATTGACTTTGAGGTCAACCATTCATGCTGCTAACCGGTCTTGAAACTCACAAGCTGAATATATACCGGACATTTTGGCGAAGACTGTCATCGGAACTACTTGGGGAGAGGATCAAGACAGATTTGACTAGTCTCAGGATATCCTGGGGTCGCATTTTGAGGTGATGCTAGACGTCTCAGAGTTGCGCTGGCTTGTAAATAAGAGATCCTTCTTTTTAAGACATTCAGTCAAAAGGAGCGAGCAGTGGGAGACTTAATAGCAAGGTACAGCAGCATAGACAACTGTCGGCAAGCCCTTAGCTCAGCCAATGCGTGGTGTCACATTGTACCCTTGGTTTCGTTCAGCTCAATGATACCTTATTTGCTAAAAGTAGGCACATTGGAGGCCTGGGCATAGTCTTCTTGGATTATAGTTCGTTAACAAATCAAAATATGGTCAAGGGCCACAGTGACATAGGATAATACTGAGGTATATAACAGTATTGGACATACTACTGCGTATTCCAGCCACGAACTCTGCTGTTGAAAACCAGGGGGCAAGTTTCATTTTTAGCTCGATCATGCGGTATTTTTTAGAACTGAACAGATTGATTCAATCACAGCAAAAAACAATTACCCTGTCAGTAACCCACAAGTGATAACTGTGCCATTTTTTGAGGAAGACCTTGACAATATCTGCTGCTTACGTTCACTGGCCCCTCGCTTTCCTGACGACATCTTCAGCCTTGGTCTGATAGCCGCAGAAAATCTCAATTGCCTGCCACCCAAATCAGCTATCCGTCCACGACAGATGTCTATTGACAAGTCCTAGAGTAAGCTCATCTGTGGCTTGATGACGTACCTCAGCCGTTTTGGCCTTTGCTCTCCCCTCATCTGCCTTCTCAAAGTCGGCCCGATACTTCTCTTCATCATCAATATACGAAATTTGGTCAATTTTGTCGTCACTCTGAGCTCCATTCTCAACAATTGACAATCGAGAAACCTCTACCGCATCCCGATAGGTCGACTGTAGTGCTCTGAGGTCGTCTGGGACGATGGTGAGCGCATCAATCCCCGCGAGTTCCAGGAGTTCATCCACGCCCACTGTGGCGCAGGATTTGACCTTGGTCGGCAGCGACCGCCGCCTGTACCAGCGCTGCGCCTGGGCGCTTAAATTGTACACGGGGTGAGGGTCTTTGTACCTGTTACATACAGTGAGTACAGTATCACAACGGTATGAATGCCAGAAGTTGCATTGGCTGCTTACTCGGGATCAACCAAGATCCTGAGACTGTGCACAAATGGCGAAATGGACACACAGCCTGCCTCTCCAGCTAGAATAGCCTGCTCCATAGAAAAGAGCGTAGTTCCGAGCGTTTTAATCTTGGATGCTTGCAGGTCACGGCATGCCTGGAGTCCTTCCCAAGTTGCAGGGACTTTGATCACGAGACGGGAGCTGGGGAAGGAAGGGTTGATAAGGGCGAAGAGGCGATATAATCCTGTTCAGTCTCTGTCAGATAAATACGAGCTGGTCATGGAGAGATTAGACAGAGCGTACTCTTCGCAGCCTCGACAACCTTCCCCCTGGAATAAGCGTAGTTTGGGTTAACCATGAGATGGAGATTCCCAGTGAAAGCTGGCACCATTTCTCCTGCAAGAAGGACAGCCTGACAATGGCAACGCATCGTTAACCCCGTGGGATAGGCAAAATTGATTGTAGGATCACCTACCCCGACTTCCACGCCTAGTTCATCAAAGGTAACCTCCGGGAACTGATCATGGAGGCGTGCAGTAAGCTCAACTGTGTTTTGCAATATATCTTTCCTGCTAGGCTTTGCCAGCTCGGTGTAGTACTCGTACTGTTCCAAGGTTCAAAATATGCCCTCGTCGTTTGGAGGAACCAAATACCTGGTTGGAAGTGCAGTCTACACACTGGCCGAACTCTCCGACGGCTTTTGGTTCGGGTTTGTGGATTAGCATCTAGCTCACCTGGTAGGCTCAGTATAGTTTCCCGTCATACCTGTTATATCAAAGGTGTCGAGGTCGACTTGAGTCTTAGACCGGAGGTACTCAAGCAGATTGACGCGGGTCTCGTTCATATTGTGAGTACAATCGGATTTTTTTCAAGGACGGCACTACGACTATCAAACCAGCGACGGATACAAACTGAAGAAGTTGGGTGTTTTCTCTTTATAATGGGCATTGAATGTCCTACATGGGTACTCAATGCGGTAGACCACAGGTCACTACTACTCTTCTGCAGCATCTCGAATCGCTTGAATATTCCAACCTGATAGTACTTCCTGTCGCACAGTCTGACCCCTACATGAAGGGTCTCACGAACGCTTCAAGCTGAGGGGAAAACAAACAGTCGTACACAATTCCCTGGATCAAGTCAATCTTTAACTCCCTTGACTGTTCAGCCTTGTTGCTCGGGGCGGGACTAGCAAACCTCTGCTCGCCCTCCAGACCCATCTCGGTAAGAATATTGTCGGCTCGCCCATTACAGGCTCTTTTGAAAGCTTCATTTGGTAATCTGCGTAGTCGAGATGAGATGGCCCAAGGCCACGTCGAGTTCACTGTTTTTTTTGGGTGAAGGCCATGGGTATCAGCCTTCCCCATCAGATCTACCATTTAGCAGAGATCATCCACTGGCCCTGGAGAAATGCTGGGTTACACTACACAAGGGAACATTGGCAGATCCGAACAATCCGCAGCCTCCAGCTTGAGCGAGCTATTGGCATTGAGCCTTGTTTGTTCGAATCTCAACCTATGCGCGTGCCCAATTCTAGTGCATCTTACCTTCTGCGCTTGGATTTCCTCTGGAGACGTCATGCATGCAACTGGTAACCATCCAGTATCTGCCAGCTCAAAGCTGGACAAATGTTACATTTGAGATAAATTATTCAGATTACTCTGTCTTCCTTTTCCGCTCTTTCCAGTATGTACAGTTCACATCAAGTGTCCTGTCAGGAGACAACCCCTCATGTAGCCGGTGGCCGTGCAGAACCGGTCAGCTGTGCTGGTACTCAACATTGCAAAAGCAGTACCAAACCTATTGTTATTGAACAAAGCTTACTTGACGGTCTGCCTGAACTCCCAGCCAAAATCCAAAGTTCAAGTGTAGACTGCGCAAAGGCAAAACATCGCCCCGCTCTTCCATCATGCAACCCCTCCAGATGGCTTCGAAAGCGCCTAGTACAGGTCAAGTCACTGAGTCTCCACTCCTCAGGGAACTACTAGCCCGTAAGGAAAGTGCTAGAGCAGTAGTAAGGACTTACAGAGAATCAAACATTATGGAATCAAACATCATTGGTGCGGAGCAAACGCTCGGTGGGCTCAGGCTGCATCATCATATTGCGCTTTTTCATCTCGCCCAACGTTCCTCAGTCTTCCACGCAGTCAACCTGGCAGCTCTTACGCTACCATGTCGGGAGTATGCCGGCAGACCTCTTGGATAAGCCAGGAACCCAACTTAGGAACCTTTGGGGAGGGGGGGTTATGATAGCGTATGGGAACTCAGAGCCATGCAGAGCCCTTCTAATTAAAGGGTCGGTCTGACCAGCACCCCTATGCAATATGACATTTCAAACCCATTGTAGTCTTTTAACAGTCTGCTTTATATTATGACCACCGTCTCATTTAGCGATTTGCCAGAAACTGGTGCTTGTGAAGCTCAAGCGACAGGATACACGCAGGTTATCCTCCTTCGAATCAAAAACAAGACTGTAGTAACAAACTCCGAAACCTCACCTAAGGACCAAGAGATCTGTCTTCGTAGATCATTTCAAAGACAGATCATGGCACGAAAACCCGTAGCATTAATCGTGATACAAACGTCCAAGGATCATCTTACAGAGCAAGTATCTATGACAAGATACCTTAGAGGTATTCTTGACAAGGCATTATCATATTATAATACCTATCTCAGCTATTTTTTCTCTGAATCACCTATCACAGAGATTTATATGCACTGCGGTGCTTCTGACTGTCATTGCTCATTGGTCAAAACTTTCCCAACCAGTTAGAAAGACCGCTATGGCGGATGCTCACAAGCTATGGATGCGAACTTCGAGTCGCTTGAGCTATAGGATGCCAGTCTTTTTGTCAGGAAGCTGATTTTCACCTCTGTTAAAGCTCTCATGATGAACGCGGTCAGAAAACTGCAATATGTGAAAGAACATCCAACGCGTTGTACTTTGGAGTAACAATTTTTCTGATACAATGATGTTGCTATTTATGAATGTTCAACTCATTCCTTGTCTCACCGAGGCTAAAGCAATCACCCCAAGCACGAGGGTAATAGTATAGTGGTCTGGTCATGGACATGGGCTTCTAATCCATAGCAAGATACGCAAGCGCAGCGTAGCCACCTGACGGCGGCCTAAAGCGAACCAACTAGTGAAGTGGAGATTGTCGCTATTTTACGTCTTCTAACAAATGCGGGCAGTACTTTTGGAGGTTTGAAATAAGTGCGCCACAGAGCGTATGGCATAGAGACCGCACAAGGCCTAGAAACAACAACAACTTGGACGCTCAGTCTCCATACGTAGCCGGAAATATGGCATTTCCCCTTTCTGGACGTCAAAACAAGCATAGGATTTTCCCAAGCCAATGAGTCAAGGTACGCAGCAACAACTATTGGACACATCACAGAAAGCACTCAGCAAGTAGGCATTACTTAGAGGCCGTCTGGCCATCCCACTCGTCGATTGGCATTACATACGTTACTCTTCTGATAGTTTGACATTGGGTTAATCTTTAGATATATCTTGCTTATGCAACGAAGATTAGCGACCAAGACATTGTTCCATTCACACTATCACACTTCAAGGCCACAACCTCATCACATCCATTCCTTACTCAGGCCACCAATCTATCCCCCGATGCACTGCTCGAAAGCACACTAAACTCGTCCTTCTTCATGATCTGATTCAGACGCACCGGCTGCGGAGTCCGCTCTTCCTCGGGATCACTTTGCTGGGTTGTCGCGAAGCACCGAGGGAAGATCGGCTTCAATAGCGGGGGGAGACAGGGCATGCAGGCGCAGATGATCGCGACGTCGCATTCAACCATACTCCAGTAGATGGCCGGGTTGTTGTCCACTAAAGCGAGCATTAGCCACATCACCCTGTATACTGCTGGCGAGGCTTCAACTTACTGCTAATATTTGGCGATTTTGAGAATTTGATCAGAGATTGGAGACGGAGACAGCTGACAATCGTGATCCTGGTCTTGTCAATAGGTCTTGTAGTATTTGGTGTGTTTGGGCCCAGAAGGCTGCGAAGAGGCAGGTAAAGGGACCGGGGTGGATTGGAGTAGAAGCACGTACAGAAACCCAGTACAGAACATTACCAGGACCATCGCCTTCTTCCTCGTACTGAGGGCCAGCTTTGAGAGCGGCCAGATCGGAAGACTGATGATGCTCACGTCCATGCAGATCTGCATGGCCGCACGGTACCACGAATACGTGTTGATGTCGATACATGTGCCCGATACTTCACCCGTCCATGAATTCCAGAAGAACGAGACGGGCGTACACTGGAAAATCATGATGAGCGTGTTGGAGATGCCAAAGCATACTGAGATTGCAGACAAGGTGTAGATTGGATATTTGTATTTTGGCGGGAAGATGCGGTGATAGAAGGCCAGGAAGGAGAGCTGCGTGAAGGCTTCGGCGGGCATGTAGAAGACCTCTGCGATGAGAAGATACTGATCCATGTCAGTAGGAGAACACGCGGTTGGAATAAGAATGGGGAGCATTGCCAACCTTAAGCTGGGCGGTTATGCTATCGAATGGGATCGTCCACAGGTTTGTTCCGAGGCCGTGGTATTTCACTGCATCGTTAGGCTGTGAGGCTTCAGGCTGGCGATGGAGACCACATACTGGGAAAGGCCATACAGTTCAGCGGTATAGCACAGGCCTAGACTGCTCAGCTCTAGTCTATTCATGGAGAGAATGGAGAGCATACCACGGCTAGAAGTATAAACCCATCATCCCAACCAAACATCTTCTTCGTCGCCGTCCGCCATCCAATCCGCAGACCTACCATGATCAGTGCCAGCATACCCAGAGATCCAGCAAGGGCTGGTGTCAGGTTCGCCTCGCTTTCCTCAGGCACTCCGCACGTCGACCGGGTCATGTTCGTCGAGGCTACTCTGGTCAGCAGACGGAAGCGGGATATACCGGGCGGGCCGTCTTACAGAGTGCCTCTTTTACAGTACACTGCAGACTATAGCAGCCTAGACTGGACTCGAGGGCAGTTGGAGTACTGCAGAGACAGGTCATGTCACCCATATCGCAACTGCTAGCCTTCAGCGCCGTGGAAACGCACGCCGTCTGCGAGAGTATGAGCTTTGAAGCCAGGCTAGTGAAGGGATAATACTGACCGCGCATTGCGGCAAAGTGTCCAAAAGTCTTGCTGAAATGGATGCCATTGTCTTCTCCCAGATACTTGGTGGTCAGTGGTGATGGAACGGCCGAACCCTAGAGAGAGCTCTGCGAGCTCTCTTAAAGTATTCAACCGTCGACCTCACGAACAGCCATTAATCAGACGACTGAATCAAGGGAAGTTGAACATCGTCGATCAATTCAACTTGTCATTTTCTCAATTTAGGCTTCTTACTGCCCGTTGGCTGCTACAACGTTAGCTTCGGTGCGGCAAAGGGCCAGGAATGCCCCGGCTGATCGATTATGCAAGGATAGATGCGCTATGTCGAAATGAAAACCCCACCATCGGACATTTCCAGGGAATAAGCACGGTGCATTCGTCGATCGCGAATCTATATACAATGGAGCAGGAGATCCGTTTACAGGTCGTGCTCGATTTTTGAGGAATACGAGAAGGCACAACTCAATTATACGCTGATCTGCCTGTCAACGGCACTATCCATTTTTCATCCACCAGCAATAGCCAATGAGCTGGCCAATTAGCATCCTTCTTCGCCCCATTCTCCGACGCTAGTATAATTATTTCGTCTGCGTGGAATAGAGAGGCTCCCGCTGAGAATGTGCGGTGCCCGCTTGACAGCCTGTCAACAGCTCCGCAACCGCCGATCGTCAGACCTCTCAACCGTCGAGATGCAAGTATCAAAAACTCCGGTTGTTGCAGATTAGACCTTTGCATTAGCTGGCCAATCGCCTTGTGAAGATACGTAATGACTCGCTGTCAATGTGCCTTCTAACCAGATCTAGCAGCACTACTCCAACTCCAATCCAAGGCCGGATTAGACGCAGCGCCCAATGCACACCACTAGACCTGCATTTTTATGCATTTTTTAAAGCGTACAAAAAGTCCCGGCTCCCCTCCCTGCTTGACCGAGGCTGATATTCGGAATTTCTAAGCTTTCTTCGGATGCAGAGTCAAACAGCGCTATGGCGCCGACTGCGATCTTGATCACTCTGCCTCTATGCCTCGTGCTTTATCTCCTTTTCATCAAGCCGTCCATCACGAAAAAGCAAAGGGCGCCACTTCCGCCAGGCCCGCCGCCGAAGCTGCTCATTGGGAATCTGCGCGATCTGCCGTCTCCAGACCGGAAGAATTGGGTGCACTTTCTCCAGCACAGGGATCTCTATGGTAAGGACGAATCCCGGGACCTTGCATAGAAGAATACTCTTGATTCATGGATATGCAGGCCCGATCAGTTCTTTGACTGTCTTCGGCCAGACGATCGTCATCCTCAACGATGCGCGCGTCGCATTCGACCTGCTCGAGAAGCGGTCGAACATCTACTCTTCCCGGCCGAGGATGGTCTTCGCGGGAGAAATGTATTCCTCTGTCCCTGGTTAGGGCTCGAGATAATGGCTGACGGAAATAGGGTCGGATGGGAGCACATCCTCGCAATGCAACCATACTCTGACATGTTCCGCGCGTACCGCAAAGCCATGCACAGAGTCCTCGGCACGAAGAACGTGATCGCGCAATTTAATGAGCTGCAAGACGTTGAAACCCGGCGGTTTCTTCTGCGAGTCCTCGAGAAACCGGGTGATTTGGTGCAGCATATCCGGACGTGAGTTGCGCTGACCCGTGTCCATTTGTTGTGCGGGAAAGAAAAAGAAAAAGAACCAAGAAAAAGGAGAGGAAAAGAGGAAAAAGAAAAGAAAATGCTAACGCTTTTAGTGAAACCGGCGCCGTGATCCTGAAGATCGCATATGGGTATGATATCGAGCCGCACAGGAGAGATCCCCTCGTGGCCCTCGCAAATGAGTCATTGGCGAACTTCGCTGTGGCAGGAACGCCGGGGGCTTGGATTGTTGATACAGTTCCATTCTGTCAGTGCAACATGTCCAGCTTGGACGTCGGCGGGAAAAGGTAGCTGATGAAGGGAATTGCATAGTGAAATACCTGCCATCCTGGTTCCCCGGCACTGGCTTCAAGCGCACCGCCGCAGCCTGGAAACAAACCCTGCTTACGACGATCGAGAAGCCGTACCGGCTTGTGCTGAAGCAGATGGAATCAGGCAAGTACCCTGACTCATACCTGTCGAATCTACTGGAGGAGACAAAAGGCCGCGCCCTTAGCGCAGATGAAGAGCAGGTCATCAAGTGGACAGCCGGGTCGCTATATACCGGTGGTGCAGATACCGTATGTCCTCAGCATGCCTCACGCACCGTTCTCACGGACCATATTCACTAACCAGCAGGTCAACAGACCGTCTCGACGCTCTCCTGCTTCTTCCTCGCCATGGCCCTCTACCCAGACGTGCAGAGAAAAGCACAGGAGGAACTCGACACCGTGCTCGGCCCTACTAGACTCCCTACATTTGAAGACAGAGCCAAACTCCCCTACATCGAAGCCATCGTCAAAGAAGCGCTGAGATGGCACCCGGTCGCGCCAATGGGCATACCGCACATGAGCACGGAAGACGATATCTACGAGGGATACCTGATTCCGAAAAACTCGTTGATTATGCCGAATATATGGGCCTTTACCCACGACGCTTCTCGCTACAAAGACCCGGCAGCGTTCAACCCGTCTCGCTTCCTCGGCGACACTCCCGAGCCAGATCCGTCTAATCTATCGTTCGGGTTCGGGCGAAGGATCTGTCCGGGTCGGCTTCTAGCTGACTCGAGTATTTTCTTGACCATTGCACAGTCGTTGACTGTCTTCGAGGTATCAAGTGCCGCAGAAGATGCAGCGAAGGCGGAGTTTCTGCCGGGCGTCATCAGCCATCCCGCTCCATACAGACTGGATATCCGGCCGCGGAGTAAAGGGCATGAGCATCTGGTCAGGAAGATTGCGGTGGAGAGTCCGTTTGGGGAAGGGGGTGCGAAGGAGCTGGAGGAGATTGTTGTGTAGTATAAGGGCAATGATATGGGCAATAGATTCCATCAATGAAGAAGAGCTAGTCGGAATCCCTGTCGAATCATACGAGGCAGAGCACGAGAGAGGTTTCTACACCAAAAGTAGAAGAAATCGCCATCTATTATCAAGCTATTTAAAACACCAAAAAAGGGTTATGCCCCGCCAAGAACCGTCTCCTGACCCTCAGTCTAGTCTAATAAGGATGGAAGGTCGATTGTCTGGACTCAGACCTCAACGCGAACCTGTCCTGTCGATCAGACACGTCTAAGCCTGGATGCACTGGTGGTAGTAAGGGTTCCACTGCTTGCAGGTCAGGCCAGAGGCGCAGCCGGTGGCGCCCTTGTAGTTGATTCCGCCGCACTGCTGGTAGATCTGGATAGAGCCAGTGCCGGTGCTACCTGTGGGGGCAGCAGAGGAGGTCGGGGCAGAGGTTGTGGACGCAGCAGAGGTGGTGGGCCGGACGCTGGTGGTGAAGGTCGCCACGGAGGTGGGCTGGACCTGGGTGGCAGACGAGGTGGAGGTCGCGACAGCTGTGGTAGTGGCAGCGGCAGTGGTAGAAGTAGTCTTCTCCGCGCTGGATGTAGCGGCAGCAGTCGACGTGGCAGCAGCAGTGGAGCTAGAGCCAGAGCCAGAAGAGCCAGAGCCAGACGAAGCACCGTCCCAAACGGTCGGGCCGGGGATAGGGTAGGAGTCGAAGGAGTTGTAGATGTCGAAGAGGATACCCTCGTCGGTGGCAGAGTAAGCACCCGGGAGACTCACACCCTCGGGTAGCTGAGTGGTGCCGTCAGAGGTGACCTTGACCTGGACGCACTCCATGTAGAACTGAGCGCCTCCCTCGCGGTTGCCCTCGTGCAGGGCAATGATCTCAGGGCGGAAGAGGTAGTTACCGGCCGGCACATCGGGGACGGTCACTGAGTGCTTGCCCTTGTTGGCGATGAGAGTGTCGACGGCCCAGGTGCCGTCGTTGTATCCGTCCTCGTAGATCTTGACCCAGTTAGAGCCCGCAGAGCCAGCCTCCGTAGGGGCCATGTAGACGAGGACAGGGCCCTTGTGGGAGTCGGCGATGATGTCGTCGGAGGAATCGCGGGAGTTGTGGTGCCACTCGAAGGTGATCTTGTCACCAGCGGCGACTTCGAGGGTCTTCGCGGCGGCCTGGTCGCCGTTGACGTTGCAAGTGATGTCGGTAGAGGTCACGTCCATGACGGGGCTGTTGCTGGGGGGAGTACGGATGTAGCCATCAGCGGAGTTGCCGAGGCCCTGGTCTTCGTCATTGATCCAGACAGCGAAGACGGTGGCGTGGGAAGCGACGAGTTTGGCGCTCGCTGCCAGAGCGAGGACGTTGGTGAACTTCATGTTGATAGAATGAGTGATTGAATGAGTGAAAGGTGAAAAGAGAGTGGTGTCCCCAGGACAATGAACGGGAAAGGAATGGAAATGGGAAGCAAAAGAGCGGATACAACAAAGAAAGCAGCTGATGGGCAGAGCAAAATCAGATACCAGAGCCAGCAGCCGGAAGGGCCTTTATACCAGGGCTATTCCTCGGTCCTCCGTCCTGCAACCGATGCACCCTGTAACGGGTGACCCCTGCCAAGGGCGGGCTTCATCTATACAAAACTACGTCCGGGGCCTCACGCCAGTCCATCATAGTGCTTAGTGCCTCTTGGCGCTCGCTTGTCGGCCCAGTCCGACCAGTGAACGACCTGGCAGGGCTTCCAGGGACCATTTAATCTATACCAGATTCTTGGCGTTTCAGGGTTCGCGGTAAGCGGGTGCTTGATATTAACCGGCGGCAACCCCAATATCGGGCATAATCTGGCGAGATTAGTTCATAAGATATTTCATTTGTCTAGAAAGGGGGTCCAGGAATCTGACGACCCAGAGCTGGCGAAGACAGTGGGTTCACTCTCGGCGTTGCCTGCCTACGCAAGGACACTCCCTGGCCTGGTCTCCTAGGCGGCAGGGTTTCTACCCTAATTCCACAGGTTCGTGATGGTCTGATCGAGGCATTCAATAGTCTGAAGCCCCTTAATCTCTTTTAAATATCTATCCTGCTCGCTTGCGGCAGTGGCATTCCAAATTCACGGAGTCCTGAAATCGGTAATGAGCCCAGGTAAAATCTATCAGGGCAACCGAGATCCACGTAATTAACCCATAGTATCCGCAGTTCCGATCTCGATAACTAATGCAGCGCTCCTTGGATTTCTAGCAGACTGCGTGAGCAGACTGTCGGCGTCACTGATACGCTGGTCAATTCCCTGCACCACCGTGCAATGCCTAAAGCGTTGAACGGCCACATTTCCTACTACCATCTTGGATGCAACTGGCTCGTCGTTTATGATTCTGCGCTGAACATCATCTTGGGTGGCTGATCCATACGAAAAGTCTCGTATTACAGCGACTCAATTCGTCGGTCTGACCTATGGCATTCGCATTTCATACGATGTGCCGGTGGGCGGAATGCAGTGGCTCATGCCGGATGATGATTCCTCATTGTAATCTTCACTTCTTCTCTTCACCTCTTCTCTATTAATCTGCATTGCTTTATTTGTCATTCATGATCACTCACCGAGTGCATATTAGACTCTCTAGCGGCATTGAAGTGACTATCGGCTGAGGACAGGCCTTCCCTCCCTCCACGCGATTAAACGAGTCCACATAGTCTAAAAACGCAACGGCTGCCATATCTTGACGACTCATACCATATTGTGCAGCTTGAACATTGAGTTCACCCCGTGGCCTCGTTCAACGATTGTGTTGTACGTGCTTCGCAGAGGGACCATAATGCCGCCTCGAGTATCTCCCCTTTGCGCGGATATTGTCCGACTTTTCAGTCTCGACCGAGAAACAAGTATGATTATCGGGTCCGATCCGGTTATCGACTTCGTCTGTATCTCTTCTTACAGTATACCTTGGGCGGGCTGGCCATTGCACACTTCCTGCTGGACACCACTGCCGCATCTATCCAGGTGTACCTAAAAGTGCATGGGATAGTAGTGACAAAGGCTGGAGCTACATCTAGATAAATGCTAGTGCCGCCCCTTCTATAAGCTCTACCCAGCAAATGCGAATGCCAAACTGGTAATCTCCCTTACATTATATCTGTGTTCAACGGCAAAGCCGTCGTGCAGATCTGTTGTATCATACTCCCGGGTATGGCCGGCCTAATCCTAGACCCATGCTTGAACACTTACATGGCGTCGAGAGGTTCAGAATGAACGCCTGCTGTAAATGGACCGGCTGTTGTGAAATAGGTTAAAAGGAAACTGGCAATCCTGTTTCGTAAACAAAGGCATCGACCATATCTTATACACACATGAACTCCAACTATTCCCCAACTACTATCTTATTTTTTGGACGATATTCCGAATGCGTCCACGATCCAAATATGAGATCACTCATCCACCAATCAGTGTTGCGATACGGGCTCTATCCCAGAACTGTCGAAGCTCCAGCTCTCGCCACGAGACTATAAACGCCCCAGCTCCTCGCAGACTTCCAGGCAACCAATTTTCATCGGTTCATCTGTGCATACTATGACTAAGGAACTGGTCAGTTCTTCCGCTGCGAGAAAGGCCCCGCTAAACATGTTTATCGTTGCAGAGCTTCGATATCCGTTTCGCCAGTGTGCCAGCGCACGATCAGTATGGGGATGGGAAAAGACTTGCGGATCGGTAGGCCTTTTTTTTCTACTCTAGCGATCATAACTCTGCTCTAGCTATCATATCCTGTCGCGACGGTGAATCCGGTCGGTTTACGTGACGCTTACTAGATTTCTCCAGAATCCGCGACATCTACAAGGGAAAAGGGCTTGAGATTCCGGATGATTTCGATTCCACACTGACAATGCCGCCGGTCCATTTCATGCAGTGAGTTATTCTGCGCGTTTTCTACCTTAACTTATGAAGTAAGCGTTGCTGATGACTGGTATAGGGTTTCCGCTCCAGACGATATCGACGTCAACGAGCTGAGGAAGGTGGAGGTTCCGGGAGGACTGGACATTGAGATCTTGGAGTTTTTCGAGTAGTTTACTCCAGCAACACCGTATGGAATTCTCAGCGTAGTATTATTTTGTGATCATAATTTTTTGTCCATAATACGACGTAGCCATCGACCTCGGGTGATGAAGTCATCCATCCAGGTCTCCGCCTTTAGTCGCCGTTCCACATCCAGTACATCTTTCTTCGAGCACCAGGTAATAGGCCTTCGAGTCAGTTCTCTACACTCCCTATAGCGGTGAACGGAAAGACAGAAGGTTCTGGTCTGTTGTTTCGGCCTTGTTTCGGCCGCAGGCTCCAAGGTGGCTTTTTGGATGCGTATCTGATGATAGGAGAGTCTCATGCCATTGTGGCCTAGACTAAAAGACATATTTGAACCATGTTCAATTTACGCGCAAAATATGGACGACCCAGAATTTCAGACAAATTAGTGGATCAATAGTCGCTTCGGAAATAACGGCGTACACGATCCAGGTGTTAGGGTAGTATCAGTATACTGCACGGTTGCAATGGCTTTGTGGCGACTCTACCAGTTGTCAGAAGTATCTGTCAGCAAGCCACTGTAGCTGCAGCCCCGTTTTATCCAGCGCCCTGCTATGACTACAAGGTAGTAAAAGGCTCAGCATGCCGGAATTCTGGATCATATCTGAAATCCGTGAAACGTTCTGAATCGGCCATCTGCCCTTGCAACCGCCGACTGACCATTTGCATCCGGTCCCAACCGCCAGCAAGAACTGGCAATAGACGTAACAGCACTGCGAAACATCTTTTGAAAGGGGCGAGTTGCCTAGGGTTAGGGCGGCTTCTGCGTGATAGGGTTGGCCTGGTCTAACATCTTCACCAACCGGATTCTCCGTTCGAAGACTGATGAAAAATTATGGCAGAAAGGGAACCTAACTGCGATCTGCCAGAGCTTTGGCTTTTGAACTATGTAGTGAAGCGGATATGCAACAGTTAGATGTACAGTTATTGAGGCCAGGTGATCTATGGACTGCCCTCAGTGCTCTAGTAGCAAGTACAACAGCTCTACACCGAGTTCCTCTCATGCCCTCTCTTAATATTTGATTTTTTATGTCCCAACTTTCAAGATTATGAGGTTCTTATGGTCATGCTGTCAGGATTCGGACCAGCATTAGCAAAGTCCTTGCCGTCAAGAGCGCACCATCCTCACAGAGGCCACCGTACCCTCCACCTTGGCAGCTAAGTTTACTGTCTCAATGCTATACGGAGACTTTGATCATATGCAGTCAGACCGCCGGCAAGTCACGCCCTCTACTGAGGATTCCAGTGGAGTTTTAGGCTGTATGGGGGCATCTCCTATTAAGCGTAAAATTGGCACTTTTCACATTTATCAAACGGCCCCATAAATGAGAACGTTCCATTCAGCATAAATTGATAAAAGTTTAGTAAAGGTGTTCGAACGCACAAGCTGTGTGGGAGTTCATCAGAAACCTGTTACCGCATAGACACCTTATATCACATCTCATCTGATACGTCTACCAAATAGTTTCCTGAGATGCAGCAACTAGCTAAACTTGCCTTCCGTTACGCACGGCCATCCCTCGTCGCACGAATTGGATTCTCAGGATGTATCTGGATATCATTGCCTAAACTGCGGTCTCAGTCGTCTCACTCCCAAGGCGTTCACAAGCATACTCTAATGGCCGACCAAGTGTGCCGAGTGAATAGTCTCTGCGAGATAGAGTCAAAATATGATATCCAGAGAGAGGTTTTCCTTCAGAGCTACATATCAATATTTGTACGTAGACTCACTGGCAATGTTAAGTCTTCGTCTGGCCCTGGGTCTGATATCTGTCAATCTCGCTAGACATGACCACCAGTTCAAACTAGAGCGAAATCTGAAGCAAAATGCCATCAAGCCGCACATGGGGTCTTCCCATAATGACTCTTCTTTCATTTCCTGCAGCAATCCAGTCAAGGGCCGTCTTTGCCCACTTCATGGTATTCCGCTCCAGCCCATCCTCCATCGATGGTGCCACATCCGACTAACGGACCCAGGTCTCCAACACAGAAAACTATACCCTGAGCGACTGGCACTCAGACATAGCGCTCGCAAAAGCCGCTCATATCGATGCTTTTGCCCTGAACGCCGGCTACGGGCAAGACAAAAATGCCCGTTCCTTCCGCAACGCTTTTACCGTCGCGTCTGAGCTCGACTTCAAACTCTTCTTCTCACTCGACTACTCCGGCGACGGACACTGGCCAAAGGACCAGGTCATCTCCCTGCTGGAGAACTACACAACCCACGAAGCATACTTTAGACATACCGACGGCAGGGCGCTGGTTACCACATTCGAGGGCTTTGAGGCCGCGAACGATTGGGACGAGATCAAAAAGGAGGTCGCCCAAACGGTTGGGAACGAGACCTGCTGCGTACTCATACCGGATTGGACGTCCGCAGGACCCGAGAAGGCCGCTAGAGTCTCCGCGATCGACGGTTTGATGAGCTGGGATGCGTGGCCGTACGGCGACGAAAAGATGAACACGACAAGGGACAAAGAGTACATGTCACTCCTAGGTGAAAGGCCATACATCATGCCGGTGAGTCCCTGGTTCTACACGAATCTGCGCCAATTCCACAAGAACTGGGTGTGGCAGGGCGATGACCTGTGGTATACGCGTTGGCAGCAAGTGCTGGAGCTGCAGCCGGCCTACGTCGAGATCCTGACGTGGAACGATTACGGCGAAAGCCATTATATCGGCCCAGTGAGGGGCAAGGCGACTGGGGTTATTGCCGAAGGGGCGCCGTTTGATTATGTGAGTGGGATGGAGCACGATGGATGGAGGAGTCTACTTCCCTATCTGATTGCAGAATATAAGAACGGGAACAGGAAAGACGTTGAGATCGAGGAGGAAGTACTGAGTGTCTGGTACCGGCTCTCGCCTGCAGATGCGTGCGATTCCGGCAAAACAAGCGGCAATAGCGAGAACTCGCACCAGGCTGTCTTGAGGCCGGGGGATATACTGCAGGATAGGATCTTCTACTCGGCCGTGCTGGAGGAGGATGCCGATGTGGTTGTTGCAGTAGGGGGTGTGAACCAGAGCGCCCAGTGGACCAATACGCCATATGGAGCGAAGGGAGTGTATCATGGGTCTGTCCCCTTTGGTGAGAGGGTCGGAGAGGTGGTGGTGACATTGTCGCGAGCCGAGCAGGTTGTGGCGCAGATGGAGGGGAGGGCGATCGACGATCGATGTCTGGGGAATCATACCAACTGGAATGCCTGGGTTGGGAATGCCACCGCGGTCAAACGGGGTGAGAGTGGCATAGGAGTCGGGGATGAAGTGGGAGACACAGAGACAGGAAGTGGGATGGCTATACAGATGGCATCACTCTGGTTGACGGGCCTAGCCTTGCTCTCTTGCCTGATATGAGTTGTCTTCACCTAATACCTGTACGGCTTGATAATCCGAATGTAATCCGTATCATGCAGATTCTAGCCCTCTACTCCATAAAAAAATTGAAACCGCCGAGCCGGGCAATCCCCGAACCCTGCATCCATGGTTCACCAGCCCAAAGCTCACCCTATCTCTGCTCTGTCGAATAAGCAACTTCTTCATCCGGCCTAGCCGGAAGCCAGTGAGTGCAGAGTGCATGACGGCACTAAGCCAGAGTCACCCCACTATCCGCCACTCCAGTCAGGGCCAGCCTACCATAATCGCCGACAATACTCTAGACCTTTCGAATCGACGTATTATACTTTAGCTCTGACATGGACGATCCGTGGCGAGAGCACTAATACTGCCCGGTCCACATAGTCATAGGCTGGAGCTGCGCGTAGCTGGGGATGGCGTGCCTTTAGCTTTCGTCATGTCAGTGGACTGACTGGGGTTGAGGTTGCGGGTTGAATCGGCGTATTCGAAGGTTTGAGGATCAGGCTACCTCGATCTTGACTTGAGATAAAACAGGATATAAAGGATGATCCTCTCTGTCTGAAATCATATAAAGCAGGCAGACAAACAAGCGGGCATTGATTGTCTGATCTAGTATCTGAACGAGTATCTGAACGTCTCTTCAACTTCTTTATTTCTTTACCTTCTTGAACATACTTTACTTAATATTTACGTTTGCATCATACGACCTAGTCCTTCTACATTTGCTTTATCAGCACAATCACTCGCAGTAAAAATGGAGCGTCCGGCCTTTTTCCTCCCAACGGCGACCTCCCATCCCACAAAGCCAAACACCCGCATCCCACCTATCCTCGCCGCCGGCAAAGCGTCCGGCTTTAGTCGCATCTCTACAACAACGGCCGAACCCCCGTTCTCCCGCATCGCAACCCTCTCCAGACAGAAGCTGTCCGCCGAGGCAGCCAGGGGTGACCCAGATCTCCGTCGATGTCTCGGCCACCATCGTCTTCTTGCCCGGTCTCTGTACGAGGCCAAGGAGGGTATGAAGCGGTATCTCGAGGATGTGCTGGAGAGCGAAAGCGAAGATGACGAGGATATCTACGGGGAGTACGAGTTTGGGAAGGGAGAGGTCCTGCTCCAGGAGGATGAGCTTGACGACGACGACGATGATGATGATGATGAACTCTACGATGAACCCGAGGATGAGGATGAAGACATTGAGGATGAGTGTCCGACAGTGGAAGAGGAGGTTGTTGCTCCTCCTGCTTCTATTACTGTATCCCCCGATCCAGCTCCAGATCCATCTCCAGCGCCAAATCCAGATCCAAATCCAGACACTGGTGTAAAGGATCAGTTTCCAGAGCCGGTACCACAATCAGTGCCAGCGCCGAGTGTACCTTGTTCCAACTCCAGCTCCACCCCTGGTCCTGTCTGGATGAAGGAGAAGATTGCCGGTGCGGTGCGCGGGCTAGTTCGACGGCGGAGCTTGACCTCTCTCCCTCCTTCCCCAGACTCATCCCCTCCAAGGCCCCCTCGATCTACTGCGTCTCCTCCGCCGCCTCCAACGGAGGCCGCCTCCAAAACAGAAGCGCAGTCGGCTCTGGCTCACATGGCCGCCAAAAACGCCAGCTGCAGCCAGATCCCCGTCTATATTCACATCCACGAGCAACTGTCAAAGCCAGCCAGGACACTGGAGAGGAGCCATAGTCAGAGCCAGCTGCAGAGCAGAGCACAAGGCCACGGAAAATCTATCACAATGCGTGGGCGGCAGTATGCGCAGCGGTTGGGGCTGAAGGTCGCGGCGGCAGTGCCGGTCACGACGGGGCTGAAGGTCGCGGCGGCAGTGCCGGTCACGACTTGATTACTCTTAATCACGGACATATTAATGGATCTTTTGGGTATAAAGACCATGGCGTTTTCTTGGGAATCACGGCGTTGAAAGGTATGGATTGAAAGGTATGGATGACTCTCGATATGATGATAGAATCTTATCAACAGATCATTTCATGGATCATTACATACGTACATGCATTGATACATCAAACTACCTTGCACCCATCCTGGCCTTCTGACTGGACTCATAGCTCATTAGCATGAATCACATAACTAAACTGCACGTATCAAGTTCATCATGGTGTAACGCAAGAGGTTGAGCTCAAGACCAAACCCGTAGCACCGCCTCTGCCAGATCGCCGCTCGGCAGAGCCCCCTTTATTCTCCGACCAAAGTCACTGCCCGTCCGCGTCTGGAGCGCCTCCTTAACCTGCGCCAGATACGGCGGGTTCCAATGCAGCCGGACCACCCAGTAAATCAGCCTCCTGATGTCCGCCTTTGCACCGCCCGGTGGCACAATAGCCAGCATAGTCTCAACATCGGATTTGAGCGGATCCTTCGCTCTGGCCAGAATGGCAAGGAGAGCTTTCTCCAGATGTCCGCTGAATTCATCCTTGATCGTCTTCTCGAGCGAGATGTGGTACTTCGCTTCAAAGGCTTGCAAGACCGCAGCGAGCTTTTGGTCGCTTGCGCCGAGGAAAACAGCCGCGACGCCGAGCTCGTCTGTTCCGGTCTTTGCGTTCGTCGCGAGGTGCAGCTCGTGCACGTCTTTGTCGACGCTCGCCTGGTCGAAGTAGGTCCCTCGCTCGGGCCGCGCGGCGTTCAGGAGCATGAGGAAGAATTTTTCCGTCTTGCCGGAGAGGTCGCTCTTGATATCATCGACCAGAGCCTTATTGTATCGCTGGACGTAGCCGTATTTAATAGCGCGGAGGTCCGCATTCGAGCGGCCGATCAGCACGTCATTAATAGCCGTTTCGTCCGTTCCAATTCCCGACATTGCATCGCGAAGGTACGCGATATCCTGGCCAAGCGGTCCCGCAGCGAGAGAGAGCATGATGATCTCGAAATCACCGGATAATTCGCTCTTCAGATCCTTCTCGAGGTTGCGGCCGTGCCGCTCCATGTACGTATGCCGGATCAGCGCCATGTGCAGCGGATCCGGTTTCGCGAGAACATTGATCAGCGCTGCTTCGTCTGTACCCCAACCTTTCATTGCCTTGCGCAGGGAGTCTGCTTCCTTGCTCGCGTCACCGGACGCGCGTTGGTCTGGGTCATAGCCTAGTGATGGCGGCGCGGGCACAGGTGCAGCAGGCGGATAGCCCCCTGGTGCGCCGTAGGGCCCGATGCCCGGCGGAGGCGGGCCAAGCGGATATCCCTGGGGCGGATATCCAGCCGGCGGCGGGTATTGGCCTGGCGGATAGGGCGCGGCGTGCGGGGGCGGAGGAGTCCCGTATGGACCGGGAGGAGGGGCGGAACCCCATGGCGGGTTTGCTTGGCCGTAGGGGCCTGGGCCGGAAGGAGGCTGCTGGTACGGGGCGGGAGGTTGGGCGGGGTGGCCATGTGCAGGGTATTGCGGGTATGGGCCGGGGGACGCCTGGTACGGAGGCTGTGGAGATGGCGAGGGGTATGCGCCTGCGCTTCCTGGGGGAGCGGGACTTCCACCCCCGGGGGCGCCGTAAGGTGCTGGGATGGGATGGGTTGGATGGGCACCCGTGGGTGCTGGGTACGAGGACGGAGGGTAGGGCCCAGGGGCGGGGTAGCCCTGCGGTGGCGGCGCCTGGGTGTATTGCGGGTGGCCGTGGCCGAAGTTAGGTGGTGGATAGGACATGCTGCTGAAAATATAACGAGAATGATGAAAGCAGCAAGATCAAATCCAAACAGCGACCAGAGGGGATGAAGGTGTCGCAGAAAACGAGGAGGGAGATGAGGCTGAGGAGGGGCAGCGGATCTGGCCTCTCATTAAAAGTAAGAGTCCGAGCATCGGCTACTGTTTAGGCTGCTGTGGCTGTGCTAGTGCAACAACAGGCCAGTGGTGTGCTTCTAGAGAGGGTCTAGCTCTTTCTCTAGTGAAGGTCTAATAGTGCTAGCGTTCTCGTGTTATGTCCAGGGGTCCAGCACAGAGCCCACCAATCACGCAACAACCGACTCGACGCAGCCAGAATGGAGCTGGCGTCCTTATCTTGAATCGACGCACAGTTGTATGGAACATCACAAAAGCAAAAGAGCTGAAGAGGATAAGTCGCTGGCCATACGTATCATCCTCTGCACTCGCCTCATAAAACATCGGAAAGCAAAGTAAGAAAGTTGTTTATCGTTTCTCCCAACTCCAGCTCTCCAGCTTCAGTGCTCCCCACCCCAACCATTGGATTCTCTTATCACAGCCACAAAGCTAAAACGCGTGCCAAACTGCGATTTTGCGGATCGTCATCACTGCCCCTGACGGCTGGTACCTTTTGTTACAATCCAGGCGTTCGGAACGATAGGTTGCGCCGTCCTCCGGACTCTTGACCACTGGGAATTATTTCGTCGAGGATCAAAGCCCTGCCCCAAACTAATTCCCCACTAACTTAGCTGATGAGCCTCGCTGTGGGTCCCGAACATGTTTCGGCGGGTGAGTTCTCGCAGTAGCACTTCGCCGGCCGACAAGGAAAGATGGCGCAATGTTGTATCTTTGCTTGGCCAATCCCCCGCGCAGATAAACAAACGCACAGTCTTGATGCTGCAACATTTTGCACCATCGAAAAGCACCTATTCCCGGTTGCGACCAAGAACCATCGACATGCCTACTTGACCAAGGCGGCGCAGTCGACGCGCTAGGCTCTCCACAATGACGACAGAACACTTCTTTGTTATAAGTCGACAGAGGAAATTGGACGCCATTTAGCAGGATTGCCATCAGTCTGCAACAAGTCAAAGATGACGGCTACACGAAAATCGGCAAGGACTTGACCCTCTGGACCACATTGAAAGCAACGGGTATTTCATCAAGCACCTAGTGACATCAAGACAAACGGCCCTATGTCTCTTTTCTTCGTCATGTATGTTTTATGGTCCCGATTGTGAGTTGAAAGTACGCCACTGCCTATCTGTTGCTGATTGGTGTTCGTTTTGGACCGGTTGTGGCGCGAGGTGATCTGAGCGATAATAGCCCGTGAAGTGGGCCGGCGGTGCAGACAACTCGGCGGATGTGACGAGATTCGTGTTTGATGCAAACATCAACAACGATGGTCCTCATCTGCCGAGAGGGCGACGCTTGCTGTGCGAGTGAAACTGAATGGTAGGAAAGTGAGTTTTGGAGGAGACTGAACTTAAGCAGCAGTAAGCATGATCTAGATAAATAATGTCAAACAGAGCAAAAACCGGATATCATGCTCCATTCGACTCCGCGTGCATTCTGTTCCATCGTTCTATCAACGCTGCCCGCTCTTCCGGTGTGGCGGCAATCATTTCCCCTAGACCTTGCTGGATGCGTGAAGCTAAGATGTCTCGAAGTTTGCTCCTTGATAAACTGCTCCGTAGGGTTTTGTGCAGTCCTTCGAGTGGGTACCCGGCGAGGCCCCAGAGCCCTAAGCTTTTAGTCTAGCACGAGTTGGGACATTGGGGTGCTCTATAAGCATACCTGCCATTGGCTTCAGAACAGCACCCCCAGCACCCTTGCCAACGCCTTTCAACATCCCTTTCGTCCCAGACTCTTTCAGTCCATGTTTGGGCTGCGTCACGATTCCAGTTATGCCTTGGTATAATTCTTGCGTAAATTCCTACATACCCATACAGGATCAGCAATGCTTTCCCCTCCAATGTGTTGGTAGACTTACCGTCCCAGCAGCCCGTAACCCTCCTCTAACGCCCCGAACCGTCGGCGTCTCGTGAACCATCGGGTCATGATAGAGTTTCGGCGCATTGTGAAATCCCTTGGAAAAGCTCAAGGTCAGATCCGTCGGGATCAGAAGAACCCAGTCAAGGATATGTTTTCCTGCCCGGGCGAGATGGTACCGAGCATCCATGAAGAACTCGTAGGCATCGATTGAATTGTCGCGCGTCCGCTGCCGGCGAAGTGTGTCTTCTAGACTCAGTGTTTGATGCGCGGTAAGTCCGATGCTGTTATTGTTGCTGCTGTCATCAGGAGCATCTGCATTGGGCGGAGGTTCCAAATCTGCTATGTCGGTACGCGACGAGGAATCACTCGAGCCAGTTTCAGCATTGTCGTCGCTGTCATCAGCGCCTGCAGAGCTCTTCTCAGTTTCAGCTTCAGAAATTTCTGTTCGCCCACCGCTCTGACTGGAGCTGTTCGATCCAATGCCCAAGTCCGGATTATGGTGCCCATAATGCTCCTTCTTCCACTTCCGCACCGGCGACGGAGGCTTCTTGCCATGCTTGGGGTGCCTCTTAATGCGCTTCCTATCGTGCCGGTGGTCAGCACGAAACACCTCCGCCATATCCGTTGGCATCGTGGCCATGGCAGCGACGAAGTCCGTAATGACGCCGTAGAGCACCTCTGCGCCCGCAGTGATGGGGCCTTTCGGGTTGCGGCTCGTATCATATTCTTTCGAGCGATACCTAGCTAAGATTAGTTATGTAAAATAAAAATGAAGAAAAGACGCACAGGACAAGATCATGTGGTTTGACAAGCCCCATCTCAACGAGCACAGTCGCCGCAAACGCACTCAGCTTGATATGCGAATGTTTCACCCACCACACTGCCGGCCGATGCGGACACAACGAGCACTGTATGCTCTCCGCGTCGAGATGACGGTAGAAGCTACAGACCGCATTGCGAGCGCCCTGCTCGGACCTCATCTGCTCCCCAATCTCTTCTGCCTTCCTTTTCGTTTCGTCTTTCAGCGCCGCCTCAATCGCTTCCGCCAAATTCCCCGCCGTGAGTCTCTTCCACGGAATCGGGTCTGGACCAGCCCCGGCCCGCGAAACAATCGAGCCCCAGAATGTCTGGTCGCCGAAAAAGGGAACAACGATTGTGGGCTTGCCGAGTGCTAAACCTGCGGCTGTCGTGCCGGCGCCGCCATGATGCACAACACAGCTGACATGCCGAAAGAGCCAGTCATGTGGGCATTTGTCAATCATCATAGCAGAGTCAGACGCCACGTGGTCGGCTCCGATGTTGCCCCAACCCTTGGAGATCACGGCGCGTACGCCGGCTTTCTGCACAGCCTCGAAGACAATATCCGTTAGGGCTTTGGGGTCGTCGACGACGATGGACCCGAAGCCGATATAAACTGGTGCGGGGCCGGCGTCCAGGAAATTTTGCAGGTCTTGGGGGGGTTTGTAGTCTTGTGCGCTGGGAAGGGTTGAGAAGCCAACCACGTCGATGTTGTTGCCCCAGTCGAGGGGTTTTTCAAGCAGGGCAGGAGACCTGGAACCACATTAGCTTTCGCACGTTATTCTCGCGAACTTGCTTTGCCAGTGATACCATAGATATGTGTATGGCACCTGCAACCGGTGAGCGAGGCTCGGTGCGCGAATAGCGTCCAATGGGTCCAGCCCGAGTTCGCGCTTTCGAAATCGATTAATCAGATCTCCGAGTCCCTCCCACATCATGATTTCAACAATGGCATACGATGCAAAGTTGGCAACAGACGGTTTCGTATTCTGCGATTGCACGTTCGCCAAAGGGTGCGGGAAAGCCTGTGTCGCTGACCAAGGCATTCTGCCCATGGTTAGCCGCCTCATCGATACACCCAGTGGAAGGAGAAGACGTACGTAAACATCATATTCAAGGGAGCTCCCAACTTCTCCGCACAGCTTAGATGTGCAAAGCTCGGCGGATTGGCGATGATAACATCCGCAACAAACGGCAAACGCTTGAAATCTACAGCCTCGTCCCCACCCAGCGGATCCGGTTCGTCTTTGATGTGGTGATCGATCCCCGTTCCATCGCCGGTCTCGTAGCAGCTGCGCCAGCATCCTGAGAAGATACTCTTCATCTCCCTCCGCCGCATACGAATCGCCCCACTTCGAATAGTCCGCAAGTCAGGCATGAGCCCCGGATTCTTCACCATAAAGGCCATCAGCTCCGACGGGTCTCCTCCAATATTAAAGAACTCCAGACCCTCGTCTTCGACTGGTTCTCGGAAAGAGAGGTGTGTTGCCAGCCGGACGCGGTGGCCATGTGACTTGAGCTGTTTCCCAATCGCAAGAAACGGCTGAATGTCACCCCGCGAACCGACGACGTGGATAACAATGTTCAATCGCAGTGGGTAGTATTCATCTTCTGGACTCGGCCTGAACGATGCGGAGGATTGCTTGCGGTGCGCCGAGTCGCGCGGATACGGGTGTTGTTGCGTGTGGCCGACGATTCGCTGTAGCCAGGGTTGGTGCGGTATGAGATTGATGTTGAGACGGCCATCCTCTGCATCCAACCAGGTCAGTTCTCGAGAAATCGGCTTTTTGTTGAAGTGGTTGGGAGAAACGTACCCAACACCCGCACGCCAGTGTCTTGATGGCCCTCGTACAGCTTGTGGGCCGCCCGACCAGAGGAGTAGCTGGCGTGCGCCCAGTCCTCAGACGAGATGGTTTTTGCCCTGTTCTGAGCTTGAACCATCCTTTGGGAGGGTGAAATGCGCAGTGGAAAAGGTCACTTGCGCTGGGAGAAGTTGAAGTGTTATCCGTTGTGCTGGTCCCATGATTTCGCGGTGATGTCATTTGAGATAAGGCTGTTCCAGGTTAGGATCTCGGTACCTTTTCGTCCTTTCCCACTCCAGGAGCATTTGAGTGCCTAGGTACCCCGGGAATGTGTCCTTGCCGCCGATCAGAGCTCAATGGATCGATCTCATTGGGTTCTGGTGGCTGCTTGCTGATCGCCGTTGCTCAGTCGCCTCCTATACCGTTGCCAGAGGACAATCCACTGCGGTTTCTCCTATGAAACTTACTATAGTCTCAGAATTCCAGAACTCTCGAATCAGGCTCGACCTTTTTTACATACCGGATTGCAGACTTGAGCTGGAAGTCCCAGTTCGCGTCTGGGATCGCCTGCGAATGAACAATCCAATCCAATCTTGCTGCCTAACCATTCAGGCTGCTATCTCAGGCAAACACCAACACCATAACGTAGATGAAACACCAACAATCAACGCTCGAGAGCCAATAAACATCCCAGTCTTTTCAACGCTTGCCAAGTCCGCTACTTGGTTGGAGGGATAAATTGCGTGGTTGGTTCCGACAGATGGCCTCACTCAGACAATTTTCACGTTCACAGATATGGCCAAGCAACCGTCTTTTCTCCGCCTGCCTTACGAGATTCGACTGCGTATCTACACATTGCTGTGCATGGTTGATCCGTACCCATCACACATCCGCTCATTCGAGGGAGAGTGGTCGGCGCGCGAGCAACAATTTATCGACGACAGCATTGTAAGTTCCGACTTTAGCAATCAGCTCTTCTACGTGTCTCGCGCGATATCCGAAGATGCGCGAGCCGCCTTTTATTCCGTAAATACGCTGCATTTTTATAAGATGCAAGACCTGCTGAATCTGACCCCGGTAGCATGGAAGTCTTTGAGGTCCATATGTGTGACCATTGGAATGACGCGGTGCGAGGGTAGCCACCATCCACTCGTCTATAGGGCGCACCAGGGCGGCTGCCATGGGACGGTGGCCGAGATCATGGAGAACGATACCCAATTGCTGACGAATGCTGACCTCGAGGCCTGGCGATCGATCTGCTCCACACTGGCGGACTACAAACAGGATGTCAGCTTGAGCTCCGTTTCATCTGTGGTGCGGCGTCGACAGAGACGGTCGCTGCCTTTTTGGCTCCCGTACATGACCTTCCGCGGCTGAAGTCGCTGTCCATACGCGTGGGGCCGAATAGAAATCTCGATATTCAGAGCATGGTCATGAAAACGATCCGCCAGAAAACCACGTACTTTGGCCCAGAGCCAGAAGGGTCCTTTCCCTTCCTGAAACTGCCCGTCGAGCTTCAACTCCGCGTCGTCGAACACACCGGCCTCATTGCATCCCGGCATTTCATGTCCCGGATTGTCGACAAGGGCTTCACCTCGCTCAAATGCAGGCTCTTCAAATGCGCTGGTTACCCAATAGGGTCTTGGAATTGTGGTGATAACTACTGTCCGTCTACCCATACCGGTTTCTCCACTACCTACCCGTGTGAGGATTTCATCCCGCACGCCCTGTTCCTAGTCAGCAAGACAGTCCGTCTACTCGCCCTCTCTGTCTTCTACGGCAAGAATACCTTTGAGGTGTGGTACCATGAATTGGGCCTGCCTCCTCACATGCCTCGTTTCGTAGAGGCACCATGGACCCCCCAAAATTCTCGATTCATCCACCAATTTCCTACTCACTCATGGAAATACCTGCGTCATGTCCGCTGGGTATTCTGTCACCTGCGTCGACCAGGCAACGACAGCCATATCGAGAAGACAGACGACTGGTCCAACAGTCTAACGGCGCTATTCTCCTCAGGAGCAATTCGACCTTCCAGTTTCACACTGGAACTACACTTTCACTGCCCCTTCAGGACCAATTTTGATTGGTCACCGAATCCTTACCAAAAAGAATGTGCTTGGGATCTGTGCGATCGCCTTGTGTCTGCTGTCATTCCATAGAAGGGTTTTCTGAAGGTTTTTTTCGTCCATAATTACGGTTACCTCGACGAGTATTTTGATGACAATAGACGTCCTCGAGAAGCGCTCCTGGAACAGAAAGTCATGGGGAAGGAGTACGACAGTTTCGCTAGGGGGAAGGAGAAGAAATACCGTGCTTATTTCTAGTCCTTATGATTGCTGACAAATTTTAATGTAACGTGCTCTATACATATCAGTCAGTGTCCATCAAAAAAACGCTGTACACATCTATACACTGCCACCTAGACTCTAATCCATGTTCCAAGAGTATAAAACACTAGATATATATGTACATGTATATGTATAGACCTGAAACCAACAGCTACGCTCCTCATCTAGGTAGCCGCATAACATCAGAATTCCCAACCCACCGTAAATCCTGGCCCTAATATGTCTTGCAGCATTATCAGGCACCAAGCGTATCTGATTGGGTTGTTTCTGTCTCTTCTGCAAGTATGTCAGAGCTATATACTCACATCTACTGTAGGTTGCATTGAAGCGGTTCTACTGGTTAATACATTTGGTCTTGGGATCTGTGCAACGGTCCGTAGCTTCAAAGTCCGTTGATACAGAGCCCTGTTTATTGCGCCAGGATGGTGAAACTCACCATTCTTGATAAAAGGTGTAGACCTGATTATCGTTCAGAAAAACAATGGTGCCTGAGCCTGACAGTGTCAAGGAACATAGCATTATGTAGATATGGGATATAAAAAGCATCGAGACGTTCTTGTTGCCGTAGTATACAGCCTGTCATTAGCAGCATACGAATCCTTCTGCCAGTTGAACCCCCAATTCCTCCTAGCCTTCACGCCCATCAACCAAATCTGTGTCCTTCCAGCACACATATCGTCTACATAGTCATTCATATCTGGCAGTACCAAGCCAGGAACCAGCAGCATGCGCTTCCAGCTGAAGTACATGGCCATATTGGCCGTCTTCCTGGGCCTCCTTCTACAGACCACTGCCAGGGCAGGTACGTGCAATGTCAGCATCTGCTGTATCATATCCCTGCAATAAGAGTCAAGCTAAGACCTATCTAGTCCCGAATGTAGACAAAGATGCCCGCGCCGTAGTCCCAAAACCGCCGGGCAAGACCACTACCAACTCTGATGGCGCACAGAACAACGGGCCCAAAGCCAGCAACAACAATAGCAACAGCAATAATAGCAACAACAGCGGCCATGATACCAAGACAAACAGTTATATCCCTAGCAAATCTGGTGAATCAGCAGGAAGCACCGTATGCAAGCACGCAGAATGTAACACGGACCTCGAGGTTCCGGAGTACGATTTCACAAAACTGAAACGATCCGATGATAAAGAAACCGTCTCTGGTGTCGTTGAATGGGACCTTCCAGTCAGCGCCGTCAGAGCACCCGCAGACAAAAAGACCTTCCGCCAGAACTTGAGGAAGTTTGCCGAGGGCATCTACAAGACACTCATGGACGAACCCAAGGGGAAAGTCATTGACAAGAAAGGCTACAATCTCGTAGCAGTCCTTTTTGTACCCAAGGAGGGCATCTTCCTGTCCACTATCCCGCGTAAGAGTGGTGCGAAGGCCATGGAAGCGGACTGGAAGACCAAAGCGCCTAGGCTTGAGTATGCCACTGATGGCCGTCGAAATGGCGACGAAAAGCATCCAAACAAGTTCCATGCGGAAGATGGCGCTATTTACACGTATGAGAAGGAGAGCGGGTCGAGGAGCCTTGATGATATCGGCCTGAAGTTTCCGACGGGCACGGAGATTCTGGTATACGGTAAGCGTGACCATCATGATAAGGATCCTAAAGTGGTGCCGCCGTGTTCGCCAGATAATCCACTCCCTGGAGAGATTGTGCGGAACCCCAGTTGCATCGAAGTGCTTTATGAGCTTAACATCAAAAGTATAACCAAGGAGGAAGCCGCTTAGTGAGCTGGTCTCTTCGAAGCGCTCCAGAGTCTACGGACGGGACGCCTTGTACGTAGTACGACCTTGGATCTGCTCTTTCCACGGTTATTCTTCTCACTGCTATACTCTTTACTTTATGGTCTGTCGTTTTATGTCTGTTCCGAAGTCTGCTTGTCAATTTTATGTATAGGGTTCACCCACACTGCGTGGCTGGACAGACACTCTCTTGGATCAGTCTAGTATACCACCATTCTGCATTGCATTTGGTAACCCTCATCTCCGTAGCAGAAGGGCTGGCTAGTTGTTGTCAGATATACCTCTTTCCAGAAGGTGCTCGATTTTTTGTCAGAGATGAACTTTAACTGCAGATCCCAAACCGTAGATAGGCCTAGAAGCGCTTAGAGAAGGTGAAGCAGATTCTATTGGTCAATGAGACGCTATGACCACTATATTGAGAATATATATATTAACCGGCTTCATTTGCTTTCAGGCAAGGAGACTTCAGCACCTCTCTGTGATGACCGTTATCATGGTGGCTCCCGCCAAACCGCAGTTGACGACCCTAAACCCGTCGGCTACAAATTATAGGTAGACGATGATATTGTGGTTAACGACACAATACAAGAAGATCACCCCAGTTGCTGAGTTTCTATGTGCTGTGGAGAGATGCTGGAGTTCAAACCTGCAGGGTGTGAGGTCAGACAGCAGGTTGGAGGGCTCCCAGCGCAGAAGAAAAAGGGAGTTCGAGGCGGACAAGACATTCTAGCCCTAAGCGAAGCTAGACTGGACACCTTGTCGATGAATATTCGATGGTTCATCTAGGATATGGAAAGCGATGGTGAAATGAACGACCTTTATTTTTTGATCTAGATCCAGCATCTGCAGCAGAGCCTCCCATAGAATGTGCATATTGCGTTGCGAGCCTGTAATGAGTATAACGCCACCGGAGACGAGTATCCATTATTTGATTCATGAATCGACTTTGGCTAACCCCAGCTGGGCTTCCCACTACGGCGATGTAATGTTCGCTTCTCCATGAAACCTCTGCCTCAGTTATCATCTTATATTGCTGCGGGCCAGGTCAGTTTTGCCTAATCCTAGGCTCACCTCAATCGGAAAGCTCTTCAAAGCACTCTGCGTCCGCTCTGCAGCCGACTACAGCAACATCATCCCCACTTCCTGTGTTATTTGGATGATAATCGTACCCGATGGAAGAAGAATTTTATCAAGGATAATGATCTTGGAGCAGCCAGAAACCACTGCTTCTCTCGTATTAATCAGCACTTGCTTAGTCTTGGTGTCGGGCCAGCGTAGAGGATGAATGCATATAGTAGGCGCTGCTCCCTGGCTCAGTGTTAATATGTCTGCATGAGATAATGGATATTTTACTCTTCTTTTTAAAGAATATGGCTTCTTACCCTTGACAGGCTGCAGGAGGGAAAAATCATGCGCATAGCAGTAAATACTCCATCGACCCAGGCCCGAGCCCTCTCACTGATTTCTGGTATATCCTGGAAAGGTGCGATCCCCGCGAGATTGGGATGTTTCGCAAAGACACGCAACGGAATGTCAGTGTTTTATCTACTACAACGAACGCGGAGCATTGTTGCGTTTGGTGCTGTCGAGCAGTCTGAACATACCGTCGACTCTGGTCTACGGGTTCTTCCATGCGGCCGGGGTCTCCAGATGCCGGTGAATGCTTCATAGTGCTCTGCTGGAGCCGGCTGAAGAAGTCGAGGCTGTCCGGGCCGCAGACTTACTAGTTATCTGCAATGAAGTTCGCTAGTTCTTTGTAAGATTCCAGCTACATTCCAGCTGCTGCTCGTGGTATTCGGCTAGTGACATCCATGCAGACTTTCGACTGCTTTCGCGATCGTCGTTTAAAGTGTGTATGAAAGGTACAGGAGCCCTTGGGTGACGTTTTGAAGAAATCCCAGAGGCTTGTTATTAGGGAGCGGAAGTCGCTGTTGGGAGGATCTGGAATGGAGCGTTGTTTCATAAACCACTGTACAAGAGATTCACGAGGATTTGTTCGGGTTGCTAGCGAAGGTCGAGAGCTGGCGTCGTAGGGCATTTCCACTGAAGCCTCCACCATGAAACTAGGTACAGCTTCCGTTTCCCAATGCACTTCCAAGTCGTCTGCTATCCTGGGATGTGGGACGCGAGACAGATGAGTCGGGCTACAAGGTACGTTTACTGAGAGTATACTCGCATCGGATTCTGAAGAGCCTGCAACTAGTGGGATTAATGACCACCATTGTCTCCCCAGTACCCGTAGGAACTGCCAAGGGAAAGCTTTAAAGTTCATGCCCCGTGGATGAAGCGAGCCAGGAATAGGATCTGTCTGCTATATTTCATATTCATATATATTTTTTCGAATCAGATATTACCCTATCTTGGCGAGTCGAAATAGATCCAGACAGTCGTCTCGAGTCAACTCAGTATCTGACCACCGTCGAGTCGAATCGGCGGGGTGGTCCTGCTCTATGTCCTGGGCTTCTGATAGCATAGATATGAACACCGAATTGCCAGTTGCTTTGCCCAATGGAGTGGCTGAAGGGGCTGAAGGGGCTATGCCCGGTAGGACTATACCACAATAGACCAGACGACGATCAATTGGCCATTCTTGATGACCCAGCATCAACAGCGTATTGGGCGCAAACGAGCAACATCGGCCACCAGCTAGGCACTAGCAAGACGATCCACTACCATGAAGCTCAGTTCTTTGAGACGACCAGACTATAGCAAATGCGCAAATGCGTCCATGCTGAGTTAGCAACCAAATCATCCTGACCCACGACTACTCACGGCTGATGCCGCAGATATACTAGGCAAGATGGTTTCAAAGATAGCCAAAGACGGGCCGCTGACGACGGGATGGTAGAAGCAGCGCTACACCCCCTATCCCAGGCAAGGGACTTCGCCGCAGCTGCCGACGCAAGGCAAAGCCGGATCCTCTCGTTAGTGCCCACTGACCACCAATGGACGTGGCTCGGAGGTACGGATAAACAACTAGGATAATATCGGCGTCGGAGTCTTATCACCTCCGATCTGATTCTCCACAGGGGCCGGATCCACCCGAAACCACCCACCATGAACGGTTCGGAAGCAGCTGGAGATGCGCTGGATCTTGTCTCTTTAACAAAAAAGGTGGGCTTCATGGCTGTTCAGTGAACAAGGAACGGCAAATCAAGATACCAAAAGCCGTCATAAAGGCTTGCCCAATCAGCCAAAGACAGCCACCCTGATTTTTTCAAAGGAATGGGCTGATGCCCTTCAATAAGCCAGTATCACCTGATTAACCATAGCCTACGTCACCGATCCCGACCCACCCCGGCTAGAACTGTCTGGCCCCTCACAAGCTGGGGTTCATAAAGACCGGGGCTGCATCTCGTGATATCCTCCTTCACGCTACAACTACCAGGTCTAAGGAATCAAAATGTCGCAATATCCAACTCCGATTCGGCTCGCCCAAGCCGTCGGCTTGACTGGAGCCGCATATCTAGCCGGTACGTCGTACAACCCTAACTCCAACGGCAGCCCTGCAGTCCCTGCATCCCTGCGGCCGCCTGCAGTCAGCAACAACGAACCCGTGAATTCATGAACCGCCCTGAATTCTCGAGAATGAACCCTCGAGAATGAAGCCTGAAGACAGAATTACTGACGCCACGTGCGATGACAGGAAACATCTTCGCCTACAGCTTCGCCACAATCCCAGCCCTCGAAAGCTCCCAGAACAAGCACGGCGCGCCCGCGGCCCTCCTCGCAAAACAATGGAGCGAGCTGTACACCCGCGGCAAGGCGCAGAACCCGCCAGTTGCGGCGGTCACCGCCGCGGCGTTCGCATACCTCGCCTGGTCGGTGCATTCGGGGAGATCGGCAGCTCTGCAGGTTCTCGCGCCCGCGAACGCGACGTACCTGTATAGCGCCGCCGCGGCGCTGACTGTGGGTATTGTGCCCTGGACTCTTGTTGCCATGACGAAGACGAATGATGCACTGCATGAGCGGGCAAAGGAGGTCTTTGTTTTCACGGAGAAGACGGGCGATGAAGTGAAGGAGTTGTTGGCCAAGTGGAAGGTGCTAAATGCGATCCGCGGGCTGTTACCGCTGGTTGGCGGTTTGATTGGGTTCTTGGCTTTCTAAGTGATGCATCAGTATAGTAATGAATGCAATGCAATGCAGTGGGAGAGAGTGGGAGGGTATAACGCAGTTGACATGGATATTAGGCGTAAGTATGTACAAATATGGAATTCAGTGCAGCTCAATGCGCCTCCAGCCAGCCTTTTATTACTCGATGCCCAAGCCGTACTCGATAGCCACCAGTCTAGACCCCTTCTCGAACCCGTTCGCGCCAGCACCTCTGTGAGTACGTTCGCACCTCTTATTGCAGCTCCGCCGGTGGCGGCCTCGTCGCCGGTAATTCCTGCATCGGCGCCTGCACGGCATGGTTGTTCGCATTCGCATACACTTCCGCAACCCGTTTATCCTGCTGCGTCGGCGCAAACGCCTCCATCGAGTTCGGCATCTCGCCCGGGGCCAGAGCCGCCCGGCGCTTGCGCCGCCGGAAGAACCAGACCGCTGCGATCGCACCGAGGACCAGTGGTATGCCGACGCCTAACCCGACGCCGAGACCGACGCCGAGGTTGCTGCTGTCTGAGCTGCTGTCGCTACCGCTGCCGCTGCCGTCTGTTGGTGTCGTGGTCGGCGACGACGTCGTCGTACCTGTACTTGTGGTCGTCGCAGAGGTCGAAGTCGATGAGATACTCGTGCTCTCTGGCGAGAGACTGCTGACCACAAACTCGACGGCCGGCATCGAGAATGTCTGGGTTGAGTTGTTGCAGTCACATCCTCCATACCCGGTGCAGCAGAACGTCTCGTTGCCGCAGGCTGTGACGCCGTTTCCGGCATCTGGATCCATCCATCGCCCCGGTTAGTGGGATTTCATTGGGGATAGGCAGGTGAGCAAAGGCAAGACGTACTGCGGATCTCTGCACATTGCGTCGGGCACGTCTCGACGTCGCCATTAATCCAGTCCTGTACGCTGCATGTGTTTTGCCATAACGTCATGTCACCGTCCTCGAGCCGCCCGCAGAGACCGTTGCTCGCGCAGTACTCGCCCTCGCCGCAACATTGCGCTGGGTTACCGTCCTGGGAGCAAGGAATGCGCGTTACGTCCTCGTTGCCGTCGCGGTCATAGCACTTAGCTACCATTCTGGCGCTGATCGTGCGAGGTCGGCGGCTGATGGGAAGAGTTGCTGGTGCCGGTGCCGGTGCTAGAGCTGGCGTTGGTGCTGAACTGGTGCTGATTCTGTCAATTTCTCCCCCGGGATGAATGTAAGGAGGGAAAGTGCAGATCGCAAGATGCTGTGGTCCACGGGCGGTTGCCTCAAGAACAGGAATGAAAATCAGAGAAGAGCCGATCCGAGGCGAAATGGGAGGCTGAGCGTGGACCGTTAGGCAAAGGCTTAGACTGAGAGACGGCCGGAGAGTTGGGGTTTTGGCAGGATGCGGCACAAGGGATCAAAGCCCTGCTAATCGCAATATTGATTCCTGGCGCTTGCAGCCTAGTCCTAACACGGCCTCTGAGCTTCTTAGTTTGTTTCTTTACAGTTCAGCTCAGCCCAATTCAGCCCACAGCATCGTCACTGATACGCCGAGACATATACGCGAAGTGGGGGCAATTGGGGGCCGAATCAGCCTGTGCAGGCTACGGACGGGTTGTGATTTGACTTGACTCGAGCAGCAGAGATTTGAAGAGCTCGCTGCAATCCGCATGCTGTGGTTCTGTGGGTTAATTTAAAAGGTTTGGTGGTTTTTCTGCAGAAATAACCGAAGTTACACCGTATATCTATACTGCGCCTTGTCAGGGGCTCAAAGCCACGCTAGTTCTGCACCGGGCCAGTCTTAACTCAGCCACTCAGGGTCTGCACCTCGCGAATCCTGCACGATAATACAGACAGTTGTGCGGAGCTATCCGCTCCGCCAGTTAGAATGAGAGTTGACTGATTGTGCTCAGGTGGCGTACATGGCTTTGTAGTCGGAGTGGGAGCCTTCCCTCCCACTCCCACTTCTCCCCTTCTACCCAGTGCTTGAGCAAGCCCAAGCGAGCTTAATAGAGCTTGGACGAGTTTGACCTTACCCTGGGTTCGTCTTGTTCGGATTTTCGAGGCTGGTCTATGTCTGATTCACGGAACCAGAACCGGTCCAGCGTCACCGCGGCTTCAGCCCTAAATGGATTACGACGAGATTTCCGAGTCTCTCTTCCACAGCTTATTGGAATGAATGGACAACTACCGAGCAAAATGGCTATGGCATTGATCAACAGGGGAATGTCGACACTGATAGTCGCCAGAGATAACCATACCCAGTTTCATCCATTGCAATTGCACCCACCCGCCAGCTGGAAGCCTGCTTCTTACGCGACTTCATCCGTTCATGTAGACTCATCATGAAAGCACTGTCCTCTTCAGCTTCACATGGCAGCGTCCGCATCGCAGATACCGACCAGTCGCCCGCCCGCGATGAAAACGGCACGGCCGTCTTGCTACATAAGAGGTCCAAGGTTCACCAATCCGCGAGGCCCAGTCCTCTCGTGACTGGATTCATAGAAGCGCTGTATGTCAATGCCGCATCAGAGGCGCCTGCCTTCCCCATCAGTCCAGTTGAAGGTACGTACCTGGTCTTGCACCCTCCGCGCGCGGACTATCCTCCAAGCAGATGTCTTCTGCCAAATTAAGCATGCAGTGCCTGTCCATATCATGCACCTCATCGATATCATCCTGCCAAGACAGGTTCATCGTCGGCATAAGCGTTCGTCTCTACGCAGCGCACGGCGATTCGGGTATGGGAATGGCTGCCGCCCACGACTCCCGTAGGGGCCGCAATTTACCTTGGCTTTTCAACGAGCATGAATTTACAAAGCAGTGCTTGTCACGGGGGGTGAGACTATTACCTGCAACACTTTCCGGTTAGATTCTCTTGTAAGTGTTGCCATGGCTGCCAATCCAGGTAACAATGGTCTAAATATACAGACAGTCAGGGGTGCCGGGGAAAAAAAGAAGAAAAGAAAAGAAAAAGAAAATAAAAGGCCTGGCCTGAGAATAATAAGTCAGGACGCTAAAGTTGACTGGGCCAAAGCTTGCGCAGTCCGTAGGGAGAGGTGAGCTGGATGAGGCGCACGCGACAGAGATACCTCAGCTTGCAGACGTTCCCAACGATGTGCATTAATATGTTAAGGCGAAGTGAGTTCAGTGGAAGTCTTGGTCATCAAGAAGTCGGAGACACAGGAGGTACCAGGTGGGTAAATGTCGGCATGAGGAATTCAAGAACTATTTTCCTATGATACGTCGGCCTATCGAGCCCTTCTATTCAAGAACTTGAACGGGGTCTTAGAAATGGGAGTAGTACCTTGGTCACTACATCAATTCTAGATTTGCCTAGTCTGTGCATGACTCCATGACCTCAAAGTCCATCGCAAAGGTTTCCGCAGGGCTCGAACAACTGTGACACTAGTAAACTCCCTGGAGGAGAGTTTCTTCCCAAGATTCGCCTATTTTATGCACTGTCTGTTCATAGACAATGCCAAAACCTGCATGAGACCCATAACAAATATTCTCCCGCAACTGTCGGTTACATTCTCCGAACCGACGAGACCACTTGCAAGGAGTAAAGCAGATAATAGTCCTACCAAGCCGTATCTCACAGCCTCCTTCCGCTGCGGGCTGTCTCGGCCAAATGACACGGCAGCCTCGGATTCTGTAGTGAACAGTGTCTTCTCGAGCATTGGTTGACGAACCAGAGACGAATCCATCATCACGCCTTCGTACACATCGCATCTTCCAACCATGAAAATGCAATGCTACCCGCTGAACTTACGGAGTTCGGTTGTCGCAGCGTCTTTCTATTCCTTGTCTGGCCTTTTTATGCTCGGATTCGGTACCTTACTGACCCGTTTAATTTCCGCAAAATATCTATAGCAGCGCTACGCGATGGAGACAACCTCATAAGATCAATGGCCAGAAGATCAGCTCGTCATACATCTATGATCAGATGATTCCTAGAAAGTCTCCTAAAGCTCATAAAAACCGAGTCGGAGCTGGACGATGTAAGACTACTACCAGCGCTCATTAGTAGCCCTCGACTATCGAAAGCCGGAAGTGTCTCAGATCAATTCCCACATTAAATGCCGTTTTGACTATTTACGAGCCGTGCCGTTAATCACGCATAAAGCCTATCCCTTCGTACGTAAGCCGGTTACTGCATATGTCCGGACATAAGTCCATACCGTTTCCAAGCTCAGAGCAGCTTGCACTCCGTCCTAAACTGGCGCCTCTGGCGCCTCTGCTAGCAAAAGGCACCTGTTCTGTCCATACCCTTTCTGCCTTGTCTCTGTGGGCCCTTGAAAATAGAGCAATATATGCCTGTGCAGCGCATGATCCGCGGTCTCGTTTTGCTGTGGTTTATCGGGCTTCGGTTCCCACCACGGCATCAACCAGCACCTCATGAGCTCTGATTTGTAAACGTACTCTCTTTGAGGGTACTTTCCTGAGCGTCTGAGTGCAACGCAAGAGTCCGCCCTCTGCTAAGCCACGTGAAACGGCGGAAATGTGGAAGCATGAAGGAGTCTGGTATTCAGGAGTGCGGATGCACAAACTAGGCTAAATACTCATGAGATGCTGACTAAGACTGTGCAGACCGGGCACCCAAGGACAGGGGAAGAGCCCATGCTCCGACAGGAAACGTGTGGAAAGCGACGGTCCACTTTCATTATTAAATTGCTGGCACGGCCGCCTATCTACATCTAGCTGACTAAATTATGACTAAGCGAGCTAGACCACGGGCAGGCGGCATCGGATGGCAGCATGCTCCGACAAAACGGAATAAACACGTGTCTCCTACATGAGGTTGACACTGCTAGAATACAATTCCCTAGTTGTTAGTCCGTACGGCCATAAAAACTGTCCGAATCCGAGGCCGGGGCCGAGGCAGTATCCGGGCCCGGTCCTTCCAGGCATAATCTGTCAGAGTGTATTTGGCACTCCGCGCGGGGCCCTTCTCCAAGACATCTTGATCGGGACTCAGTCAATCCGCGTATGGATATTTTTGGACTTTCTGGAAACCCACAGTTTCAGCCTCAGTCTTCGTGTTAGATCCAGAGTCAGAGCTCGAACACCCCTGACGGCCCAAACTACCAGTCCCAAAACAGCACCATCGTACTCGTATCCGTCTACCATGTCGATCAATAGTCCCACAGTCACCAGGCACCGACTAGCAGTACGAACTGCATTCCGTACTGCTAGCTCAGAGGCCCTAAACAGCAAGAAAAGAGAACACGAGAACGAACTCAAGCAGGGACTACCGAATAGACACAAAAGGGGGGGAATAAGCAAAAAATAAAATAAAAAATAAAAGGGAGCAATAAAATAAAAAGAAAATTAGAAGAAAAAAAAAAGGGCCAAGCTCATCTTACCACACGCCAATCACAGCCGTCCACCATCGAAAACGAATACGAAAGGCCCCAATCTGGCTGACCTGGCGTCCTTACTGCGTCTAGCCTACGAAGTGCCTTCCGGCTTTGCTTGACAGGTTCGTCTGACAAGCACAAGCACAGGCGCCTAGGCACACAGGCAGAAGCACAAGCACACCGGAGGTGCTACTCGGTCGGACGGCTGTTTGGCGGGACAACCGGTCCATTCTTCTTCGTAGGCTGCGATGGTTTTTGGCACCGGACTCAGTCGAGGACACACGTCCAGGGATTATAAGTACTCGGCTGACCCCATTGGGTTGCTCGTAAGGCTGACCTACCGCTGGGAACTGGGTCCATTCCATCGATAGTCGTTTTACGTTTGCCCGTACAGTAGTAGCCGGGCCTGACTGGGCTGTGCTGCGCCCAGGTACTTGACGTCGACGTCGACACTTATACTTATTAGTCTTGCTTTTCCTTCTTCGTGCCAGTCTCATTCTGCTCTAATTCACTTTTATTCTCTTTTCCCAATTCATAGTGGATCGGATAACGCCAAAAATGAGCAGATCAAAAGACAGCCTTGACTCGACCTCGAGGTACCACCCTCTCCCATTCGACCCTCCTTAGCTATACCTGCCTTGTTACATCTCGGGTATTAATCAGGTGCTATCCAGTCGAATCTCGAAGAGCCAGCTCTTCCCGCTTGCCCATCCGCCCCCGAAATCCAAGTCCGCATCGAACAAGTCGCCCCGTCTGCGTCTCTCCTCGCGGCTGGTCTTGCAGATCCAGCAATCGTCCCAGTCCCGTGCGATCCCAATCCTGGAGCTCTACCAGCCGTCCACGTTTGGGAAGTCGATTGCCCTACCGGACGGGAACAGAAGGGTGCATGGGCGGGATCTGTATGTGACTCAGAGCGAGATGTATACGCACCTCAAACGGCCAAGCAAGAGGGATGCGGTGGATGGGCAGGGAGCTGGGTATGGACATGGGCATGAAACTGGGTATGGGCACAGGACGAAACCACGCTCGGCGTCTGGAGGGTCACGCTCAGCGTCTGGGTCAGCGTCTGGCTCGGCAACCAGCAGCCGTCCCAAGTCGAGATCCAGCGGGGATATTTCAAGCGATGAGGGTCAGGGCGAGTGCAAGGCCAAGTTCAGGGCTAGACGGAAGAGCGGAAACGATGCCGACGGCGAGCAAGACGATGTCGTCGCCATGATACATACCTCACCGAAATCAACGGCCGCAGATGCACAACTCTTCTTTCCCCAGACCAACCAGACTTGGGAAACGACCTCGTCCAGGCCCGGGCATTATCGATTCCAGAGCGATGGGAACTCGATAGTATTCGAATGGGAGAAACGCCCTCCCTCACGCTCGCATCCGTCCGGGGCCGCGGAGAATGACGATGGTGAGAGGTTTGTCCTCAGTGTGAGTGTTTCAGAGCCGACGTCATCACACACCAAGAGGCCTTGGCTGGCGCAACTGTCTAAGCGAGGCGTCCATGTGAGTGGCCTAGAAGCGTGGCGAGACGAGCCGGGGCTTCGGGCGTTGATCGACGGCGTTGGCGACGGCGCCGGCGCTGGGGGCTCGGGCACAGGCGCGGGGCTGTACACGCTCATCCTGACAATGGGCGTGTGGGTTGCGAAGGGTGAGGGATGGGTCAACTGAGTAAGTAGAGAGGCGTTTGATTGTTGGTCTGTTTTTAGCGTATACCCATAATTTTCGATCTACCACCCCATACATCTCCACTCCGTATCCGCTTGAATATTCTACTGGACCTCGTTCAGGCCCCGTTCAATGCCTAGTATCTGTAACGCCAATAACAGCGAGTAGTACCGACACATCGCCAGATTCCCACCCATAAACCAAAATCCGGGGTGGCCGGTCTTGCGCCAGATGGTGCGCATCTCGCCTTCGTTGTCGAGCCCCCAGACACTATTTACGCGGTCGGCAACCACATCACCAAAGATCCGTCTTGTCTGCTCGCGCATATTCTTGTACCCAGTTGCAAACACAATCTCATCGGCTTCCAGCTCAGAGCCGTCTGCGAACCTGAGTCCCTGCGGGAGGATCTCTGCGATCTCTTCTCCCTGCTTGACTTTGATCTTCCCGTCCGCTATGAGCCTTCCAGCCCCAACTTCGATCGTGTATCCCCCGCCCCGCTGCCAGTACTTCAGGAGCAACCCAGCGTCATCTGGGCCCTTGTCGACTTTGAATCCGGCCTTCTCAAGACCGGCAATGAGCTCTTTGTCGTGCTCGTTCTGCACCGCCGTAAGCCTGACCTGCTGTGCTTTGAATTGCTCGCTGGGGATGCTGTAGAGAAAAACGTCAGAGTCGTGGACCGGGGGCCCGTTTTCCTCATAGAGACCCTTCAATCCGATATTCACAATCGCGTCGGACGAGATGACGCAGGTCGACGAGCGCTGCACCATGGTGACATCGTAGCCCTTCTCGTAGTAGTCTTGCGCGATATCATGGGCTGAATTGCAGGACCCTACGACAACCGCCTTCCTCCGACCCTTGTCGCGAGGGTCTGGGTCTGTCGCGCCCTCGAACTCGGAACTATGGCAGATGCGGCGGCCTCTGAAAGTCTCAACACCTTTGAATTCAGGCAGGTTCTTCTCGCCTGAATGCCCAGTTGCCTGGATGATATGTCGCGGACGGAGAACCCTCGTCTCCTCGCCCGAGTCCGTTCTCCGTATAACCTCGACCGTCCACTCTTTCTCGTCAGTACGCCACTTTGCCTCCTTGACCGTCGTCCGCGTCCAGATATTCAACTCCAGCAGCTTCACATAGCACTCGAAGAACTCCGCAAGCTTATCCTTTGGCGTGAACACAGGCCAGTTGCTCGGGAAGGGAAGGTACGGCATGTGATCGAACCACACGGGATCATGCAGGACGAGCTGGTGGTACCGTCTTCGCCAGTTATCACCTATCCGGTCTTCCTGGTCGATGACCAGCGCATCAACACCGAGCATTCTGAGCCGCGCGGCGACGGAGAGTCCAGCTTGACCTGCGCCTACAATGAGCACGGCCGGCTGTTTGTTCTCGTTAAGGTTGGTTTCCGCATCGCGACGGTCTTGCCAGTTAAGTCTAGGTCTACCGCTGACCTCCCCATGAATTGCTCCAAATGGCCGTCGCGAGCTGATCTGCTCTTCGTGCCCTGTCAGTTCCTGGAGGACGGTGTAGAGCGTGTAGATGGACCACTCTCCCTCGTCAGTCTCGGCCAGGCGAACCACCCCGCGACCGGATCCAACCGCCGTCGAGACGGTGATGAAAAACTGCACACCGATTACGTCGCCGAAGGCATCAATGGCGCTGACCTGGGGTGACCGGAATGGAGTTGAGATGTCGATCTCAAGCCTCAACTGTTCCAATTTCTCCTTCTTGACTTGCTCGAGCAGAGATGTGATCTCTTCCCTTCCTTTCGCGGTGTGGAAGTCCCATGATAGACAGAGGTGGTCGCGCCAGAAACTGCCCTGCTCGAGGAACAGGGCTGCTATGGCTGGAATATTGGAGGTCGATAGGGCGACGTTGAGTCTGGAAATGATCGATGTCGCGAGAGCGTGTGCGTTTATGGATTCTTTGGGGGTCTTGCAGGTTGCTGGGAACGTTCCCACTGGAATGTTGATGGAGCCTGGTTCGATCTTGGCGGCTGACATTGTAGCTGCAGCTGCCAATTGCTTTGTGGCTGGTTTTGAAGCGGCTTTCTGGTCTTGAGGACTGGGAGAGACGATGGGGGGTGCTGGCGGAGAGGATGGGTGAGGATTTTGGGGGACTGTCTAGTGATATTTATAGTTCGCTACCCCGCTTCCATTCCCAGGTTGGATATCATTTGACTTTGAGTAACAAGTATGTACTGCGGTCAGCAGGGGATTCCCTGATACATCATATTCTAGCTTTATACCTCCCTCGGCTGGGGCTAGATCCACGGCGGCCACGCAATGTCTGTCTAAGTTACGTTTGCAGTTGATTTTTGCCATAAGAATACTAAGATTCCGCAGGTGTATCAGGAGCTTGCTTAGCACTTTAAGGAGCAAGAATGCCCAACTCATGTGGAATGCCCCCTTAGGTACCGATACTAGGGTATGCTCCCTCCAGCTGCATTTCCCACAGTCTCCCACCAGCCGTCGCCAGATCATGTCCTACTTTCTTTAACCTAAGACAGTCCGACCACGATTTATCAGCCTAATCTTGCATGTATCACTTACTCCATTCACCAACTCCTTTAGATCGTCCCAATTTCCTGCTCTGCTCCGCAATAACCGGGTGTCCAAAGTCGGCAAAGCAATTCCCACCCCCAACTGTCCATGACTACGCAGTCTTTTCCACAAGATCCAGTGCATCTTGGGTGGATGCATTTTTAAGGACAGATTCTAAGCCCTAGAATGGAAGCGTAGCGATTTGAGCTGCAATGCAAGAATTAGGAGCCCAACGGCACAGAAATATATTATTCTGCGCTGGGCAGTGGGATCCCGCACCCCACAGTAGAGTGAATCTCTCCAATGGACTTATCCCACTCTCCGCTTGATTTGGCTTTGGATTCTGACACTCTAATGCTCATGGATCAAGGTACGTGCGAGTGAATTGATGGCAGGCCGAAAATTGCAATAAGGATATGAAAACAAATAAGTAACAGATATTCAACAAAGGCATCATTGGTCTAGTGGTAGAATTCATCGTTGCCATCGATGAGGCCCGTGTTCGATTCACGGATGATGCACTGATTTTTTAACCCAGTCTTCCCAGTCTTCTCTTACCTTCCAGAAAACAAACCTCGAGTTAGAACTCGAGTTTGTACAGTTAGAGTACATCATGTGAGTGAATAGGGCTACTTAACACCCTACTGTTTGGATATGGTCAAAAGAGTATGAGTGCGTGAGCTGTACATTGAACGGGGTATCTAGTATGCAAAGAACCTCCTATATAAAGCCAACTTTCTACCTCCACCCAAACAAAAGCAAGGCGGGCGTCACCTTCTGACACCGGCAAATCGACTCTTCCACCCCCTTCTCCCAAATCCCAGCGTTTCGAGTGTCTCCGCCTTGCCTCCCCAAAGCTTTGCCTTCCCATTACTGCTCTTCCTCTGCGTCGGCGGGATCCAGAAATGCGTCACCGCTGCCCCAAGAACCATACACCCACTAAACACGATCAACATGTAGCCATGGCGCACTGTCTGCTCGTCGCCGGCCCCCGTTCCGAATTTATAATACGCCGAGAGAAGCTGGATCAATATCGAGCCGAGCTTTCCCGCACCCGCGCTGATCCCGTGGCACGTTGCGCGGTATCGCGTCGGGAAAATCTCAGCGGGGATCATGTATGTTGTAGTGTTGGGACCGAAATTGAATAAAATCTGCCCGATGATGTAGAGAGTCACCGCAACGGGCCCCTCCTTATGTACGGTGATGAACATGGTTCCAAGCGCGATAAAGTGGGCTGCGAGCGCTAGGAAGCCGTATTTCTGTAGCGAGACGCGGTCGAGTTTGTGGATTGTCAGCAGCATCAGGACCCCACCGACGAAACTGCCAATGTTGAGGATGATCAGGCAGTGGACACTCGTGTCGCGGAACATGTCGTATATATCGGTTGCGCCGGTGTCGTCCGTCATCCAGGGCGGGGCGGGACCGGAGAGCTTGAGACTGTCCCAGGTCTTTGCGAGGAACTGGGGCGAGGAGAGGCCTATACCGTAGAAGCCGAAATCGAGGAGGAGCCAAGAGAGCGATGTGGCGAGCAGGGTGCGCCAGTTGCCCTCGTGCCAGAAGTACTGCGTTATGTCGACCTTTGTGAGGCGCCAGTGGCTGTTGAGCGTTGCCGGGGTGAGGAATGTGCCTTCAGGGAGGTTATCGTGGTACTGGGAGGGGATTCGGTCTGTGTAGTCGTCGATGGACATGGAGCGGATCGTTGGGGCTCCAGCGCCGGTGCCGGTTGTGTCAGGACCGGCAGCTGTGCCCATGCCCTTGCCCGTGCCAATCGCTGTGGCTGTTGGGGGGAGCGCAGGCGCGGGAAGGACAATTTCATTCCACGGGGCGATGAGGTTGATATCGTTGAATGGGTTCGTTGTGGCCGAGGTCATACTCGTGAGAGCAGTCGAAGCCGAACCAGGATACCGGTATCCCTCCTCAACGGCAGTCTCCGGCGACCCGAAGCTCGACAGGGGTACCGGGTCGTTGAACAGCGTTGTGGCATCGAACTCGGCCTGCACCGGATCGTCTTCAATTTCAAGCAGAAAGCGCGGACTCTCGGGGATCAGGAAGCGGAAGAATGTCGCGATGACGCCGGGCACGACGCCGATCCCGACCACCCATCGCCACATGATATCCACTGTGCGCGTGACATCGTCGTGTCCCTGCTTCTTGCTCAGGACGACGACGATCAGCGAGACGACGTTGCCGGCGATCTGGCCGAGCGGCTGCATGAAGAATACGGAGGCCATCATGCGCGCGCGATGGCGGGTGGGTGCGAACCTGATTGCCAGTTGTTGTTAATACTTGTCTCCTAGCCACCATAGCACCGAGATTGGAATGGGAATCGAACATACTCAGACGTAATTACAGCACTCAACGGGTAATCTGCACCGACGCCGATCCCCACGATGGTCCTCCACCAGATCAACCACGCAAAGACATTCATGCTTCCGTGCGCCCCCTCCGAGGACATCACGACGCCCAGCGTCGACGCAATCAGCAGCGCCAGTTCAACGCCGTACATCTTCTTCCGCCCGTTGCGGTCCGCCAGATACCCAAACAGGACTTGGCCGAGGAGGGTGCCGGCCAGCGTGGCGATGTTGATGCACGTCAATCGGAAGGAGGAGGTGTCTTCGTGCCAGTAGACGTAGGAAATCATAGGGAGGGCGATATTGCTTGCAAATAACTAATACCGCGTCAGCAACCGGGCCGGTAGAGTCGCCGGGGGATGAATGGAAACAAGCGTACGGTATACCCATCGAGGAAGAAGCCGACACCGGCGACAAGGACAACAACCCACTGGAAGGACTGGCGGTCGATGGTTTCGTAGATTTGACGGGTACGAACATGGCGATCCTTGAATCGGAGGCTATTGTCAGCATCTCTTTCGCAATCGACCATGGATTCTTGGTCCGGTAGGTCGTACCTGCTCATGCTCGAAATCCCTCGCGCGATCGGTCTTGTACAGTCTCGCGCGGAATTTGCTCATGGTGATGGAGGAGGGGCTCTAAAAGACCCCTTGTGATGTTCCGCGGTTCGAAGGTGAACTTGGTCAAGCAATGAGAAGAAGGCTTGTCAGGCGAAGCACCACCATTTGACGCATGCCACGGCGGCTGGTGGATTGAATAGGCCAAGGTACGGAGAAATATTGAATGCAAAGATCATGACACCGTTCGAGAAGATTTCTGGAAGACGTCAGTCAACCTTGGGACCAAGACTGCCTTGCTCTTTGCCTCCGGTATTTTGCCTGAACCAAGTCAGCCCACGCTGAGCCCGGCCTGGAACAGTAGCGCGCCGCACATATACACAGGCACCGCGGCCACTGAACGCTCACCGAGTCAGGGCACGAGCTCGAGCTCGTGCCCCTTGCTGCCCTGCGTGGCGGGATATCCAGTCCGATGCACGCTGTGGAGACCCGACCAGTTGAGCTTGCAGAACGTGGGCATACGACAAAGTGGGGGTGCCTGTCCCTCAATCAAGACCCCTGGTCAAGGCTAGGGAAGGTGATGAAGCCCGTGATCTTCTGATAAGCATGATTGGAGCCGTCACAGTGCAGGCTAAAGTAGCTCCCGGGCTGGGACTCTTGCTAGTGGGGATCAAACAAGCCCTAGAAACCAATTCTCGCCCCCACGTGCCCCGGCCGAGCCCTGAGAGACGCTGGCCGTTCGACTTCGTCACCTCGTGAGAGTCTGACATGTCAACAGGGGGGCTTCTTTATTGGCGGTGGCAGAACCGGTACATTGGCTGCCTCAGATAATGTCCATGGTTCTTCATAATGAGTCGTAATGGCGCGGGAGGACAGTCACTGTCCCTAGTCCTTGCTCTACCGCGATTGGGTGGGCTTGCGATCGTCGTTGTGCCAGTACTTGTCTGCTTATGTTTTTATCCTAATATATGTCTGCAAAAATTCAAGTTATACGTAGTTTTAATCGGATGTATTGAAGAAGAAAAAAAGCCATGTTCCAGCATGTCATAATGAGTTATACAGAAAAAAAGTGTATACACAGTAAAATCGGTAGGGGTAATAAATATAGCCGGCCACCAACCAAGCAAAGTGGCTATCAAACCGAAACATGGAACGCCCTGGTATCTCAATGCTAATCTAACAAGTTGGGTACATGCAAACCCAGCGATATCGGAACACAAATTCGTGAACGGAAGTCAAAAAACGGAACGGGGAAGCCAGCCAGTCATCGATTATTGGCTGCGAGAAATTCACAGAACGCCTTTTGATCTGTTCAGCCATTGCGAATGTCAGCACCTTCGGAAAAATGGAACGAAAGATGACAAAAGACGGTGAAGACTTACCGTCACTATCCAGGAACAAGATCTGCAGCGTCTTCATCTGCGCCAGATGGTCAAAGTTCGGTTGGAGATGGAGCACCACCGGCCGTCGCGAGTTCTTGCCTGGCGTGACGCTCTCAATGCAGCTCACTAGGTGCCATCCACTGTAGTCAGCGTGTAGTCCATAATTAAACGTAATCCATTGCAAATCTGTTAAGGCGGAGAGAAACGTACGTGGAATGGAAACGTATCTCTTCCTCTCTTTCCTCTGCGAATTGGCAAAGAAGAGCATCACCAGTTTCCCCGTATGGTCCTGTCTCAGGATCCGTAGGTTCTGCGATATACACTCTTCGCCGCGGCCTTTGGATTTTGCCTCGGCAATGCCTGCGATGAAGACGATCCGCGAGGCGAGGATGAGCTCTTGGAACTGTAGACAGTCCAGCCAGGATTCGAACGTGTAGGAGAGTTGGGTCGCAAAGACGGTCGCGCCAGTCTGGACGGTCTGCTCGTCCAGGAAGGAGATGCGGAGCGAGGAGGGGGTGTAGGGGTCTGAGGAGGTGATCGGGTGTTCGAGGTGGGGGACGGGGAGGCGGGTTGTGTTAACTGTAGAACGCATTAGTTGGCTGGATTCCTGAAGACGCTGATATTGATAGTGAAAAGAGAGAAGGAGGGGGAAGAGTGAGCTCGTACAGCTATGTAGAAAGGCAGTCTGCTGCCCGACTGCGCCGCCTAGTTCGAGGCATTTCAGGGCGCCGGCGAAATCTTTCCGGATATTGATGAATGTATACCGGAGCTTGAAGAGTCTGCTGCTTCGGACGAAGGACCTAACAGTCGCATCGCATCAGCCATCATACCCCGCCACATTGCATTCGGGATGAGGTGGACGTACACCGTCACCGCGGGGTTGAGCGGCAATCGTGCGACCTCGTCATTGAGAGAACCCTCTCGCGGCCGGGACGCGGGCGACACTGACGCCGAGGTTGAAGGCGAAGGAAACAGAGACGGGCTCAGAGACGGCGAAAAAGGCGGTTCAGAGACGAAGCAGAGGGAGCCGGAGACGGACGAGCGGGACGAGGTCGCGGTCGAGGGGGTAGAAGAGACGGTCGCAGTGCTTTCTCGTCTGGCAGGGGCGGGAAACGGCCGGTCTTGAGGATGTTCGTGTGCATAGGGGATCATGGTTGGGAAGAGGCCGAGGAGCGCTCGACAAGGATGCTGGGTGGTTTAGAACTGATCTTGAAGAGGCAGGTGGATGGAAGTCGAATGGAAGCGACAGAATGACGATCTGCGGATCACGGCTTGGATCGGCAACGAGCCTGACATATCATGAGAACCGGAAGAGAAATGCTGGACAGAGACGAGGGGTGGCACCAAGTGCCTAAGTAGCCTCATCCCCTTGGAACCTGGAGCCTGGAGCCTGGACCTGGAGGTAAGAGCAGCTGCTGGGAACCGGCCATCAAAGAACAGGAACACATGGTGTGAAGGCCCAAATTGGAAGCAGTTTAAGCGATTCAGGTAGGATATGGTCCCGTCAATCCCAGCGTGATACTAGGCAGATACCGCGCATTGGCCGGCATCAGAACAGGGCTGGACGCGGTTAGGGCGGGGGCTGACAACGTGGGTAAATGGATGGCTGCGATCAAAGCATCCAGGCCAGGAACAGTGGAGCTGCAGCTGCAGCTGGCCACTGGCCAGCTCGCTGCCCAAGCTCGCCCACTCTAGTGGGAGGGCTAGGAGGGACTGCCTCGTGGCTGGATCACTGATCGCGGGCAGATAAGTGATGTCTTTCTGCTTCTGCTACTTTGTCTTGTTCAGACCGCCAATTAATTAGTCTATACAGGCTCTATCAACAGAATTGGACAGCCCACTCCAACCGGGTATCCTGAACAATTTAACAGGAAAAAAATGGGGAAAAAAATGCAGATGAGAAAACTCCATGATTAGAACAGCTCCAGAAACTGTGCAGCCATTGATATGTGCAGAAAACAACCCATTTGCCCCCCAAACGCCGACGAGAGAAGGTGAGATGCCGTGCATGCATACATGCGTGTGATAAGAAAATCATTCAACGAACTCGAGGCCGACGATCCACCGGCCGGTGGACCGAGATCACGCCTGCTTCTGGGCGATGATGCGGTAGCTCGTCGTAACGAGCCGCATCTTGTCCATCTTGACGAACGCCTGGCCGTCCAGACACAACCGGTTGATCAACGTCTTGAAATGGCGCGGAAGCACATGCGTCTTGACCAGGCCCAGGATGAGTTGGCGCATCGACCGGAAATAGAGATCGACCTTGTCGATCAACGGCGCCTGCAGGCCGCCCACGCTCGCGTTGTCCGACCGCAGTACCGTGAACCCGGCCTCCATCAGCGCATTCTCCAGGATCTCCGGCGTTGGCGTGCCGACGGCGCCGATCAACGGCTTGACGCGGCGCATGAGCTTGGCGTGCTCGGCATTGGACGGGTCGTAGTCGGGCAGGCTGACCCAGTCCAGTAGCGAGATCCGCGCGCCCGGCTTGACGACGCGGTGGATCTCGCGGAAGAGCGCCGGCAGGTCCTTGCAGAGACTGAGCGCCTGGATCTGGTAGAAGGCATCGAAGCTGTCGTCGGCGAACGGGAGCGGCAGGCTGTTGAAATCCTGCACGATGAACGAATTCGACTCGAACCCGAGTCGCGAATTGAACGAGCGGGCCTGCGCGACCTGGTTCGGGTCGATATTGAGCCCCGTCACCTGCGCGCCCGAGTACTGCGACATGTGCGCGGCGACGCGGCCACGGCCGCATCCCAGGTCCAGCACGCGGTCGCCCGGCTTGAGCCCGATGTCGTGCGCTATTGACTCCTCGTACAGCAGCTGGTTCTCGCGGACGGTCGCCTTGCTGCTCATAAACGGCGGGATATACATCTTCTCCACGTCCCCAAGCGCGCAGAGGTGGTTGAGTACCCCGTAGTACGCCTGCAGGCAGTCGCCCACCTTGCGCTGGTAGTCCTGGCCTAGGGTCTCGACCATCTGCTTCTCATCCGACCAGTCCAGGTTATAGATGATATATGAGGCCATGAAATCCTCGACCTGTTTCGGCGTCAGGTGCTGCAGGTATCGGAACGATTTCCAGAACGTCTTCCACCGTTTCGGCGACGCTGAGTTGCGCAGATCAGGTAGGGCATCGAGGTTTGCTTGCGACAGCTGGACGGTCGAGAGCTTCTCCTTCTCGGCTGCGACGACGTCCACCGAGCTCTCGGAGCTGCGGCCGGACCGGTGCGATGCGAGGGTGGCCATAGTCTGGCTAGGTCACTGAACGGTGCGGAGCGGAGCTGAGAAGCTGAGAAGCTGGGAAGCTTGGGAAGCTGGAGAAGCTGGAGAAGCCAAGTGCTGAAGAAACCAGGCGCTGACGAGCTGGAGAGCTGAAGGCGCAAACAATGAGTGAGACTAGAGTCTAAGAATGAGACTAGAGTCTATGATCAAGCATCACAGCGGAGATACCATCCGGGGACGAGGGGGGTCGGACAGGCCCGAATTTATAGGGCGGCTTAGTGAGCAACTTTCACCGGCTTTTTTTCCCTTTTTTTTTTTTCCTGTCCTTGCTCCGTCTGGGCCATCTCGAGGAGCCGCGCGGGCCGAATTATAGGGAGTTGACAGATGACCTGCCGTTCTGGCAGTTAGCAGGGGTGGCATGAGTGGGTTACGTATGGGACCAGATCTGGACACTGTCGGAACTGTCGGAAGGCGCATCAGTCCTGCACGAGCCAGTTGTGCCAGTGATGAGTCAAACATCCTGCTTATGCTGTCTCTACTCGCTGCATGCGGCTAAATATCACTTTCGCGCTGATTCTTCTCTTTCTTACCACCTCCCGTAAGAGTGGCCTCCCTCCAGTCCCTCGGCGGCCTGGCTATAGCTTGAAAGTATACAGGAGTATACCTGGAAGTATACTCCGTTGACCTGCCAATCCTATTCTACCCCACCCGGACTTGGCGTCTAAATGCTTGATCAGCAATATCTGGACTGGTTTGGTTTCCTCATTGGCTGGAACTTTCACCAGCCTTGCCCGATATAGTTATGGCCACTGCTCGATTTCTACCCATTTCTTCCCATTCCGTTCCCCTCACCCATTCTTCCTAACGGATCCTGAGAAGGATCCTTCGCACGGACAATCTCGTGTATTATTAATTTGTTGCTGGGCCCTGATCAGGAAGCTCACTCCGCCTGCTGCCGCCCTGTCCCGAGTCCCTCGCCTGCCTCTGCTGATCCAGCTTGCCGGCGTATCCGTCTGATGGACGGCTTTTTTTTGCGTTCCTTCCGTCTCTTTTCCGTCCAACGGCGCGTGACCGTTGCGCGAGCCCTGCTTGCCGTTCTCTTATGCCGTCGAGGCCGCTTGGCCCTGGATTAGAGCGGCTGCTCAATATCGGAGGCCGAGTGCAGAGCCCGCTGCGTCATAGGACCCTGTGCTGGACAGCCAGTGGCCAGTTGTGCCCTAGGGGTACCCACTGACGATCGCATTAGAAGCTCCAGGATCATGCTGGGATATGTAGGAGGGTAAGTACGCCGTGGTGCGTGCACAGTATATTTTTGTCCTCTGCCGAGTATCTTCCTCCTTTCTCTCTCACCTGGTCGGCGCGGGGGGGTTTTGAATATTGATCCAGGCCTTTGCTTCGCGGGTTCTGCCTGGATGGCAGCTGTCTTGGGTGCTGCAGCCACCTCGCTGTCTTCACCAGTTCTGGCACGGGCCACGCCGGCCCTCGCCGGGGCCTCGCCGCAGACTCGCATTTCGAGTCCAGCTGGCGGCGCGTGCCGCCTCGCTGCGAAGACCGACGGTTTCCTTGACGGTGAAAGACGCAGATTCATCCTACAGGATTCGAGTTGCATACATTTGGAGTAGCCTTGGAGTAACCAGGGGATGATCATTACGTCTCCCGTGTATTAACATATTAGTCAATGCAGGCTTGCTGCGGTTCCGCGCGGAGCGCTGGCGTCCCGCCGGATCTGAAGACCTTGGTTGCTGTCGATGTTCAGCAACGCACTTTCCACCGTCGTTAGATTCCATTACTCATTGCTAGTCGCTCTTCGCTCCCTCATGGCACCCTTGACAGGCACGTGATTTCCTACTTATTTTGAATTATTCTTTTTTCCATTTTTGTCTACATTCACTCGGACTGCTATACACTTCCAGTCTAGGAGTGTACAGATACCTTAGCCAGGACAGAGCACTCGGTCGCCCACTACATCCAAATAAGCTTATATTTAAGCATCGACTCTTCGGGCGCTTGTCACGGTGGCCTCCATACAGAATCAAGAACCACCCTCCGGGTCCACTCAGCCAGGCAGCAGGGTTCGGGGAGCAGTGTGTCGGACGCTAGCTTTCGCTTAGGATAGGGCGAGTGGCAAATCTGGTCGCCAATCATGGGCCCGGCTTCGCCTTTAGTCTGAAGTGCTGAAACGCGCGAGAGTGAAGAGGAGGGAGGCGGGCTCTAGAACTGTCAGGTGGGCAGCTGTATTCATTAGGTAGATAGGGAGCTGTTTGTGGACTTCCGGTCCCTTCGCTGCTCGTAACCATATCGTACTTGCAGGGACGTGTCTGTTTTGGAGGGGATTGCGTTGACCCCGAGGATACAGTATGGGCAGCCCTCGGCAGAAGGTACGAGTAAGAACCATACCGCAGACGCAAACCGACCCGAACCAGAATCGTTACTGCTGAAGACCAGACAAGACTGCTGACAGCGGGGCATTGACCCTCAGCTGGAGAATGGCATTACCTAGCTTGGCGTACCTGAGCATACCATAGGCCGGCAATAAATCGGTACGTTATCAGCCTGAGTGGCTTGAGACAGCAGTCCCAGTGGTATGATAGCGAGGCGACGCGGGCATTATTGATGAATCAAGTCTCGTTATTTCACCCCAAGAGAACGCCTGATAAAGGCAGAAAAGTAAGATCGTGTAGCCATTGGTGTAGCAATGAAACGCATCGTTGACTCAGCCCCATGACACGAGCTCACGCTGTGGCTTTTGAGTTTCACTTCCCAGTCCGTCGCTCCAAGCTGATTCGATAGAGTGTGGAAAGGGGAGATTCGAGCGGGAAATCAGAGAATCTGAGCTACGTATCATCCTTAGCCAGGCAATCAGAGAAATGAGACTGGCGGTTGTTATCTGCTCTCGTCAGCACTTAGTTCTTACTGGGCTTTATTACCCGTTTACTGAGCGCAAGCTACCATACCCATATAGTTTGCCGAAACAGCTTCAATTGCCTCACTTACTCCTTGGAGGTTTCGATGCCTCAAAGGCTGCCATGCCATAGAAGCATCTGCATGATTGATCTGAATGTATTACCTTGATCTAACGAGGCTTCTGGTTGATTGCGAAAGTGCCGTAAACAGAGACCCCGGAAGAGTCGGCAAGGAGCTACAAGCATACATGGGGGAAGTACCTACCTCAAAATTAACACTGATGCAACGATATTGGATGGGATCTGGTGGTCATTAATACTTGCCATTCGCCAAACAGAATACGATGTTCCATGCTTGTCGTCTTGAACAGACCGAATGTTCTCTTAGTAATCAGAAGGGCCATGTGGCTTGCTTAGGGCACCACGATCCGGCTTCTGCCCAGATGCACGGTAGTTAGCTGGCTATTTTCCAACATCAATAGAACTTGCCAGAGCCAAACTAGCCCCCTCGGAACAGATAAATCATGTTCTGCGACCGATACATATACCTAGTCTGCAGTACTGGAACGGGGTGCGAGGAGAGAGACCCGCAGACGGGCATTTTAAACCCCCTTTTGCACCCTTTTTTCTTTGGATTCTTTTTTTTGGACAATCAGTTCCAATGCCCCATCTGCTACGGACAATATATCCTGTTTGGGATACTTTTACAGGCTTTCCATACTGCCTCCTGATGGACGTTTCATTCAGGGGTAAGCCAGGTTTGAAAGCACAGAACTGTTGGCTGACAAGTATATTGTGCACATATCATACATAACTAATAAGCCCGACAGCTAAGGTTGGGCTGGAAATCACTAATAGAGATGTGCTCCGTAGATTAGCGAGAAGTCTTTGTTCAACACTCTGTGGCTTTGTAGATGTTACTGTGGTTATGTCTGGGCCTAAGGACTATAGGGCAGATCATGTTGGGTTTGCTTTTATGTCTGATCCTAATGAACTGCTACTAATACTCGATAGTCTATGAGATTCAGAGGTGAGCTGAGAATGATCATGACCCTAGAGGAGCCCGGCCCTGGCGAGTAGCATTGGCTGTGGTACTTCAGGCGTTGTTACCCATATCGAATGCTGTTAGAATACAGCTTGTATATACTACCACACCGTGTGGAAACAGGCTCATAGCCTGCCAAATATAGTTGAACTACAATCGCTAATGGGTCAGGATGAAAGCGCCCTTGGTTGCTGCTGCTCTAGTGAGTGATAAAGGCTGAGTCTTAGGTGAGTGTGGGGGAGAATATCTCCCACCTGGGCAAGTAGGGGCCACCAACAAAACTGGGAAAGCTTGCCCACAGCTCTATTGCATTCAAGGCTGTATTGGTTTAGTAGTCTCGACATGGGGCGTGTAGTCGATATTCTCGATGAGCATCATCTGTCAGGAGGCAACATCACGTCGGGAGTTGATTGCGGAGGAGACGGTAATTGTTCTCGGATCTGAATTAGCAACAAATCAGTTTCAAACTTTCTTATGAACTGAGAAGCTTACTCTGGACAATCGCTGGATGGCACTTGGCCTTGATCCTCTCGTGATAGTCTTTGCAGTTGCACCATTAGCGCGAAGAGTGATAGTTTCATACAGACCAACGATGCTGATCTGTTTGAGCATATGGGCATTATTCTACTCCTTCAAGTTCCCACTTGCGCGAGTTGTAGCGCTCTTGACTTTGGCCAAGTGCATATGAGGAGCTTGCAAGGCTTAATTTAAGCAGACGTGGATAGAACAGTGTTCGGGCAATCTGAGACGAATACACCTGGAAAACACACACTGAAATCACACTGAAAATAACATCCGAAATTGCACTGGAACAACAACACGCAAACATGCACACTACACACACAACTAATTGTCAATGTATACAAGGCGCGGGGTGAGCCAGTGTTTCACACATCCAGTGCGGACGTGGCAGCGTTACTGGTAGGGATAGGGTTAACGATCTTGTGCGTAATAAACAATGGGACCTGATGAAACCTACCTCCTGGCATCTCAACCGCACATATCATGTCGTGGATTGAACCCGTTTTTTCCAATGGGGCTCGTGAATGATCACTGGCGGCCTCGAGACAAAGCGCCTGTTCAACTTCAGATCAGTCACTGCTGTCAGTGGCAAAAAAAGGTGTCAAGACTCACGGCTTGGCCGGAGAATGTCTATGCTTAACGAGTAATAAGCTAGCCTTTTCTTTAGCCGGGGGCAGAAGGCTGGATTCGAGCTTCGATATTTCAGCTTTCAGTAAGCGGAAACGAGCTTGATTAGCAACTATTCGCCATCGCAGGCAAATCTCCGTATGCCGAGCCGTTGCATGAGCGTTTGTGAGGACGTTTGTGAGATTATCATAGTCGGTATGGAGCTGTTGAAGCTGATCATTGAGCTCGTCGCGTTCTCGTTCCAGATTCGATACTGTTGACTGCAGTTGCGTTCTTCGCATTTGTTCATCTTGCACCTCACCAGACAAGCGGTTGATCTCCCCACGCATTGTATCCTGCTGCTGCTCCAGCCTCTGAATCTCGTTTCCGTGCTGCTGTCCCAGCCTCTGAATCCCATCTTCATGTTGCTGCTCCAGCCTCTGAATCTCGTTTCCGTGCTGCTGTCCCAGCCTCTGAATCTCAGTTCCGTGCTGCTGCTCCAGCCTCTGAATCTCAGTTCCGTGCTGCTGCTCCAGCCTCTGAATCTCAGTTCCGTGCTGCTGCTCCAGCGTCTGAATCTCGTTTCCGTGCTGCTGTCCCAGCCTCTGAATCCCATCTTCATGTTGCTGCTCCAGCCTCTGAATCTCGTTTCCGTGCTGCTGTCCCAGCCTCTGAATCTCAGTTCCGTGCTGCTGCTCCAGCCTCTGAATCTCAGTTCCGTGCTGCTGCTCCAGCCTCTGAATCTCAGTTCCGTGCTGCTGCTCCAGCGTCTGAATCTCGTTTCCGTGCTGCTGTCCCAGCCTCTGAATCCCATCTTCATGTTGCTGCTCCAGCCTCTGAATCTCGTTTCCGTGCTGCTGTCCCAGCCTCTGAATCTCATCTTCATGTTGCTGCTCCAGCCTCTGAATCCCATCTTCATGTTGCTGCTCCAGCCTCTGAATCTCAGTTCCGTGCTGCTGCTCCAGCCTCTGAATCTCAGTTCCGTGCTGCTGCTCCAGCCTCTGAATCTCGTTTCCGTGCTGCTGTCCCAGCCTCTGAATCCCATCTTCATGTTGCTGCTCCAGCCTCTGAATCTCGTTTCCGTGCTGCTGCTCCAGCCTCTGGATCTCATCTTTGTGGTGATGATGGATGTCGTTCAAATCGGAAACCTCCCTTGTCAGCGTTTTACACCTGTCTTCGAGCTCTGAGAAACTCCTGTCATGGTTCGCTCTTTGCTCGGCAATTGATGCATTGGTCCTCTCAAGCTTCTCCCGGATTTCGTTGTTCTCGTTCTCTATCCTCGCCAGGATACCCATGACGGAATTCCAAATTTCCTCCTTCTTCGCGTACTCCTCCGCAGCGTTTGAAAGTTGCGCGACTTTCTCAGCAAGTTGGCCTTCCAAATTGGCTCTCTCAATTTTTACCTCATTGAGCTGTTTCTCAAGGGTTTTCAAATTCTCAGTGAGCTGCTTCCTTTCAGTGATTTCTGCCTCAAGTTCTCCCTTGTATCTGGCTGCGAGACCTTGCTCCCTTTCAAGATCCGACAGCGCCGAGTCCTTCTCTTTTTGTAATTCTGCTTGAATCGCCTCATGATTCGTTCTCTGTTCGTCTAGCTTCTGCCCTACTATTTGCATTATATTGTCGGTACATGCTTTCAGGACTGAGGGAATCGATGAAGCGAAATCATCGCCGGAATCGGGCAGCCGGGGAGACTCCTGTGCAAATACATCTGTCTCCTCCGTAACCATGATTCGGGGATGCGTCTCCTCCGGTGAGTTTGACGGAGATGAAAATCTGGAGGTCTGGTTCGGCGTCGAAAACTGAAATGACATAGGAGTAGACGGGACAGATGACATGTTACTGATATTGATGCTCGGGGTTTGCTAAATGTGTGAGAAGGTAGCCGTTGCGTTTATGGGAGACTAGATTTCACCAAGTTCGAGGCCAGTTATCATCACTTTATAGGCTGTGATCCTGCGATGAGGCTGTCCATTGACTATCACGCGGTTTTGGCTGTTGTGTAGCCTCGTCAACTCGCGTCTCGTCTGATTTTCATGACATTGTGAACAAGCCATATTGCAGGAAGTGTGATAGCATATTCGCGCTCCTATTGAAAGCCTCCTTGGGATATTACACCAGGACTATAGCGAAGGCATGGATCCATGATGCGCGTGCCATCTTTGCTTTTACTGCCTCGATGTGATGGCCCTCTGGATGTTTGTTGAAGCACAGACGAGGCTACAAAGACAGGGTTGATGGAAGAGCACAGGGTACATACCTTGGATATGTAAAAAATGGCGATAAAGCCTTGCTGCAAGTTCTCCGGTAGATCCCTCAATGCATGGCCGGACGATGATGGACAGCCTCGATCCAGAAACGATGACTAGATCCGCCCAGTCGAGAAGAAGCATAGCGGCGCAGTCAAGCGGCAGATTCAACGACACGTATCGTGCAGGCCTGCAGAACATCTCAATTGGTGGCCCTCGATCTCTTTGACGCCACCAACTCCTGAGATAACTCTCTACTGGACCTCTTATAAAGCGGGGCTTGCCAGTTGACGACGAACACCTGGCCTTGCATCAGTTCAGCAGATACGCGTTGATGGATTCTCCCTTAATGCGAACAGATTATGGTCTCCCTAGATCCCCCATCGACGAACTCAGCCTCTTTAAACCCGAGACTCGCACAGGGCGTGGCATCCATCAATAATGACGGTTTCTGACCGCTTCATCAGGGCATATCAAATCAACCGCGAAATCAACAGCGCAAGACGTCGCTTTTGGTAGTCCAGGCCAGGGGCAAAGGTGATAACACAATTTTCGAGCACGAGAAGCAAAAGTTGCTATAGAAGCATCGGTTCGATGCTCTGACGTATGACCTCTTACGCTTTACGTTTATTTGCGTACTTGTCAATTCTGAAGTCCTTAGAAACCCTCGGATATGGGATAATATCCTATACTAGAACATGTCTGACACTACCAGATTACTCCTCACCCCCCTGTCAAGTACATATGGAGACCTAGCCTCGCGCGGCGCCGGTCATACTCCGCGTCTCTTCACAATCAATCCTGCGCCTCTGCGGGGAGAACCAGGGGTCTTAAACCAATGCAGCAGAACGAAGCCCAGAACATAGCCTTAGAGATGTATCATCAAGTGTGAAGGCGAGACAGCACCTCCACTGCAAATCATTTTGTGCATGCTTCCTTTGACTGAAGAGTGTCAGGAGTTCCATATTGTCTGATTAGGCTACGACCTATGTATTCTACGAAGTTATGTACGCTCACGTCATCAAGAGTAAGATACGGTCGATCGCGGTGAACCTCCATTTGGACGGCTGGTAAGGAGTGAAGGGAGGAATAAGCCAAGAATGATTGCTGTCTTCTGGTACTTACCTGACCTAAAGCTCGAGCTGAGTGACTGCATCAAGTCAAAGAAAAAGCACCCTGGCCATTTCCATCCCCATACTTTGATCTGCAAGCTCACGTCGTCGAGAACGGAAGACCCAGTCGTTGTCGGACGTCCCTGTTCCTGGATCAGATCCCCCGCCACCCTCCAAACAGATAGTAATGGACATATAACGGCTTTGACGATTTCCACATGTCTCATCGCGACGGGAATCTGTTCGTTTAACATTAAGACCATATTTTTGGCAATCCCGCAATGCCGGCGATGCCGGCAATGCCTTGCTTTTCTCCGGCGGAAGATACCCCGCCACGACACGCATCAGTCTAGTCTTAAAAGACGTAGCCAGGTGAAAGCTTCAATGTCGGTGATCTGTGAGTTTTAAGCCGCTTCTTGACAGGGAATTGCGACTTGGGCCAGGTTGGAAAGAGCTGCATTCAGCAATGGGAGTGCATACAGGCCTTATAAGGCTCGATACCGTCCCTACCATCGTTCCTACTACTGAGGACGCATTACTGATGCCTGAAGGATGCCGATAAGCAAGGACTTATACTAAAATTACACCATTCCCCCGCGCGGCCCATTTCGCCCGGCGCGGATTCCGACAGAGATGCGGCGTCGACTATGAGCAGCGCAGCGACAATGTACTGCTCCGTTGCCGAATCAGAAATCAAACCAGGCATTTGGGCAGTATCACTGGGAGGTAATGATGTTGGAATTTCTTGGGATGTGCAAGTTGTAGATACCGTGGGAAGAGGACTTATTGTTGCTTATAAGGACGGAGGGAGGGGCGCAACGAGTACGCCATCCTTCGAGATGGGCTATGAGGCATTTTTAGTCTTCAAGAAGCAGCCTAATACAACTGTGGCGCTTTCGGATGGGGTAGGGTATGCATGGGGTCTTTTTCACCGCGCTCGCGGCTTACGGGATGGCGTCCCCGTTGCCCCAGGAGAGGGTTGAGACTGTGATATGTGTGGAAAGGGGCTTGCCACAACAAATGGGGAAGCTGTATCTGTTGAGATAATTCCTGGAGCAATGGCCGTAAGGCTTTGGCTAGAGCGTATGTTTTCTTTGTATAGACTGTACATAGACTGCCTTCATTCTAGTAGGTATACTTACATCATGATGACTTCCAGACCGCAGACCGACCTCTTATGTCCGTAAGAATAAACTTCGATCCTTGTATCCACAGTAAGCAGTTTAGTGCAATTGACCAATGGCTCTACAATGACCGTCTCCCCCACATGGTCTGCCACTGACGATCGCTCTCTTGACGAGTCCCTCGGTACAGGAACTGTTGTACATTCCTCAGTGGCTGGAGCTACAGTGGGCTCCTCTACCTCTCCGTCACCAAGTGAGAGATCGGTCATCAACTTGTAGTGGCTTAGGGCTCTCGTCATCATACCATTAGTGGTGCCTTGTGTGTACCATGTACCTCGGTAGCCATCGTCCCGGGTCCAGACTTGTCCGTCATTATAAAGACGAGCAGTTCCTCCCGGAGAGCAATAAGAATGAGTATCGTCAAGTGTGCTTAGCCAGATATCTACTACACCACAATTGTCTCCTCAAAATGTCCTTTCTCGCTCCAGCTCCGAAACCGCCAACTCTCCTTGGCTACCACCGAGTCCTCTCCCCCTCGGCTGGCGTCAAGGTGTCCCCGCTATGTCTGGGGGCCATGAACTTTGGTGATGCCTGGTACCCCGCCCTCTATTCATTGACTAGTTAGAATTGGCGAAAAATAAATGCAAGAAGCTCACTGCAGTGTAATACAGGAAAGATTTCATGGGCGAATGTAACAAGGAGCAGACATTTGCTCTCCTTGACGCCTTTTATGAGGCTGGCGGCAACTTTATCGACACGTACGCCCACGCCTATCTCACAGAAACATCCCTGAAACCTAACGGGTGGATAGTGCAAGTAACTACCAGGAAGAAGAAAGTGAGAAGTGGATCGGCGAGTGGCTGAAGAAGCGCGGCAACCGCGACCAGATGGTGTACGTCCAACACGCTTTCTCCCCAACTATCTCCCTGATGCCTCTGGATTACTGATTCGTCTAGCATTGCAACAAAATATACGACGGGATACCGCACCTCTCACCGAGAGACCGAGCCTCTTCAATCCAACTTCGTTGGCAACAGCTTCAAGTCTATGCGCGTCTCCGTCGACAACTCCCTCCGCAAGCTCCAAACAGACTACATCGACATCCTCTATCTGCACTGGTGGGACTTCACAACGAGCGTGGAAGAAGTCATGCACGGGCTCAACAGCCTGGTGACAGCCGGAAAGGTGCTCTACCTCGGTGTGAGTGATACGCCCGCCTGGGTCGTCGTCAAAGCGAACGACTATGCGCGCGCGCACGGCCTCAAGCCCTTTTCAGTCTACCAGGGAAAGTGGAATGCGGCCTACCGCGATATGGAGAGGGAGATTGTCCCCATGTGCCGCGACCAGGGGATGGGGATCGCGCCCTGGGCGCCGCTTGGTGGCGGCAAGTTCAAGAGCGCAGAGGCCCGGAAGGCTGCAAGCAGCGGTGGAAGCAGCCGCGGGGCCGAGATGAGCGAGAGCGATATCAGGATCTCAGACGCGCTGGAAAAAGTTGCGGAGAGGAAGAAGACCACTTTGCATGCTATCGTGAGCCACCCTTGCCCGGACCTGTATCTGTATCCGATCACTGACCAGTACCCATGCCAGGCCCTCGCATATGTCATGCACAAAACGCCCAATGTCTTCCCCATCGTTGGGCAGCGCAAGGTTGAGCACTTGAAGGCCAACATCGAGGCGTTGAGCATTTCACTTTCCGACGAGGACATGGATGAGATTGACAGCGCGACGGAATTCGATGTTGGGTTCCCGATGAGTTTCATCTTCAGAGAGTTCACGGGCAGGAATACCGCTGCAGATGTCTGGCTTACGAAGGCTTCTGCGCTGATTGATGCGCCGCCGCAGCCAGGGCCTGTGAGGCACCGCGAGGCCGAGAAATAGGCAAGAGTGAACTATCTGTGCTGACGCTGCTTGTCCAGAGGTTGCAAGCAAATTAACCAGATATACTGTAGTAGCTGAGTACAGGTACTATTGGTGACTGAGGTCAAGCAATTCAAGCAATCTTATTCTCTTTATTGGTATCCCCGCGTGGGGGTAGAACATCTACCACTCATTCCAGTTCATGATACTGGCTTCCGGTACCAGCTATGTAGAAACTAAGTGACATGGCATTTATCTCTGAGAGAATGGTCTCAGTCTCTTGTGCTTTTAACTTGAATTTACCCCTTGTGCCATTGGCTTTAACAGCGTCTATATAGCTCCTACAGAATTCCCGCATTGAGGTATTGTTAACCATCAAGTCCCGGGATCTGGAGATACAGATCTGTAAAAGGCGCCTAGACTGCAGTCGCAGGAATGTCCGAGTCAGTGCATCCCAGACAAGAGCATCCAGGTCCTTGGCTAGTTTCACCAGTCAGCCCACCAAAAGCCTATCCAAGTTCCCCACCTTGGAACCTTGGAAGATGGATCCGCTAGCCACATTAGAGAGTCAGCTTCATGCATCTCGGAGTATCTTGGGCTTATCTCCGCCGTTTGCTGACCGGAGGTATCATCGGTGGCAGTTCGACTGCCCAGAGGCACCCAGTCTTCGCGACTGCTATGGATATCATATGATAGCAGACCGTGTATATAGGACCCTAGCCGTGCTTTCAGAAATCATTATCCTACGAAAACGAACACTCTATTCATAGAAATATACCTTAAGGCTGTCTGAAAAAAAAAAA
>QPHH01000006.1:687279-891589 GCA_003574815.1 Aspergillus spinulosporus | reverse complement strand
AAAAAAAAAAAAAAAAAAAAAAAAAAAAAAAAAAAAAAAAAAAAAAAAAAAAAAAAAAAAAAAAAAAAAAAAAAAAAAAAAAAAAAAAAAATAGAACAAAAATGTCTTTCACTCTCCACCCACCCCCCGACTCCCTCCTCGCGCGGCACCGTCAGCTGGCGCCTACTGCCGCCATTCGCGTTTCCCCCCTCTGCTTGGGCGCCATGACTTTTGGCACCGCGAATAGCGAGAGGTACGGGTACTGCACAAAGGACGACGCATTCGGCGTGCTCGACGCGTTCTACAGTAAAGGCGGGAACTTCATCGATACCGCCAACGTCTACCGACAAGGCCAGTCGGAGGAATGGCTCGGCGAGTGGATGGAAGCCCGCCAGAACCGGGACGAGATCGTGCTGGCGACGAAGTACTCGTCACCATGGCAGACGCAGCACTCTGGCAAATTGCAGTCAAACTATGGCGGGAACAATGTCAAGTCGATGAAGTTGGCGCTAGAGGCGTCATTGAAGCGGCTGAAGACGAACTATGTCGACCTTTATTACGTTCATTGGTGGGATTATTCGACGAGTATACCGGAGCTCATGCACGCGCTGAACGATCTCGTCAGCTCAGGCAAGGTTCTGTATCTGGGCATCTCGGATACCCCAGCCTGGGTTGTCTCCAAGGCGAACGAGTACGCGAGGCAGAAGGGACTGCGGCAATTCGTGGTGTATCAGGGGATGTGGAATGCGACAATGCGCGACTTTGAGCGCGATATTATCCCCATGTGCCGAGAGGAAGGGATGGGTCTTTGTCCTTATGGAGTCCTTAACCAAGGCCGCTTCCAGACAGAAGAGGGTTTCCGGGAGCGTGAGAAACACAACGAGGGGCGGAATTTTATCGCGACCTCGCAGCGTGACAAAGATGTCTCGCGGGTCCTTGAGAAGATCGCGAAGAGGAAAAATGTCGACCTGCTTCATGTCGCTTTGGGGTATGTCATGGACAAGGCGCCGTATGTGTTTCCCATCGTCGGTGCCAGAAAGGTGTCGCATATCGAGGGCAGCATTGCGGGGATTGGCGTGACGTTGACCGAAGAGGAGATTGCAGAGATTGAGTCTGTGTATGAGTTCGATTTTGGATTCCCTCATTCTTTCCTCAGTGGGACTTTGTTTGATCAGTCCAAGTCGAGGGGCGCGGATCAGCCGGGCGACTGTTGGATGATCAAGCAACTGGGCAACTTTGACTGGGTTGAGAAACCGAAGGCGATCCGACCAAAGCAGTGAACAGTCGTATTAGGGAGAGGGTGTTAGGGGCAGGATACGAAGCCCATGAGAGTCAGGGTTGGCTAAGGATATCTGGTTCTTCGTGCTGCAGTAGGTTGCAGTCACCAGAGAGGGAATAAGAGCACGCAGCCGGCTTTCAAAAGGTATTCATCGAAGATATTGGGACGGTCTTTAGAATATCTGAGTTGATGTAGTAGGGAGGTGAGAAGCCATTCAAGCGCTGGTTTGCTCCTACTGTAGCATCAGCACTAACATTGTGAAGTCTACTAAAGAGTAGGAGAGCTATGGTATGTAAGTAGACGCTTTTGAGAATTCATTTTTAGATCTTCGCCCTGAACACAGCTTATATGATCGCAAGTCAATAATTTCAATAAGATGATGGCTTGACTAAGGTTTCAGTCACAAAGCCTAGTTGATGGGACGATACTTGAATTTGACATGTACAGAAAGCTTCCCAATAGGGTCAAATGTGATCAATCTGCGGCGAATATCTGGCAACTGACTCTCGTTCTTTGAACTGGGGATACGGGCTGTCCTGTGGTCAAGTTGGATTTATCTTCAAAATGATGCTGTTTCTTCGCAGCGGAGGAAGGTTGATGTCTGGCAAACCCTGCATCTCTGCGCACTACTGTCGGTGATTAGGAAAGATCTTGGTTAGTGATATTTGGACTGCTTGAGTACAGGCATGTTGGACGTGGCAGGTCGCAGGTCCATCCACTCCAGCATTTCGCAACGTGATGACAAATTTGTGGTCAGTCTTGTGGGCCGGCCTATTTCTCTTGTAGACGAGGACTACCTGCCTGTAATATTCCTTTGCAGATCTTTTACTGTAAGGATCCAGCACTGGGCTTGTGTCCGTCAAGGATTCGCGCTGAACTGCGAATCTAGACAATTTGAACAAAACCGGCTTCTTTGCCATGACGCTACGGTACATCAAACTGGTGCTATTCAATCCTGAGGCCTGGTCTAAACGTGCATTGTTCATCCGTGCGAAGTTTCAGAGAGTGGGCAGGTAGCGATTCAGTTCTGAGTCTATAACCAACTGTGTATCTCCAGAAGATCCTTCGATACAAACAGATAGTATAGAAGAACTTGCTTAGAAGCCAAAGTACAATGATTGGCAGGTCCAGCGCATCCAGCGACAGAGTGGTCGCTGGTAGGAGGTTATTTTATACTTCACTCGCACCGTTCACTTCCCCATGCCAGAGTCGCGAAAGTGCCTCTTCTTCGCATCGTCGGCGTCCAGCGATAGAGGCTCAAACTCAGGGTTCAATTTAAGCTATCCCCGGCCCTTGACCTTTTACTATGGAGACTGCAACGGAGAGAAAGACGGAGCAGACGTCAGATGCTTTGCAGTAATATACGAGCAATTCACCAGCGCGCAGGGCAAACCTCTTGTTCGCCACCACGGCCGCTCAAGAGATCGAACGCGTCTTCGAGTTCTGCATATTCAAGTCCCCGCATACATCATAGTACCTATCAACGTGGTATCAATAGTCTATGCTTGCGCACAGAAGCGCCCCGTCAACACGAGCCCGCTACTCGGCCTCCTATATCATTCGGAGCTCCTTATCTTCGGAATGTGTGGTCTCGTCTCCTACCACAAAAGATGCTATTACCGTGGGCGGGTCAACAACACGGCTCAGCCAAGGGAAAGTTGACACTGAAACGTTCATGAAACCAACTGGGAAGGGATGCGTCGACGAGACTCCCGACTCTCATAGTGTTTAGACCGGACCATACCAGTATGTTGCAATCGTTGTTAGATTCGAATCATCAACTATAGCCATGACAAAATAGTGCTAAAACCACATCCAGATCATCCACCTAAGAACAAAGACAGCACCGCCAGGGGCCATTATAATAAGCTAGTCCTGGTTTAGACACTCATCATCCTTGATCACCACGACTCTGATCTTGGTCGGATAAATAACCACGCCAGCGGCGTAGATAAGGGTATGGGCGCTCATTCCACAGTCATGGATGATTTTCCACGCAGCCTCGGCGACCTGTTTAGATTTGACTTCTGCGTCTCTATCTTCATTCTGCACAAACAAGTATACAAGGGTCAACTTTTCTGATCTGCCAAACAAGAGAACAACAGTGAGGGGGCCTACGTCATTACACCAGTAAACGGCAGCATTGCTGTTGCAGACAACGCGCTCGCAAGAACCAGGTTTAAGGGCCCTGTTCTGGTCATTTTTGAGGGAATAGAGGCCGTCGAAGAGGTCATTTTGTACGATCTGGTAGTCTTCTGGGTAGCAGCCGACGGTGAGCTGAGGGAGACAGTGATTAGGAATTCGGTTTTGATTAGTAGGCCGGCAAGTGGATAGAGAACATACAGATGAAGACAATGCGACGCAGAAGGCCAGAATGGCCAGATTCAAGAGACTAAACATGTTGTTTTGCATGAGATTGATGGGCAAGGCGGCTGGTGCTCAAGTGATCAGTGCGAGGAGGATAGTTTAGGGGAAAAGATTTTCGGAAGAGATGGAGACGGGGAGGAGAGTATATGAAATTAGACTCTAGACAAGTGACAGGGTCATGACCGCAAAGATTGGCCTGAGAAATTCACTCCATTGATGTGTGCTATTATAAACTCGCTCGGGTGCACCCTGTGTTAATCACTCACACCGAGCCTGCCATGCAGACTTCACCACACCCAGCCAGATCCCCCGGCGCACACTGGAGTCGAGTAATTTCTTATCAAGTTATGTGTAAGACGGCTACTCAAAAATGACAAAAATGAAGTAGGCTCCCTACTTTAATCGTGACAGTAAGAGTGAGCCTGTAGGCGCGCTCCAAGCAGATTGTCTCTCAGAATAGCTGAGCAGAAGCAAGCAAAACAACCATAGAGCATGAGGCGAGACTTGAAAGGAGAGTCTCCCTTCTACTTTTGCAAAGGGAGATGAGTCTCATTGACTGGCCGCGTTTCCGTCTAGGCTGCCTCAGGGCACACCTAGCGGAAGCAGCGAACTGATCAGAACATAGTCCAGAGAATAATCGCGGCCGAAGAAAATGAGTGTAACCCGAACTACTTCACTTTGAAATACTGGTAAAAAGGCACGTTGTAATGATATCGCTCGTCCTTCAAAAAGCGCCGTAGTAAGGGCAGGTGCTGGGTTGAACACAAGCATTCTTCACTGGCTACGCACGACAAAAATTCTGCCATGCAGAGGCTATGGCGGATCTGCAGCTACTGCACTGAAGGAGAGTTTGCCCTATGCATGAAGGTGGAAGAAAACTAACACGCTCGCTGAATGCAATCCGCTCAGCCCAGCCAGGGCTCAGACATCTCTCGAGTCGGCTAAGCCACCGCCGCTAGTACAGACCAAAAGATCTAGAACAGCAGGAAGCTCAGATACGTCGACATAGGAGAGACGATCAGAGGTGGCGTCATCAGTTGTTCAAGGTCGGTGAGAAAAAGGATGTTTGTCTAGACCCTTTGCTGGGCCCAGGACTCTCCAAGTACCTCGAAAGGACGGCTCCCCAGACGCGCCATCTTCCAAGCCGCCTCTTAGTCTACAGCTTGCAAAGACACTGTTTTGTCTAGGCTCTGGAGTTGGCGTCCTTTGAGTAAGCTCTGACACATCTTACACCGGCTCGAGCAGGTAGGTCACCTGCGATTCAAGCAAGTATATCCCTGTTGACCACTGAATATCTACGTTCAGCATCCAACTAACCCATCGGTTTTTCTCAGAGCCCACTCTAGAGAACCAAACCGGGACGAGCGAAGAGATGAACGAACGAGACCAGATTGGGCAAGGAGTGGTAGTTGACCCTAGTAGGAACTGGGGTCGCTGACGGTACGGCGTGGCGGTAGATGGTTGACAATAGTTCAAAGTGTTGACCTCACAATGCACAGATTATTCCCAATACAGCCATCTTTACATGCGAGGTACAGGATTCGTCGCCGAAGACATTTTCGAGTTAGGGCATATATTGAACGTGACCGCTGCCGATTTCGGAGATGGAGAGCATAAGCTGGTGTATAGCCGTCTTACAGTGCTTCTTACCCCGCATCCCGAATAACCGCGGTTGCTTTCCCGCTGCGGGGATAGTGGTTTACTCTTAGAGTTCCCTCCATCGCCTTGTCACTGTGAAGAAAAAAGTGCTTGTTATCAGCATTGAACTCCATTCTCTATGCTACGGCTGTGCAGCAACAGCAAAAGCATGCTCACTGCGCAATTCGCCCGAACTCCAGGCCGTCGAGTCGTGACAAAGCTCTCCTCGCAAAAGTCCATTGTCTGCGCTTCATCCTTCCTCATTAATCAACATCACAGCACTCGAGCAAAACGAGCCATGTCCTCTCAGCCTTCAACAACTCGTACGCGCGCCCTGGTAGACTGGGCAAGCACCCTGCAGTTCACCGACCTACCACCCGCCGTCATCGCCCGCACAAAAGATTTCTTCGTGGATACCTTGGCCTGCGCCGTCGCAGGCCGCGAGCATATCGCCGTAAAATCCATGCTCGAATATTCCAAGATGATGGGCCCGGCCGATGGAAAGTGCGAGCTTATTGGCTTTCCTGATGTCAAGACATCTCCCGCCTTTGCGGCGCTGGTGAACGGGGGCGCAGCGCACGTTGTTGAGCAAGATGATTTACATAACAGCAGTATGATGCATCCGGTGGGTTACCTTCTACTTTAATTCATCTTTGCTCTAGATATGTGGAACGGATATTGATCGTGGGGCCCAGGCGACGATCATCTATCCCACCGCACTGGCCGTAGCGCAGGATGTCGGCGCCTCTGGGAGGGACTTCATTGCTGCCTGCGTTGTGGGATACGAATTCGCCTGTCGGGCAGGTGAGTATCTCGGCAGAGCTCACTACGAGGTACGTATCTGCCTCTTCTCCATTCCAGTTTCCTCACCATTTGACAATTGTGTGATAGAAATTCCACACAACAGCAACGACAGGGGTGCTCGGCGCCGCCGCAACAACCGCGTACCTCCTCCGTTTGGACAGCGATCGATTCCTCTCCTCCATCGGCACGGCTGGAACCCAAGCGGCCGGGCTCTGGCAGTTCCTTCTTGACGCAACGCATTCAAAGCAAGTACATACCGCACAAGCCTGTGCGGCCGGTGTATTCTCCGCCTACACTTCTGCGTCCGGGCTCCTAGGGACCTCCGATATCCTCGAGGGCGAAAGAGGAATGGGCGCTACATTGGGGAACCTAAACACCACCCCGGAAGCAATCGACAGGGATCTTGGGAGGAAATGGTCTGTGTTAGAGAGCAGCTTCAAATGGCATGCTTCTTGTCGCCATACACATCCGAGCGCCGATGCGCTCATTGCGCTCATGCACGACGAAAGCGTCAAATATACCGATATCGAATCCGTCACAGCATATACATATAAAGCGGCGATGGATGTTCTCGGACTTAGCGGGGAGGGAAAGACGGTGCACCAGAGTAAATTCAGTATGGGGTTCGTGCTGGCAGTGGCAGCGAAGAAAGGCACGGCGGGGTTGACGGATTTTACGGAGGAGGCTCTGAAAGATCCAGAACTTCGGGAGCTGCAGCGGCGGGTGAAGATGGTGCTTGACGAGGAGATCGACGCTGCGTTTCCAGAGAAATGGCTTGGGCGAGTTGTAGTGGAGACGAAGGATGGGAGGACGCTGAGTAGGACGGTGGATGTTGTGAAGGGGGATCCCGGGTGGACGTTGACAAGGTATGCGGCTTTTTATACGGCCTGTTGGGGTGAGGGCTGCTAACATTTGTCAGGGACGAGATCGAGTCGAAAGCTTTGGCGCTGGCGCAGTATGGACGGGTGAAGGATCTGAATGCATTCAAGGAGGCGATTCAAAGGATATGGAGACTCGAGGAGCAGGATAGGATAGACCGGTTCTCCTTCGCATGAGATCTCTCAGAACAAATCCATCTCCAGCTTTGTGTCGGTAACATCTCCCACGCTCTAGCAAACTGTCGGCCAGCGTAGACAACGACCTTTCGCTTTTCGAAGGACCAGGCTCGGACCGTTTAATCTCAACGTTCCAAAGGAAAACGTGCTCACAGAAAGCCCTCCACTGTGGACCTGATAGTTGAGAGTAATGGAGTCAATATTCCCACATTCTGAACTTCCGCGATTCGATATTGCGTCATTCAAAGGGGGCGTCTGTCGGGACCTTTCTAGGGCAACATCGAGCACGTGCAGTGGGCACTTCGGCGTATATCAAAGGAGGGATAGCCCGCACGCGTCTTAAGCCCATCTCAAACTCCACTGATTTTCCAACTCATGATATTCATCGAGGGCCGACCCGTCTCGGTCTTTATTAAGTTGCAGAAGGCTCAGCTCAGGTACTTCACTTTTCACAGCAAGCCAGTTTGCTCATTCGGCCCTCTCATCAAAGCTGAACTAGTGTCGCCGCGTGACAAAAGCACGAAAACCCTTTCTCTGTTCCCTGCATGGCCCATGCCTATCGCGTAAGGCCACCCGTGACGGTCTGTGGGCTGAGCAGGGCGCCCTACGAACCTTAAGATAGTACGCAAGAGAGTACGCGGATGCCTGATTTTGACCTTGACCCTAGGCCCATAGCCCACGGTTTCCTTGCCGGACAAACAGGCGGTGCAGGATCGCGCAAATGTTCCTTCACAGGACGGCGACAAGCGTCCATGTGACTGGCCAATGGCTTCTCAACGAGGTTATGAAGGATGAGCGCTGATCGCACTACGGCTCAGTGCGTGGAGGTGTTGGTGACAGCACGTCGTATCTGCCGAGATCCATGACCGTTTGAGATCTCAGCTTGTCTGGTCCATGTCAAGGTATACGGCTTGCGAGATACCGATGACGATCGGCCGATGTGTAACTGGTTACGTACTCCCAATCTGCTAATGAGCCGCTCAGTCGCCAGCAGAGAGGCTTAGATGAGGATGCCCCACGTCTTAGCCCCGGGGAGTCGCTTAGCCTTCTGGAAGTACTTCAAGGACGTTGACCTGCCTGATAACTCAACTCGTGACTTTCAGCTCAAAAGCCTTGACGCTCTGACGCGTGGTAGAGCACAATAACATGGTTGGTCGGTTTATCCAGCAAGCCCCTTACTACGACAATCGCCCATCCCCATGGCCATCTGCGCGGATGGTGATCTGCCATTGGCCAGCATTACGAAAGACGATCGACAGCCCGCGGGCCTAAAATTCGAAATTCGCAGTAGTCTGACTAGGGTATTATTTAGGGGCAGCCGGCGTGCCCACTGCCCTGCGCCCAGTGGTGCGTCTGTGAGAAGCCTCGAGCTTCCCCAAGCCGCTCCCGCTGCAGTAAGATGGTTATTGCGCCTCCTTTCTCTTGGTCGCACACTAGCATACCGCACACGTCATCCCCTGCATTGCCATTGGGGTCACGGAGAATTATTCTTGATTTATTTTTTATTTTATTTTATTTTTTTGGTTGGATATAATGCTGCCTAGACTACGGCCAACATCTGGGGTCAATCCTGAGGAAGGTCACTGCCATGAAACTGCCAGGGATCATCATCGTGCGCCAATCACATTGAGGCCTCCCAGGCCAGCCGATGCCTTACAGAGCATCAGGACAGTCCAAATGCCGACATTTCGCCTAATAAGTGGTAACAGAGCCTCTAGCACCAATGCTGGGGGCCCCGCCAGCAGCGAGCTCAAGATCCCCATCCTTCTACTCAATGTGGTTACTTTCCGTGCCCTGGCGGCTTAGCCAGGCGCACTTGATTTTGCGACAGCACAGCCAGGGATGGGCCAAGGAGGGGAGCTGGGGGCTGCGCTTCTAGCGCGCAAGTACGGAGTACTTGAGAGCTCCATTTCCCAGTTGATCCAACCTGTCTGACTTTTTTCTCTTGCGGGACAGGCGTCGGACTCAAACAGTCAGGATGTTACTACCTCGACATTTCCGGCGATTAGTCGCCGTTGCGATCCTGATCACTATCCTCGTCAACTGGCGTTTACTGCAAAAGACTCATGGACCGACTGTGGCTGATGCGCGGGCGCAATATCCACGGATCGCGAGATACATAGAGGGTGGGAAGGGGAGCGGCGGTGGTAAGTGCTCTGTCGGGTCTTCTTTCGTTTCTGTTCTTTTGAGAAGCAACGTGGCTGACTTACCCTCATGCGATAGCCTGGCATCTCCCGCCAACATGGACTGAAAACTCGAATACGTCCGTCAACGACGTCGTCACAGCGGCGCAACTGGCCCTAAACCGCTCGAGCAGCGACCCTTCCAGCCGGCTCCCGCACTCCAACATCCCCCGGATCATTCACCAAACATGGAAAGATACCCGGTTCGAGACATGGCGGCCAAAGTACCAGGCGAGCGTGGAGAAATGGCTGCGCGTGGTCGAGGAGGAAGACATCCCTTACCTATTCTGGGATGATGCCGGGGTCGCGCAGTTCATGCGAACCTTTGAGCCGGATCTTGAGGCGGAATTCTACGGCCTGCCGAGTCCGGTTGAGCGTTCGGATGTGTTTCGCGTGCTGGTTTGCAAGTGGATCGGTGGTGTTGTAAGTCCTCCGGTTCTATTTGTCTTTCTGTCCGGTATGCTGACAAGCTGTGCTTGAAGTACGTCGACATGGACACCGAGCCCATCCGATCGCCCACCGAATGGATCACGCCCAGCGACTTAATTCCCTGGACAGACCGGAAGACAAACAAACTGTACCACTCCACGCAAGCTGTTAACGCCGTCGTCGGCATCGAAGCAGACACAAACCCGGACACCGACACCTACTGGCGCATGGGCTATTTCTTCCCCATCCAACTCACCCAGTGGGCATTCGCATTCGCGCCGCACCACCCCGTCCTACAATTATTTATCGACCGGCTCCGCGAGACCATCCAACTCGTCGCAAGGGACCAGCAGCTGCTGCCCGAGTCCGAGCAGAGCGGCCGCGGCCTGGACTGGATCGACCCTGTGAACCTGACCGGCCCAATCGCATTCACCGACAGCGTGCGCACGTATCTGGACCGGAAGGCCGATCTGCGCTGGAACGCGCTTACCGGACTGCACGATGACGGTAAGACAAAGCTGGTCGAGGATGTGCTTGTTCTTCCAATCACGGGCTTCAGCCCCGGCAGTGCGCGCTTCCGCAATATGGGCTCAAAGCCTGTCACCGATCCCTCGGCACGGCTCTACCATCACGCCGAGGGTTCGTGGCGGCATTGGAGTCTGAGAGTCGAGATGGGCAAGTTCTGCCGCACGGCGTTTGGGCTCTGTAAGGACTGGTCGAAGGTGTCGAATGGGGACAGCTGGATTTTCTGATGCGATGTGATGTCATGCGCTTCTACGACCTCTATACCCTTGATGTTTGTTTAAATTAAAGACTATATTTAATCATATATAGACGCTCAGTGCACGAATGAATATAATGATTGCTAGTTGCAGGCCCAGGTCGCGAACCTTTTGCTCAGGCTTTCAAACCTGCGGGCACCAGTCAAGGCACCAGCAGCCAGCTCCAGGACTCTTTCAAGGCTAAGGGTGGATGAGGCTAAAATGGCCCCCATGTAGCATCGCTACGCAGTAACAGCCATGCGCAGCCGTGGGGGTGACTAACATGTAAAAAGCTGCTGCCTTCGTGGGAGCGCCACATGGCATACTGTAAGGCACCACTAGCGCACATTGACCAGCTTAGACTTCTGATGGGAGGTCAAGACATGGGTCATATTCCAATTTAAGCTACAGTACGTAGAACCTTGCCCATAGCTTCTATCTGGTACTCGGTAACTGCGAGCCAATCTCAGCACAGTGACGAAACTTGATCCACTGTGGTGCAATATAGGCAGAAACATTGCACAGCTGGCCGGCACGATTCAGGAAAAAATTCTTCAGAGCGACTAAATCGCTGATTGACCTAGACCTATTTGCCTGATACCGGCCGAGTCCAAACTTCTTTCGAGGGGAAAGTGTCAAGCCAGCGGAGCTGACTGCCAGGGCTGATGCTAAACTAGGCCTCCGATCTCATTAATGAAAAGGGAGTGAGACCAACAGAGAGCAGCGCGCGATCTCAACGCATTCCAACAGCGCCGGATTGAGCGGACGGGATCTTTTGTCGTTAACTGGCTGTAGAGGCATAGGAAAGAGTCTGCCAACCTCCTGTCTGTCTGGTTTGCTAACTAGAAAGACATCTATCGGCCCATCACAACTGTGCCATCTCATCTTTGTCTTGCAGATTCTCAATATAACGGATCGTGTTCTTTCGAGAAAAAAAAAAGGCCGCTCATACAATGAACGAACACACTCTGCCGGGCGCTCTGCTCTTCCGGTCTGCGACACATCTATTCATTAGTCCTCCCATATGTACACACTCACCATCGACTTGAGCCATGCATGGATTCTAGGTCCATACACTAGGGTAATCGTTGGCAGGAGTAGCATTAGAGTATGCCTTCCGTAACATTTTCGGTCCCCCCATCCACATTATCTTGCCATGTACAGTATCCTCCCTAGGAACTCCCCTACTACGTACATGGGAGCCCGGGCTGTCTGAGAATTCCGGTACCACCAGACCTCTGCAAACGAGAGCACATCTGCTTTCATGAAAACGGGTATAGTATGCTCGGCGCGAGCCTCAGGAGGCCCCTCGTGGGCTTCTTGTCGCCCCAATCGCCAAGTGAAAAGCAATACGGAATGCCATAGTCCACCAAGTCCAACATAGTCTGACGAACCTATGAGGTTGTCAAGTTTGTAGGCCCAGCCGCTTTGAGGTCCCTCCTTACAAATGCATAAATACACGTATCCAGCACCACGCCTGCCTTCTCAACAGCGCATCTTCTCCGCCCCTCGCACACAAACCCAGCCTTCTCAAGAACCCTCTTACTCCCTTCATTCCCATCAAAGACCTCTGCATCAAGTCTCACCACATGCGCAAACTCCTCCCGGCCAAAGACCCACCGCACGAACTCCTCCACTGCTTCAGTAGCAATCCCCCTTCCCCAATACTCTTCGCCGATCCAGTACCCAAGCTCCATAGAGCAGTGCTGGATGTCCGTCCGTGGCTTGAGGCCTATAGCGCCGATAACAGTGTTGGTTGATTCGAGGCAGATGCAGAAGTCGTGCGTGGGGTTCTGGGACATGGTGAATGTGATCCAGCTGCTTGCGTCCGAATGTTTGTATGGAGATGGGAACGCGTTACGCATGTATTGTGCGATTTTAGGGTTGTTGCCATGGTGCGCGAGTGACTGAATGTCGCAAGTGGTGGGGGTGAGAGGGCGGATTAGGGTGCGGGATCTAGGCAGGCGGACAATAGGCGTTGGTGTTGAGGTCGAGTCTGAGGTCGCCATTTTGGGACTATGGTTGATGCTGTGATTTCTGGGACCGGGAGGAATAGCGTCAGCGGAGATGGAACGGGTTTGGGGGCTTTTTATGTTTGCTGCAAGGCATCCTGGGGCAATTGAGTCATCCCTGCAGCCTAGCCTGGCCTGGCCTAGTCTGCTCGTAGGGATTGGGCAGGTTCGCATAAAGACAAGGACCCCAGTTGTTCCTAACCAGAGTAAGCATGAAAAAGGCCTGATTGGATTTTTATGGTGTTATCCTGTTCAAGGCAGAATGGTAGAACAGGAAGAGGCAGAGTAGGGTGGGCTGGGGATTGTTCCGCAACATGGCTTCGATGATTACCTATCGTTAGGGCTCAGCTTTCCGTACCATAAAGAGTAACAGTGGACACGAGAAAGAACTCATTGAATAGATGGGTAAAAACAATGGGCATAACTAAATAAAAAGTCTGGACGATATATATCAGGAACATCGTGTTGCATTGCATTCTACCTGCCCCTCCAACTCAGATGGCTCTTGTTCATAGTCGACCCATTACTGGACTCGGTATCGCAAACTACAGTAGTTTCGGCCTCGCCCTCTCGTTCAAGAGCCTCTCCTGCGTCCAAACTCGGCCGCTTCTTTCCCCTAGCCCTTTTGAAGCCCGGGCTTGGACTCGGGCTCGGATGTGGAACGAGAAACATGAAACGAGCAACACCATTTCTTCGAAGCCGAGCATAAATGCAAACGACGATAAATGTCATATCAAGGATGCATAGAAGAAGCCGGGGAGAGGCCAGATCAGGTATTCGGCCTCCGGGCCCAACCCAGCCACTCCCTAACCTCAGCGGAATGACCAGGAGAAAAACACCCGGATCTGATATCCACTGCCACGCTGAGACGGTGTGTCCGATCAAATAGACAATAAACATCAGAAAGGATATTCCAAAGATATTGCGGCTCATGGTGCTCTGAATCACCCCCCGGATGGTTGTAGATGAAATGTTCATCCGACAGGCATAGTCAAGCTCGTCGGCGCGTGTTGGCTCTGCCCATCTTTTCCATCCTGCTCGCAGGCAGGCGTGACAGGCGCGTGCGTCTTCTGGGCTCTCCGCGCATTGAGGATCGCCGCATCTAAAATACTCGTTAATAGAGGCCTGGAACAGATCTAGTCTATCAGCCCAGAAGTCCTTGAGCCTGCCATTGCAGTCGTAAGGCTCCATATCTTTGAGCTCTCCTTTGCCTCTGCCTTGCAGCCACTCAGACCAAAAGTCAAGCACCTCAACTCCAACATCCTTTGAGCCCCAGAAGTATTCAGTATGCTCAGTACCACAGGTGCATTGCATGTCACACTTGAAGTTCTGCAGTTCTTTCTGCGCCAGGCGTTCGAGGCGCGCGGGGGCCGGGATGTTCACGGCAGGTCTCTGGATAGAGCGCCATGAAGGGCGACATTTGAGTTGATGGTTTTTCACCCGTTGTTGGATGTGCGTAGATGAACCCAGCTTGAACGTGGGGTCTTGGTTCAGATCGTCGTAGAAAACGTAGGCGCGTCCCGGCTCTGCTTTGTAGGAGTTTCCCATTACCTTTTTCAAATCGTAAAATATCTCTTGGATCGTGTGGCGCTTGGGGGTAAACGACGGTGGTGGTGGTGACGGTGGTGATGGTTGCGGCAATTTTATTGATTCTGGAGAACACGCATCTTCCGGCTTAGGTTTCTCTGGAGATGTCTGCTGTCGCTCCTCGGTATCTTGTTGATAGTCTCTTTCTTCACCTGGGTGTTCGCCGTCCTCATTGCTTGGCTTATTTTGAACAGCCCTAACAGCGTCCTTCGTCTCCCTAGGCGATATCTCACCACAAGCCTTTTGAATCAGCTCTGCAAATTTAGGCGATCGGTTCAGCCGAGCAAATTCCTTTGTTACCCGATTATACGGGATAGCCCTTTGGCTTTGAGAGGCATGCTTGAGGGAGCGTCTGACCAGCTTGCTCGCACAAGGCGAGGGAGTTTCCGGAATGAAGTCTTCAATGAGCTCGCTCGACCCGACCAGTGGAGACGGTGCGGTAGACAATACCGTCGACGTTCCTGAAGGCGATTCCCTTGACGAAATTGGGGTAGAGTTAAGATCGGCTGCTGATGCCATTATGCTTCGATTATTGGAGAGAAGGATTGTGGCCCCAAGGCAACGCCACGGGCCATCCCTCAACCTTAATATGCTAAGAAATCCCCATACGGCGCAGCAAGGCACAGCCGAGAATTTGGTGCCTGGAGAGGCAGTGCGGAATCCCCGTCTGACTCCTGTTCCTGTTTAGCGCCAGGAATGTGCTGAGAATAGAAGCCTTAGGCTGAAATGCTTTCTCGTCCAACCATGTTGAGACTAGAAGCAATGCGCCACAGAGCGTGCAGTAGTGCAAGCACCGAGTGCATGAGATAAGGCATAGAGCAGGTCTGTTTCTGTTTAGGGGTGTGGCTTAGGGCCCTTATCAAATATCGGTGTTTGAATTTGATTACAGCCTCCCAGCCACACTGCTTTCAACTGCGGTAATCAAGAGCAGTGGCACACCATCGACCTGGAGAATAGCAAGCATTGTTAAAATGACGACATCTGTTCCCTCGCAATATCACGTAACGTAGTAGAACAGTCAGCGATGTCGTAATAAGTACAGTTTGCGCAGCATAGTGACTCAGTGAGGATCCTTAAACTTAGACAATTGATCATACAGTGGCTGGAGCAGATCTAGCCAGATCTGGGTTCGATGTCGATCCTCTCATTATTCAGTCTTATGGGACAGCGAGATATTTGACATCATCTTTATCTTGGCCAGGACTGCGGATAGCAGGGGAACTAAATTGCTCGGGTCTGCTACTTTTAGCAAACGATCGCTGGGTGTTCGGACTCGAGGTTTGGAAAAGGAATCTATGTATCGGCGAGGATCGATCGAGTCTCGACAATGCTGCCGAGGTAGATGACAGAAAGCCTTGATTTCATGGCTCGAGAAGACGTCGAGGAAGTACTACACAGGACCCATTGCCCTCAAGCGAGCCCAGTACATACATAAACAAGAACCATCCTTTTGGTAGTATGAGTTGAACCATTCTACTTATTTTTCTCAAAGTAGACCTCTTCAACGATTAGAACCTTTAGTGAACAGATAGACGCTGGAATAAAAACTGACAGAAGAAATCGCCCATATCTACGTCCTGGGCACCTGTTATATATGATCGATTACCCAGCATGTTAACCAAGCATCAAGCACCTCTCCGTATCGCTCAGCCGACCTTCACCAACCCTAGAGCTCCCCGCTGCAGATTCACCGTCATCCCCAGCACAGCATCTGCGGTAAACTTATCCAGACCAGCCTTGAGCTCGGCCTTCTTGATCCGATCACAGGTCTGCTCGCCGTACTGGTCTTCCATGCCGGACGTTTGACCGTCAATTGCTCCGTTGACCTTGCGGATAACCTGCATGCAAAAGCCCACTGATTGAGCAACCTCTTCTCTGGTCAACTTCGTACCTCCGACTTCAACGGTTCCCTGGATGACTGGATGGAATCAATTAGCCGAATCCAACGAATTGAAATGGTAAGTGGCTACTCACTAGGCCGGAAGAAACTGAACGCCCGATCGAAAGTTTTCTCGTCATACTCATTCAGCACAGGCTGTTCTTGCCCACGGATCTGCGCATAGGCACTCGTAACAACTAGCAGAAACCTCGTGTATGCCTCGCGGATCTTCTGGCTGTGCCATCCCGCAGCAGTATCTTCATCACAGTCCTCCCTGAACACGGCACAGATACTCGCTGCAGCAGATAGAGCACCCGTAAGCGCAAGATGCACGCCAGACGAAAACAGCGGGTCAATGAAGCACCCGGCGTCTCCAACAATCCGGATATAGGGAGCAGCATAAGTCGAAGCGCTGTAGGACCAATCTGTTGCGGATTTGACCTCGGAAACGAGGGTTGCATTTGAAAGTAGGTCTGAAATTCCTGGGGCGAATTTCATGTGCTCGAGGAGAAAACCACGAGTGCTCGGGTTCATCATGGCCTTTTTCTTAGCGGTGAAACTATTCTGTTCCATCACGACTCCGACAGAGGTGGTGCCGTTGTGGAGGGGGATGAACCAGGCCCATCCGCTTCCGTCTTCGAGTTGTCAGTAGGACCCAATCCAGACCTGATGAAGAGAGCTGCAGAATCTTCTTACCTTCTAGACGAGGAAAGAAAGGACCTCCTGCAGCAGGTGTTCCTTCTCCGTAGTTTCCTGCATTCTCAAAATATCCCCATGTAGCTAGGTTCTTCAGGCCCTTGTTGAATTTCCGGTTCTTCATGTACTTTGTGCTGATTAGACCCGCTCGACCACTCGCGTCGATCAAGTACTCGAATCTGATCGTCCCGGTTGTCTTGTCCTTGCGGCTCCAGGCCGCAGAGACCGGACGGCCCAGGTTGGTCCCTGGATTGGAGGTAAACCCCGAATCACCGCGTCTGTTCATATCGGAGAGGTTCTGGAACTCAATACTCTCAACATTTGTTTGGTCATAGACTCGAGCGCCACAGGTTTTGGCGTGTTCGAAGAGGAGCTGGTCGGATTCGGAGCGGATGACATTCCAGGCGTGGCCGCCAAAGGCGAGGAAGTTGGTGTCTGGGCGGTTCAGCTGGGCCTATTCGTGGGGAGTCAGGATAAGCTTACATGCCGCAGGCTTGCTGTTGTAGCTGAATGAAGCTCCGTTCTAGATTCAGTTAGACACTAGAGTTTTAGTGCTGTCTGGCTGTACTATAAGTATACCTTGTGTCTGAACCCATGAGCCTCGAACTTGTCGTATGCATCGATGAATTGCAGGAACTCGCGCATGGACGGAAGCAAGCTCTCTCCTATGTGATATCTGTGTTTCTCAGTCCTGAATTGACCTTGAAGGGGAAGTGCATGCTTACCTAGGGAACGTATCCGCTTCAAGCAAGACTGTCGATATACCCTCTCGCGCCAGCACCGACGCGGCATATGAGCCCCCCGGTCCGCCGCCAACAATCAGCACGGTACACTCAGTCGGTATATCCATTGTTGTCGAGGGTGTTGAATGACTTTTCATGAGTGGACTATAGCTGTGGTGGGGGCACATTTAAGGTGCTTGCTACTTACCGAGAGAAAAATGCAGCAATGGGGCCGTATTTCTAATCCCGACAAGCAGGCTGCTGTATCACATTCGGAACTGCCAGCCAAACACCAGAATATGGATAATACCGGCTTCGTTAAAGACGTAGGATTGATGCAGCGTGACTTTGCCATTTCACAACCCCTTGCGCAGTGACTGGTCCTGGCCTTGTTTCTGTCCCCATGATAGAGCACATGATCTGGAAGTTGGAGGGACGGAGGTATACAAGAACTTGGCAGTTCGGCTGATAGTCATCGGGAGTCGTGGATGTCCTTGTAGATTCATGGTAGCAAGGCTGAAATATTGTAGCTTGGGTTCATTCATCGAGGTTAGCCTTATTTTCTTTTGTATATGCTATCGCTGGAGCTGAAGCTAAGCTCGGAATGAAAGAGATATGTTACACTACTTGACACATATGTACTTGTGCTTTGTACTCGCCATACACAACCTATTTCATCGAAGCCAGGATCTGTCTGCAGTGAGCGGCATTGATGGCCCGGGCTTTTCAACTCGCAGTCTGCTTTAGCCTGCTCATCGCTCTTTCCTGTACTATTTTCCGAATTGAACGTCGTGATAGTGTGGAAAAGTGACAAACAGTGGCCGAATCTTCTCATCAATCACCCTACCGATCCCTAGGCTAGGCAAGCATCTCCCTCGTAACCTCAGCGCTACATTTGTATCAGCAAATATTTATTGGAACCAGACCCCCTCCCTTAACAGATTCCAATTCCAACCAACACCATTTCCAACCGGACTTATGAAACTGACTTGGGACCTGAGCCCTCTGATGCTTCTTGATATAGATGCCTTTCTATGCTAGCCACAAAACTCTATCAAACAAATAAGCACTTGGACTGGTTCAAGACCCAACTGGTGCGTCTCACCATCCTCAAAAGGGTCATGCAGACCTTGAACTCACGACACAGAGCCGCGTGGTGATCAGAAAATCTCTCTACCAGAAGACGGTTCTAGTATACAAGCACAAGCACAAGCTAGCAGCTGTCTTTGCGCCTCGTTGACATTACGGCGCCCATCAACCTACGCATACTCCGTGAAAGCCAGATGTGTAAGCTCCCGTTGGAGTTCAAGTCTTCTTGTAGTAGCTCAGAAGCGCCGAAATCAGAAACATTTCGACAGAGCTGCGGAGCGGTCCTGGAGACTATGACAATGCAGGACTTCTTTCTCCGCCCGTATCCGGTCGAGAACGCATAGGTATATTTGGTTGCAAGGAAATTTTACAAATAAGCCCAACATTCCGGTTCAGACTAGTTTGTATTACACGTGCAACACCATTATCTGGACTCTTATATGCCGACAATTACTGCGTGTACTAGGCAGAGACCATATCAATCTAAGTGACCGCTGTGCTGTCGTCGCTAAAAAGGTCGAATGGAAAGTTTGCAAATGGCCTAGACTGCTTGGGGATACGCATTGCCAGAATGTCAGAGGGCCCTAGCCGGAGGTATGAGCGAAGCTGGCGAACCCTGCTCAATAATGTAGGTCGCCGAATATGGTCTCTTGAGTGTACCTGCGTCGTCTTAGGGCAAGACTGGCTGTGGTCACATGACTGTACTCTATCCACACAACTCTCCTCGCAGGAAGCTTTTAAAACGGGCTTTATATCGCATTATCTTTGAGCGTATCTTTCTCTACATTCAAGATGAATTCGCTCGATTTCTTCTCTCCCGGGCGTATCTCTATTCCTTATATTGAGCCCCGAGGAACTGCTAACACTAATGCAGAGTCCTCTAATTCCCGCCGAGATTATAGAGTCCACTATCCGATGCTGGTCCCTTGCGGCTCTGCCTTGTCCTAGTAGCAGCTCAAGGTTACCCCCACCTCTGAACTTGGTTTGCATCTTGCTTATTTCTTTTGCTCATCACCAACATCAAATTGGGTTAATATATCTTTTTTGGTGGCTGTCAAAAATGGCCGACTCACGACAATGAAGACTGTTATCTCAAGAGCTGCCGAAACAGAAGTCATGCTCCCTACGAGGCAAGTCACATATTGTCCACGAGATCTAGACGGCAGTCCAAAGAAGCACCTCCTAATTCATCAATGAACCAATATGTGATCGAGGGCCTAACATAACTAGCCTGGACAAATCGAGGTAATCACCTCGGGCCTTGATACCCGCTTGGACAGCTACATTGGCGTGCATATCTCCAATTTTGCTAAATGAATATTAGTCCGGAACCCATTCCTTCTTAGCATCTCCATATCATATCCTTGCAGAGCTTGTCTTGAGCTGTGTTACACTCGGATTTTATCGTCCCTAAACATTGCTGACGCTGCGTTCCTCCGCGCCTGTAAGGACCACCTTCTCAATCAACCTGAGCAAGGACAAGTCAGAGTCGCCGTCGACACTTCCGGCTTGAAGAGGATGGCGATAAGTTGCTATTGTCTTTGAAGAAAAGAAAGATCAGGGGTCGGCTGCTTTGCTGGAAACTGGTATGTCAAGTGGACGCTTCGTTTGACCGAAAGAGGATGTCCATCTGGTAATGGAGTATGAGACCAAGGTGCCGAGCGGATATGATATTGCCTCGACTTAAGCATCCACCTCATAGATAGTCAATTGGATAGACGGTCCAGTCAATTGAGCATCCTAAAGCTGACCTGGCTATGTCCAGGAGCGTCACTAGAAAACGTATTTCTTCTCCAATGCTGGATTCAAACCCAGCACCCGCTTCCGGCAGTGGTCAGGGATAATCCTTAGCTCAATGAACCTTGAGATCTCCCCGAAGCACGGTGAAGGAGGAGGATAGGATCACCTCCATTGTGTTACCAGTCAAAACTCCCAGGCATCTTCCTCTTCACCTCTGGCTCCCCCGTCCCATGACTTTCCTGCAAGTCCAATCCCCATCTCTCCCTCCAGCAAGCCAGCTCCTCTTTCCACAGATCATTCACGCACGGATCACACGAACTGCCACAGCATTCGCCCAGCCCCGGCTTTGGCGGCGGATCGTCCACGTCCCGCGCTGCGGCCCGTATCAGCTGCTTTGTGCGTGTTGCTGTCAGGCGCTTGGCGTTCTTGATCCGCGGGACGGATTCGGGGGTGTATAGTGGCTCTGTTGTTTTGGAAGGCATTTTGGATTAAGGATCTAATGATTGTGCCAGCGATAGAGGCCCTGAGCAATATCTATTTCTATGTTTACGAAGGACCATTGGAGGACAGACTGGTCACGTGCCTAAGTATCGGGAGCACCCGGGCTTGGATCGGACGGGTCATGCGGATATTTCCGGTTTCGAGCAGAATACCTTACGGCTGTTGAGCGTCGAGGATTTGGGATTGATCTAAATTACGGTATGAGTCGTATATCTCGAACAGACAGGTAAACTGGAGTAATCCAAAGTACTAAAAATCAACTGGACTGATGCCTCTGGGATCCGTTAGACATATCCTTCTCGTTCTCATAGCCTTTCTTAGCGCACTCTCCCGTATGCGCACACGCGATTCCTTAAACCCACACCGGGCTGAGGTCACTCTGATCTCAAACGTGCCGTTCCCACCCCAGCGCCAAACAACCCGCAAATTAGCTGCAATAACCAGTATTTGAAGGCATAAATACACAGATCGTCACAAGGATACTATAGGTACGAGGTCGAGAGCCGAAACGAAACGACCATTGCCTTGGCGCGTCTCTAGCGGCGAACAGTAGTCTCGGGACTGAGACCAAGCAAAGGGCTTTGTTGCCTGAATTGTATTTGTATGCCTCAGGCTGTAAAACGTTGCCGGAGCTCCGGAAGCTCAGATTTTTCATAATGCGGTGTAGAGTGTAGCTACAATTGAATGAAACTGCTTGATTCCTTTCATTTAAAAACGATTAATGCCTATAATCATTGTACCCATTGGTAGCTTTGACGGTGGCAGTAATAAGGTTAGGTTGGATGGCCGTCATGAGGCGAGAGCTGACGTCTACACTGCGACTGCCGCTGAGCTGTTGAGGCCACGCATCCGCAAAACTCCGTTCCACTCACGGATAGCCCGGCCCCATGGAGAAGGGAGGGAGACGAGAGCTTGAGCTTGAGCTTGAACTCTTAAGCTGTTTATGCGGAGAATTACCAATTGTGACCTAAATAAACTACGATCAAGACCGAGATTGGGTTGATTCAAGTCAGTTGAGTAGAGGCACTCGTGAAGTGGTCATTTTATGGTCTATATGTACAATGTATTGCTGGCCGGAAACAAAGGGAAGAAAAGGAAAAATGATGAATAGTGTAGTACATGATGATAAAAAGACCACCACAATTACCAATACCTCCTACCGGCTAGCGATGCAACCGAAATGAAGAAATTGTCGAGAAAAAAGGAGTCCAAAAATCCAATCCATTTCCCATTGTTGTTACACTAACGTAGCTCGATATTCTTGTCTTGTTTCATTATTGGCGGAAATCGTCTCGTTTTTGTTCCCATTCTTCTCGTCGTGGTGATTTTTGCCAAATAACGGAGTTGAGGGTTCCCGTAGAATCACACGCTCAAACCGTTATTCCCGCTGATTGTTGTTGATTTAAACGTACTTGCACATCATGGCAACCATGAGGTCGAACAGACCAATGGCTTCGACGAAGGCGAAACCAAGAATGGCGTAGGAGAAGAGCTGGCCACGGAGAGCAGGGTTGCGGGACACAGCAAGGAGGAGGGAACCGAAGACAACACCGATACCGATACCGGCACCACCGAGACCGATGGCAGCAGAGCCCATACCAATGTTCTGGGAGACCTGGACCATGGCGTCGGCGATCTCAGAGGAGTACTGGCGGCGGGCAGCGAAGGCCTGGCGAGCGGAAGCCTGGATCATGGAGGGTTGCTGGCGCTTGATGGTCTGGAAGGGAGTGGCCATGCGCTGGGTGGTGAGGGTGCGGGCCTGGATGCGGGCGGCAGGGCGAGCGACCTTCATGGTCGAGGCCAGGCGCTGAGCGAAGACACGAGAGGCGGCCATTGTGATGTGATGGAGTTGAGATGGAGGTGAGGAGGATGGATGGATGGGAAAGGAAGATGGACTGAGGATGGAAGAAGAGAAGAAGAGAGAGAGAGAAAGTCTTCCAGGAGAGAAAGGGAACCGAAGAAAAATGGGGAGGAAAATGGCCCTAGCACCTAAATACGTCTCCCGCTTAATTTTCGCCCTTTTTCACCAAACCCTCCGCGTCTTTCGTGCGCTAGCTGTCTTGGGGGGTGTGCAAAACCTGGGAACAACCCTACGCCGAACCTCCCGTACAAAGCCCGTACAGTGTATTCTATCCCTGGCTTTCCCAGCCTGGTAAGTCGGGTTCCTTCGGGACGGGGCCAAGGAGACTGAGTTTCCGGGTTGGCCAATAATGCCGCCAGCCGTGGAGCGGTCTGAGCTGTCTATCGTGAATCCGTGACGCTGAATTGCTCAGTCCAAGTCGGAGACGCGCTGAAATCCACCGGTTGCTCCAGCCACGGCGAGGAATCCACTTAGCTTCCGAGCTTCCGCCAGATTGTAAGATATTTTGAGGCAGATATAGCCTTCTTCTCCAGCCCGATAAGCCCTGACTACTTTGCTTCAGGCCAATTGCAGTTTGTTTGCTCTTACGTTTTACAAAAGGTTGCCATTGCTGAGCAAAAAGAAATGATGTAAAAATTTGCGAGTGGGTCCTATGGCTGGATGGGTCCGATAAAATGGTACTGCCCCACTTAGACTGCCGCTCACGGCCAGTCACAAGCACAGGATCGCAAGCTAAATTGGTGGACGGCACCTCGGACGCACATCTTGACCAATCCGGCCCGAATCGGGAATGCGGCTCCACAGCTGCAGCACTGGACTTGGTCACAAACAAGGCTCCCAGACCAAGGCGAAAATTGGCCGAGGGTGACTGTTCGGTTGGAAGGAATTCCTGTCACTTTCAAGTTTCAGGCCTGCGATCATGCGCTCTGGGGTGAGGACGTGGCTTGAAAGTAACACGGTAAAGCCAGCTGAGTCAGGTAAATTACCGTACTCTGGATCCCTCGCCGTCTCACCGATTCTCGGATTGGAAACTCCCGTTCTGGGCCGGAACCCACCCGAACAGCAAACAGAGCTGCTCCTCTAGCAGACGGACAGGAGGCGAGAAAACCACCATTCTTTCGAGGGGGGAAGGCCCGATTATATATGCTGCCTGGATCCTCTCACACCAATGCAGAATATAATAAGTTGGATGAACCCGGGCTGAGTGAAGCTGGTCTCTTCGATCCCGATCTCTTCACAAAATAGCTTAGCGTGCATTTTGCCTAAATCCCCCTGTCCTGCATCGCGATCGCTTGATTTTCCGGCTGCAGGAAGCAAGGTTTTGCTTCTTCTCCCTTTATTCTGTCCTTTGTTCTACACTGTTATATATCAACTTATCGCTGTGCTCTCGGTTTTATTCTTGAACCACAGCAGAGCATTCAGATGCGTACAATCGACGCAGCAAACCCTCAGTTCTGCTCCCTTGTATCTTGTCGACATGACGAATGCGCGTGACCTCATGGCTTGCTTAGTCACATGGTTAAGGGGGCTCTGAGCAGCTAGCCTGACAGGGATACAGCTCCTGCGTCCCTGGTTCCGGCGGCTTTTCCCGAGTGCTCGCACCCGGCTTTGTTGCTGCTGCTGGCAAACCCCTGCAATAACGCAACTTCTTATCGTTCTCTGCTTTCATCTCCGACTGCAGCTGCACGCTGCGCAGATCCCCTTAATTCATGGTGTTATTTAAGCCAGGTCTTGTTAGAGCTGTCATGTAGCCAGACTCGCTGTCGCGGTACTCGCGGAAAATCGCTTGCTTGCCTCGGTTATTGTCCGGGCGATAGGAGCTGTTCCGTAAGGGCGTGGGCTTTATGCGGATGGCCGTGGTGATTAATCCGGCTTTCTGGGAGTGTCCGTTCTCTTGCGAAAACGCTGGTGGTCTTTTTCAACAGTAACGGTCTGTAATTCTGATCCAACAAAGAGACTGAATCGTCACGCTGGGGCTTGACTCCATCCAAGTTGGTATCCATAAATCCATAAATACCGGGTACCTACGTACAGGAATTGGGCTTGGCGCTTCTGAACCACGTTGGCAGAATCCTGAGAACCACGCGAAGCTGAGACCTAGTACGATAAAGAATGCCGTACTCTAAGCCCGAGTCATGTGATCTTTGTTTACAGAGTTTGCTCGCTGCACCTTGTGCAGCTTTATGCTTCTATGCTCTTATGTTCATCCTCAGCAGATAGTCACAACGGTGCTAACAAAGCAGTGATCACTTCTAGAGGACCCAGTGGCATGTAGTCAATACCGGCTTCTTTATCAATTGCATGTCCTCTCCATTCGGACAAGGCCCTAGTTTTGTCCTCCTGTGATTTTGTTTCGTAACTTGGTTTCTGTGGATATATATCTGATCCCGCTTCAGCCAACAGTCGGAGCCACTAACCTCAAATTTTCGATAACTGAAGCTAAGTATATTGCCTCTGAGAAACTTATAGATGAGGAGTTTTCGTGCGGGCGTGGAAGATCATATTCTGTAGTGCGATATATACCAGGGTTGTGCTTTTCATTGTCCAGGTTATAACTACATTCTAAATGAACTACCGATTTTAGCCTATTCTATCCAATTCTCGAATCACTATGCTCCTCACGGAGCACGACCATAAAGACTGAGAAGACCTAAATCTGAGCATCATATCTTCTTCAGAACCGTATCTATAAACCCTGAAGGTAGATGTACAGGTTTATCGGCATTTGTAAAGGCGCAAAGGGCTAATCCTGAAAAGAGACTGGCGACATAGATATGGAGGCTCAGCGATGGCCCTGGACACCAAGTCAAAAGAGGTAACTTTCGTGTGTGCCAGGTGGTTGCTCGGGTTGCGTCTTGGGCTAGATGTCTTACCCTCTCCTTTCGTTAATCTATTTGGAAACTCGCTATTCAGTGGACACCTTCAGTCGGAGCAGATCTGCAGTACTTGATTTCAGGGCGTCAGGGGACAATGTGCGTGTCAAGCACTGTAGCACGCTGGGTTTTTAAACCTTATCCGACCAACCTATCCCTAAACACCCTGCACCTTTCAAGCCTTGCTTGTCTAGACCAGCCGTCGACTAACTGTGCTCCTAAGGGGCGGTGATTCAGGGTGACGTAAGATGCCGCAGTTCTTAAACTCGTCTTAGGAACGAATGGTGCCCTTACTTTGCCGGAGCAGATAGCGGCCGGGTACCACGAATACACGCACCACTGCAGTTGAGCAACCCCGTCTGCTGAAGCTTGTACTAAAGAAGGGTATGGCCTGTGTCTTTTAGCTGAACCTCGTTAAGCTTCAAGGTGCACGAATACTGCTTTAGTTGGCTCTCATAGGTGAAAGAGCAATTTGCTTCTGATGTGTTGAAGCAGTGCCGCCATGTGGAGGTATGGGCCTACTCTTCTCTATAATGCTTCTTCATGTGAATTGGATTCAAACCCAGCATCTACGGATTCCCTGTGCGAGAGAAAATTACCGCTAGCACTAACAATCAACAGAAAATGTGGCGCGTACCTTGTTTACTTAACCATGAGTATACATGTAAGTGGTGACAATACCTAGTAGATTGTGCACAAGAAGGACCCAAATAACTAGCAGCGTACCAGAAATCCCCCTGTTCATGCGGCTGTTTCGTGGTCGAGATGGGTATAAAGGTGTGAGAGCTGTCTCTTAAGTATTACTATTCAAACTGCATAACACACCAGGCAGTTCCTTGCCACAAAGTACTACTGCAATTACGAGGTTGCGGACGTGCGCAGACTGTTCCCAAGGACCTAGTCTCTCTTTTCGACTGCGGCTCGGATGCAGTAAACCTACTCCACGTAAGTACTAGCTTTGAGTCTACCTACGATCTTGGAGCTGGGGCAATAGCTGAAATAGCGGCTCCTCCTCAAGACTCTGATATGTGTCGTCTAGTTTCAGATTCCGGTGCGGCCTCCCCCCTCTCCTCGGACCAAAGAAGTGGCATGGGTTAGTAGCGTAACATTCCAGGAAGTTCCAATCTGATGGAAAGCGACTGGCACCGTCCGCTTAGCGCCGGTCTTGGATTTGTGGACCTCAAGACAGAAATAAGGCACTGAACCCGGATCAGTTCTCTTGGGTTTTGACCTCTATTGTCTATTAGGCAACAAAGCCGAGGATGAGCATGCCACCAATATCGAAAGACAGAGCGGTTAGTACTTTCGTATGTCTATATTGACTTGGACTCTTCGATGTGATATGGATATCTGGATGGATGCGTGAGTCTAGACCCTCGACTACTAATCAAAGCTTGCAAGATGTTGAAGCTGGTGCATGACCGTTATTTGACTTTGTAGGTATTTTTTCACCGTAACATAGCTATACATGGTAGTAGATGGCAGAATTACGAGCAATATTGGTGATCTTAGGTATGCCTCGAGGACGACAGAAACAAGCTCTCAATGAATGATCATTGCCGCCACTGTTTTCAAGCTCAACAGGACCTACGCCACGAACAAGAAAATCATGTCTTCCCGATCGTCGGTGATCTGTCCGGGAAACGGACTTAGGGCTACGCTGCTTGAAAGCATATCCCGGCACCTCAGGCAAGGCAAGAGCCCAACCACATCACTTGTGACTGATTGACTGAGGCATGTTGTTTTAGGGTGCTCCATTAGCCTTGTAGGCCATCTCAACAATAAAAGCCTACCCCTGGCTCGTTTGACTCTTTCGATAATGTACAATCACGTGGACGTTAATCAAAGTTTATGCGAGTGCCTTATTAAGCTGCATAGCTATCCGCATAACATGCGCCATGACGTCGACAAGATACAATCAATTCCAATGTCGTCGCCCATCCCACGCCATGGCACTGGACATTAAGAACCCGTGGAGAAGCCACTATGAGAGCATGATGTAAAGGCTTACCGGACTCTTGATTTATCCCTCATCATCCCCTGGCGCTGATTTCGGACGTTTTCGACTATCAACACTCTCCATGCGCTTATGAACAACCAAACGTCAAGATGTCCGACGCCCCCGACTCGCTCTCTTCAGACAAAGCCAAAGAAGAAGAAATAAATGCTGCATTCGCTGGCAAAAATCCCAAGAAAATCAACCCTAACGATCCCAGCGATGCTGCAAACTACAATGGCCCTACAGACAGCCACGTCTTGTCGCAGACGAAACCGGCGAATACCGAGGCGAAGGGTCTAGCGCACCGAGCTGGCGAGAACGAGCCAGGCCAGGTCTCGGATATAGGCTGGGGATTATCGGATGTTGTTCAGGAGAGGGTAGTGCCAGGATTGTCGAATGAAGATCTTTTCATGTTAATTCGGCGGTTCAACAAGGTCTGCCCTTACAGCTTACATGAAACGAATATTGAGAATGAGTGCTAATGCGTTATGCATGTAGCAAATATATAACGTCAAAGCCGTTCCTGATGCACCGTTACAGGGATTGGACCTCGTCCGCGCGGAAGATGATTATTTTTTGCTTGATAAGTTGCGCGCGACGCTAGAGCGGTTCTATACCACCATCATCATAGGAGTGACTGCATTTGTGAAGCATATTGCTAGGTTGCGTTCGTGGAGGGAGCCTCAGCGCACGACATGGTTTTGTGTGGTAGCTTTCCTTTAATCTAACGCACTAGCACGAGGGGAGAGCTAACAATAGGATATACAGGTCTACTTCACAGTATGGCTGCTGGATCTCCTGGTTCCGACCATTTTCACCACCTTATTAACTCTGGTGCTCTATTCTCCGTCTCGCAAGCTCCTCTTCCCTCCCGCCCCGCTCGCCCTCGTCGATACGTCCACCGGTGGCGTCCAAAAGCCCAAGGCGGGTGTGCTAGGATCCCACGATAGTATGACCGGCGCTCCAGAGAAGTATAAGGGTGAAGCCGTAGAGCAAGAAGCCAGCAATTTGATGGCGAGCGTCGCAACCGTAGCTGTTGGCAGTGCAACCGGTAAACATGACCAGGGGAACCCCGAAGGTGCCCCAATGGAGTCGAAGGTTCCTGATGCAACGGACATTGTGGCAAAGTCGGCGGATGCGCAGGCAGCGGCCAACGGGGAATTCCCGGCTGAGACTCATGATAAGACGCGCGAGCCAATGAAGCAGACGGTGCTTAATGGCGCGGATCAGGCGATGAGGGTCATGGCTGATGTTATTGACACCTGGGAGAGGGTTGCAAAGTAGGCTCTCGTTACTTCCCACCCTGTCTATTTGGTGAGTTTGTGCTAATTTCATCTGGTAGTGCGCTCGCGCCTACGCCTCCCTTCTCAATGATGACGCCTCGTCTGAGGCTGGCTGGAGTTTTAGCATCGGGGCTCCTGGTGGCATTGCTCACGTCTAGTTATCTCTTTACGAAGATAGCAACTTTTTCTATAGGACTGGCCTTTTTCGGCGACCCGCTTACCCAGCGAGGCATCCAGTATCTCGACCGCGAGTACCCGCACTGGAAGGAGTTGTCACAATTGCAAAAGTATGCCTTTCCTCGGCCTTACCTGGATCCGCGTCAGCTAACCTCCTGCAGCACTCTCCTCAAAGGCGTTCCCACGAACGCCCAGCTCACTCTGACCTTCCTTCGTATTGGCGAAGCGAACGCCGCTCCCCTTCCACCACCTCACTCAGGGTCTGTAAATAAAGTACCCTCTCGACCGGTCTCAATCGACCATGGCAAGCTCACGCTCGGCGCCGCTGCAGACGAGATCGACCGCGCGGCAGCCCCTGAGCCAGAACATCCCAACTTGCACCAACAGGAGAAGGCAAAATCCGAGAAAGCAAAACAAAGGAAAGGCTTCGGCGGCAAACTCCTCTCCTTCTTCCGCGGTACCACCGCCGCGGGTATAGAGAGCAAACTCGCCATCTCGCACGCCCGCGCTGAAATCGGTAACATCCACGCCAAAAACCAAAAGGGCGTCCTCCGCAAAAAGGGGCTCGAAATGCTCCCGACGGGGCCCGTTGAATTTGATGCGCGATACCAAGGACACCGGGGAATGGCCATTATCGATTCCTCGCACGAGCCGGTGTTGCTCTATTTCACGATAGACGAGACGGCGAAGCTTGGTGATTATCGGATGGAGAGTCGAAAGAACGGCAGCGTTTATATCGATATACCTGTTAGTGATATAAAAGAGATGAGGAAGATTGGCGGGATGGGGTGGAAGGGGAAGCTTGTGACCGGGTGGGCTGTTGGCGGGAAGGAGGTTGTTGATGGGATTTTGGTGAAGGGGAAACGCCCGCATCAGGAGTTCCAGTTGACGGCTGTGACCAAACGGGATGAGCTTTTTAACCGGCTCGTTGCCATTGATGGACAGGTTTGGAATAGCTTTTGAGTTATTGCTGGATTCTGCTGAGGGTTGATAGGTTTGGAAGTAGGCTATTCGATGGCTGTAGGATAGGAAAGTGGACATGGATAGAGATGCGGGATTTGGCCGGGTTTGGGTGTCACTTTCGAGGCGCCTGATAGCCTTTTGGATAGGATTACCATGCTCTTTTTTCCAACAGAGTGGGCGAGTTGTCCTTCTGCTAGACCGAAAATTAGTACACCACGCTTCCAGGCTCTCCAATTCCCCATCCCACTTCCATTTCTGTCTCCCACCCCAACTCTCCTCATCTCGCTCTTTCTACTTCCTACTCGGCTGTCCTGTGGTAGTGCCTTAGCCATTTACCCTCTTAATGCAGTGGTTGTTCTTGGTTCATCGTACAATGGCGGCGTGAACGACCACCGTGCCGGCATATGGACGGGGATACTGGATCGGGTGACGCCATGAGTACAAGGCACAGCTTTACGCCGATGAATTCAGGTCTGAACTTAACAACGTGACTACGGCACAGGTAGAGTCGAGTGCGAGCAGGGACACTCTGGCAGAGCTACCTGCAAGAAAACCCGGTAGGAACTGAGATTGAAGGAAAGGAGCAAAGTAGTGGATGGGAAGATTATTTGCCTATCTCCGATTCACTAAGAATCTGACTCAGACTTTGCACTGCTGATCAGATTTATTATTGAGTGTATATTTGAGATAGCCTAGTCGTCGCAGGCCAGCCCCTTGGAGTCCGAACGCCACAAACGTCTATACATCAACTCATCCAATACACCACTTCGACTGGATATCCCACCACCCGCTTAGATGGACAACCGGCAAATTCTCGCCCGGTATGTCATGCTCATGCGGCTTCTCAAAAGCACCCCTATAGTGCGCCAGACAAACCTCACTCCGGTCTTTCCGCTCACGAACATCTACCAAGACACCTTTGTGCTTGAAAGGGTCATGGATCGATGCACGGCGCCGTGTCAAGATTGCAAGGTTGTCTAACATACTAGCTTTAAGAAAAGCTGACCATGTTCTAAATCGTCCCCATTCAGATGGCACTGAACGGAAATGGATCCTGAAAGTCGTCGTATCACCGCCAACAGGACCGACGCCGTCGTCCTGTGTAGTGACGGTGAAGTAGACGGGTTCGAGAATACTAATCTCAATATCTGCAGCCATGACTTTATCAGATGCGGGTGTCTTCAGCCGTAATGCCGGGAGAGAGACGAGCAGGCCGTCAGGTTGAACTATACCGCGCTCGTTACTCGACCAGGACCCCTCCCCCTCAGAGCCAGAGCCGGTATCTAACAGCGACATGGGCGCCCATTTCCACCCTAGAGTCTGGATTCGGGGCACATCCCAGAGCAGAATTGTCAGGGGCAGCTTCCCAATGTACGCCAGGAGTGTCTGTATCCTCTTCACCCGGCACTCCATCAGCCTCGTACGCGCATCGATCCCCATAGTCAAAGCGAGCATATTGAGCAGCGGGTTCGCCTCAATCAGAGTAAGCCAATACTTTGCCCTCGGCTTCAACGGCTTGATGGCCGTAATTTGCGACGTGTCGATTCCCAGCATCTGTCCGAAACAGATCGTCTCGTCCTCGGCCTTGCTTGCTGTTCGTCCACGGAAGCCGAGGGAGACACCTTCGAAGAATGCATGGCAGCCGTATTCAGTTCCTGTGGCCTTTGAGTCTTCACGACTGGAAATGACGTTCTCGAGCCAGAACTCGTCACGGATGTTGCGCGTGCCGAAGTTGGAGTGCTTAGTTACGGGGCAGAAGACGCGCCTTTGGATGTTAACGCTCATATCGTCGTCTATCTCTGAAAAATCTGAAACGAGGCCGGCGTTTTCTAGGATTGGCTTCCAGACCTCGTAGGCCTTTGCGGCCGCTGAGTTTGAGCTCGAGTTCGAGTCTGAGTCTCGTGGTAAGAGGGTCAATGCACGAGCAAGACGAATTGCATTTGGCTCATCTAGCACGTTCTGCACCCCTCGGTTTTCAAGCATGCTAGATACGGCGAGGATGTTCCGCTCCGCGTAGGAGCGGTTGAAGACAAAACTCGATGAGACTGGGCCGTCCTTGAACTGGAAGAGGAGTTCTCTGCCCAACCGGCCCTCTAAGAGCGTCCAGGCGCGCGTCACCCAGGCACAGTACTTGATGCGTGTGTTCATCTCAACCCAGTCCATGCCTGTGTCTGTGCGCTGGACCAGGAGCGTGTTGTCCAGTGCGAGGGTTTTGTCCGAAGCCCTGAACGTCTCGTGCATGCGGTTAATAGCGATTCGTCGAAAGGGGGAATGTTTGTCGCCGACTGGGATGCACACAGTGTCGAGCCAGAACTTCACAGGACCAGAGGACTCCGGGTAGAGTGCGTTGACGAGGTTTTGAATATAAGCAAGCTGGCAATATGGCAGCGTATTGCCGTGAGGATTACCCAGGCCGTCAGACCAGACGTGCGAAATGGTAACGTACACTTCGTCTTCTTGGACGGGGTGCACATCAACTCCCCTGCCATCATCCGACAGATTGACGAGCGCATACCCACCGTCGGCGAGTATTTTGACTATATTATCCACCACTGGACCAACTGCCCAACACATCGCGTCCCCCATACAGTCTGGCCGATGCCGCGGCCTGTACGTGGGCTCGTCGATCTGATGCGCCTGGCACCCCTTGCCAGCAATGCACCGACTATGGTCCTTCCCCTGCATCCAGCGGTCAATCTGCGCAAGATAGAATCGAGTCGAGCAGTCAGTATGCCCTTTCAGTCTGCTGATCTCTGCTTCGCACCATCCCGCTGCTGAAAGAGCCCGATCGAGTGGTGGAAAGTCCCACTCCAGCGCTGGGAGGTTGACTTCCCAGCTGTAGATGTTGATGTCGATGCGCGCTCGGCGGAGATAGTCGACGAGCGTGATTATGGAAAAGAGGACCGTAGTCGTTGTGGACCACAGGTCTACTTCCTTTTCAGAATGTCCTGCTGGCAAACGTCGAGAGAAGTCGTTGATAACGGTATTCGCGAGCTCAAGACATTTGTCGAGGTTGGCCGCGTGGTCGTCAATCTCATCGCGGATTCCATGCGCAACTGCAGCAGCCCAATACCAGATATACCGATTCAGCTCCTTGGTCGTGACGACTGCCTTGTGGGCAGAGCGGTCGATGAAATGATCTGGGTCAAACTTCATGTCTGCCGTGCCGAATGCTTCGGCAAGCAGACCGAAATAGAGCCATCCCTGGAGAAAGTCTATGGACAAGGTGTTGAGACAGTCATCACCAATTTTTGCGTCGAAACCATGTTGCACTGGAAACAGTCGAAAGCTCTCGAAGCCCTGCATCTGGTTTCCATACTGCCAGGCACCAGCCAAATAGGGCACCGTGAGGTTGGCAGTCTGGAGCTTAGAATTACGGATACGGGGGATGTGCTCCATAGCTAGGTTGGAAGACGTAATAGAGCACAGGGAGCTCGTATCTGGCGGTCAAGTGGGGTGAGGTGGTGAGGATAGACCTCATCGAGAGCTGAAATTGGGCGCCAATGAGTCTAAAGCGCCCGTTCCTAAGCTACTGCCAACCTCATAACATGATTGGACAGCCGAGGCCATGGCACAGCCACGTCAGGCTATTGCATACAGAGATGAAGGTAGATGATAGGGATGTATGGATTGCATGGTCTGCTGTGCACACAGTTGTGCTTGTATAGTAGTCGATCGAACCTGTTATGTTCGCAGCCCTACTCAGATGGCTTGGCCTGGTAGCCGATGGCGCTACCAAGCTAACTACATAAACTATATTTCTGGACATACGGGACCCAGGTATGTCTGGAAGCTAAAGACCTCGCGAATATACAGCTGGAGACTCTTGGCTGTACCGTTGAGCCGCTTGAGACGATAATGGTAAACAGTTCCTCTTTATTGTAGCTTCCAGGATGCCAGTAATTCAAGGCCTCGAACAACTACACTGACAATGCCGGTAGTTGTAAACGCTTTCTAAGCCTTATTCCTCTTCCTTATTGCCATAAGCCCAACGTACGCTATCCTGCAGGCCTTCACATTGGTCTCTCCCGCAGAACCCCGGGTATGATCAACGCTTCGTCTGCTCCCCGCAGATTTGATAGGCAGGGCTATGAGCTAACCACTCTAGAGAATTTGCGCAGAAATTGGGAGCAAACAAAAGAAAGGATGGGAATTGAAAGCTGACTGATGGAGACTACGCAAGGAAAACAGAAGAGAAGAGAGAGTCAGACATAACACCACGCCTAGAAGCATCCCTAAGTAGCAAATTATACTAACTAGAGCAACCCACGAGAACACTGTTAAAGTATTCCAATCATTATCACGGCCCATGTTGAAGGGCACAAATGCGTCTTACCAGGCCAGCCCTAACTCTGACCTCAACCATCCAACGGTCCGGACCCAAGAGGCGGAGGGCCATCATCTAGGTCATCCTCCTTGGGCTTCTCCTTTGATTTCTCCGGCTCTGTTGGCTTCTGCGCTGATTCAGCTCAGGCGGATATTCATCACTCGGATACTCATCGTCATCCTCATGCCATGGTCTTTCCGTCCTCTCCACCGTCTCCCAGTCGACACTCGCGAGCGGACCCTCGCCGGGTCCAGGCCACTCGAAGTCGTCGTCCGAAGCGCCTTCAAGCTCATGATGTTCAAGGTCAAACAAGGTCATTGGTTTCTCCATGTCATTCTCGTCGTCAACTTGAATATGATGTTGCCTATCGTTGTCGAAAACAGCCTCGTCTTCCGGATATTCTTCGGATACAGGAGCGATGTGCTCAAATAGACGCTCCTGCGGAATAGTCGCGTCTTCGCCTCCGTCGGACGCATCTCTAACGACCCTGCTGACAGCGAACCGACCGGTTGGTGCTCTGGGGCTATTGATTATCAATAACGGACCGAAGCCTTTAGGGCCATTCTCTGGAGGCTAAGTCTTACTTGAGGTACTCTAGATCAGCTAGGAGATCCCCTCGCTTGTTGAACAGCGGCGTGCCAAATCGAAATACGCCTCCGCCCGGTAGGAACAGTTTGTGTAGATTCACCAGGCCGTTCGCCAGATGTTTCGAGATCGGCGCGAGTTTGTTACGCAGATTCTTGACAATGTTCTTTTCGTAGTTGGAGATAGCTGCCTGCATGCTTTTACTAAAGGCGGACAGTCTGGGCGTGTACTTGGCTGTCTTTGTGCTGACGGTGGGCTTATCTGCATGTATCTGGAGACCACCGCTCCGGACGGCCTCAAGGTGCAGGCGGAGACCCCATTCTGTCTGACTGTGAAAGTTAAGTATTTTGCGTGGCAGGATACATTAGCCATGGAAAGTAACAGCCATCAGTGAGGGGGCGCGTGCCTTGTGGTATCCTCTATCTTGAATTGAATATCATACACGACCGTCCCCTTGATATGGACGTCTTTCCCGCCAGCCGCAAAAGACAAGTCTGTCGACGATTGCGCTATGAAGAGTATGGAACTGTTAGAAGACTTTTGCTACAGTGTCGTTTGAGAAGCAGAGCGCCTCACCTACCTGGACGCAACGCCATTTTCCAAGAGGCCGAAAGACCACGGCCTTCTGCTTGTCTCCCTTCCATGTCCAGTGCGGCTGGCTGTCCCTTGTATGCTGTTTCCAAGAAAAGTACCTGTCGTGTGCTTGTGGGTGCTTGGGATTCTTGCCCAAGATGTACTGTACATGTATATTCATAGTCCAGGGGTTAGGGTCCTGCCGCTGCTTCTGGGGAATCACCTCCGTCTTCTGGTTTATTTCGCTCAGGATAGGTAGCAGGTAGTGGTTCCAGAAGAGGTCTCTGTTCATGCAAAAAGCCGCACCGCCGTCCGTGAAGGCTCCGCGGCTCGACAAACCTCCGTAGCCTCGGTGTCGGTTCCTATCGGTATAGGTGAAGATCCCCAATGCATTCTGAGGTAGTCCGTCCGTCTCGACAGTGGGTCGGCGAGGGTCAAGCCACGGGTACGGCGCATAGTCGATGACCGCTGGTGCAAAGGTACCGAGATCGCAACCTACTCAAAACCCTTCATCTCCGTCATGGACGGCATCACCATGGGCGGAGGCGTTGGGCTAAGTGTTCACGCGCCGTTCCGCATTGCGACCGAACGTACCGTCTTCGCCATGCCCGAAACGACTATCGGCTTCTTCCCCGACGTCGGTTGTAAGCTATACTAAGGTCAGCGACTGGAGGAAAGCGCCAGATATAACGACTCACGAGTTGTCGGCTGCTGCCTTGTGAGCGAGTACCCTATTACATTCAACTGGCGCTCATCGGCGCTGGTTAGCCACTCGTTAACAAACAGCTTTAGATTATCAAGCGTGTCCTGAGGGAGAGAAGTCCCGCCACAGTTGCTTTTAGAGGCATCAAAGCCAGCTCCAGCACCAACGTCTGTGTCAGTCAGTCGATTGTAATATGAATCAAGATAAAGGTAAAGCTCGCCTGAAGTGTCAAGATATAACTGCGCCAACTCAAAGACCGAGTCGCGGAAGCCGGCCGAGCTTTGATAGATAGAATACTTGGGATCGCTGCTATTCAAGACTTTGCTGGCTTCACGAGTATCAGCACTGTATCCCTCTCTAAGAGTTCATACTTACCGATCCTAGTCTTAAAGACCAGCTTCCAACCCGCTAGCGGGAAATTGCCAAAGGTGCTCGGCGCGCCGGGCGGCGAGGTACGTAGGTGAATCCTCCCCGAGTCAAAACTGAGGGTGAACAGCATAAGATAAGCGGGATTGCGCTCTTCGACATGGATAGAGATCCGAGGGGCCCGGACGCGCGCATTGGCAATCCACTGGCCTGTTCGTCGAGTACGGACCGCTTCTTTGTCCTGCCGACTGAATGGGACAGGGGTAGGAAACATGGCCTCAAAGGCCTCATTGATGACTTTCTCGCTCAGGATGAAGACCTGATCATACGGGCTGGGATCAGTCTGGTTGACCCGGCTCCACTCAACGGACGGCATGATGATAGAGTCTGAGTGTATAAACTGAATAGCGGCTTTGCGTTTTGGGATATGCTCTGGCCTCGACCAGAGGCGTTGAATAAATACCACAGCCACCAGGGCAATTTGGCAGGCTCCCATCGTCCATCGCGCCCGAGTTTGGCGTGGTGAGCTGAATTTCCTTTCGTTGGCGTGTACGTGGGTTAGCAAACATGGACCCAGCCAGCCACTGCAGTGGGCGTCTATTGCAATAAACGCTTGTGTAGAGGAGAGGAGCAACGCGTCTGGTTAGAGCGTGAAACCGTTGATTCCAGGTTTCTTTGGGTAATGCTAGTCGGCGTCAGTGCGTGGTTTATGAGGATGACCATTTGTCCGGAGTTTCCGGTGGCTGTACTGCAGTTCGTGGTTGGCTAATCAGGACATAGTGCGTCTGCAGATATACCATTTAGTATGGCGTTCGAAAAGGTTACTGGCCGGACAAGATTGGCGATCTTTTCAGCTGCTCCTCCAACGATAGCATCCTTGTCAATACTCCTGCGTGTATAAGGTGAGACGGGCCTGACCGGAAGGCTCATTGGATCAGGAGTGAAGTCCCGGCTCTGAGTACATATGCTCAGACAGTAATGAAAGGGCCTTGTTCCTAGGAAATTGTAGACTAGGTCCATGAGTTCAGTTGGTAGTAAGCATAAAGAGGGTATATGGTTAGATAGCTACTTGGTATTGCGAAAGCGTTCTGCAATCACAATCAGAGAAGCCTTTCTTGTCCTCTCTGTAAACGATTATTGTCCACCCAGGAGCTTCATGTCTTCTTTAAACAACCTCAGTCCTTGTTACTGTTTGATGACGACTTTATGCGCTCTGAATGAAGTACTATCATATTCATACAAAGCTATCACTCATTGCGTTCACTGAAATCATGTCTGCCCCCGAAGTACTTCTAAAATAAACCCTAACTAGCACCCTCGAGTCACAAGCATTGCGCCACTCCAAGCTCCATAATCGCGTTAAACCAGACACAGCACCTACATCGTTGCTGCTGTGGTTTCAGTATCGACACTTGCCAACATACATAATTTCGACGTCATGAACCGACTTCAAACCCAAACCTTCACCTCGAACGACATGACGACGACCACCAACGGCTTCCTCAACTCCGAAATTCTCGACCTCTACTTTGCCTCCTGCACGACCGCTTAGGGAAGACCTTCCTGCGCTAGGCCATGATCCTCCACTTCACGCACGCCTTCAGGAGTCGAAGTCTGCTCCTACCATATCCTAATGACGGCTTTACAGTCTCCTACAATGACAATCCCCTCCACGAGAAGAAGCTCCGTTTTTCCGCCGTTGTCAGGAAATCTTGCGGCTGTGTACGACTGGTACAGTGCCCGGGTTCCAGAAGATGGATGTGCCTCTGATTGCAGAGAGTGCGCGGACCTCTATCACGGACGAGGCGCAGTCTTGAGTCAAGACGTATCTTCAATTGCTAGAGGAAGAAGATCATGTAAAGGCTAGCACGGGAGAGCGATATCTTGGGAAGTGTGGGCCAGTGAGTTACGGAGAGGCCGCATGAGCTGATCGGGGAGCATAAAACTGGACGAGAGCGATGCCATTGAGAACATGATTATAGGGATTGCTTTGGACAAGACGGAGTTACTTAAGGAATGAATGGGAGTGGTGAAATTTGGGAGATACATAGTATGGCAGTGTTAGAAATACAATGCTTCTTTTGAGCTTTTTCTCATTTAGTATCTTGCTCTTGTAGGATGGTAGCCCTATATACGCTCAACCTGGGCCTTGACGCGCCGGGATATGCATTTCTGATATCGTCCAACTTCTGGTGGCACCTAAATCAACAGTTCGTAATAAATGTAGCTCAATCCTGTCATTTTAGCCTGTTGCAACTGAGAATCCTGCTGCACTTGGCAGTTAGTCGCTAATCAATCTCCAAACAAGTCCGTAAGCCACCCCAATAGTTGCGATGCGGCAACGGATTGAGCCCAGATGCCTGAGCTATAGAACAGTTCTGTTCTTGTTTAGCCTCTAATTGCTCCATGTTACTGATTCTGCCTTTCTGAGCATTACTCACACTGACCAATCCATATATCCTTTCAATCAATCCACAAGAACACCCTCCTGTCTGATCCAGACAACTCTTGCGCAGTCATACAAATCACACCTCTCACTAAGCGCAAGTACCTGCAACAAGTCTACGGCTTGTTTCCGGAATCTGCAACTGCAACCCATGGAAAAGGCATCGAATATCCCGGGACCGCTTCAAGTGAAACCTCAGAATGGGTTCGTGAGCATCCTCCGTCATATCACCTCCTTTGCTGCGGCTCCAGGTAGGACAGACGCAGTGGCCCAGTCCAAAGTAGTCCTAATCTCGATCCTACAAGCCGTCAACGAGAAGTTAGCTGTGAATATGAGTCCACGATCCTCTATCGGGCGCCGTCAGCTTGAGCACTCGCGCGTCAATCGTCCCATCCTGACCCTTCCGTGTAACTCTAGCCTGACTGCCCAAATACATTTCCCAGGATTGCCCCGGATTTGAACCCCATCGTGAAGCTTTTCTGGTTCCATCTAACACTTGGGCAGAGTTCTTTGTATTATCGCGCTAGCAAGTACTTAGGGACTCAGGTGTCCAATCTACGTGCAGTCCATTCCAAAACTCCTTCGAGCTAAGTATAGGCTCATAACGAGTCTCCATCTCTACTTTATGCATGCGTACACTGATGCAAAACACCCCAGACGCCGTTTAGTATCCCCAATCAACCCTGCACCCGGGGTAAGCTGTGACGTGGCTGTGCGATGCTAGAGCACCTGCTTGTAAGTTCATGGATGAGAACAGTTCTGCCTGGTGCTGTTCTACCTCTTAAATCCTTTGCTTTCACCTCGCTTATCCAGCAACGTTATCGTTCTCGTCTATCTAAATCCGCATTAAGGAGATACATCGCACTTAGGAAAGTCCTTGCAATGAAGCCCACCCTATTCCCGCTCGTCTTCACTCCGCTCCTCGCAAGAGCCCTAGCCCTAGTAGCGCCGAAACTTCCAACTGGTCTTGGTCCTGAGAAGCGAGAGACTGTGAGCATCAACCCCAGTCCCGATATCATTCCCTCCATTCTTCCCCTATATATATCTATAGTCGAGGAGGGCTAGAGCATGCATCTCTGAAAAGCGAACACCTTACTCCTTTTGTACAGCCCGCTAAACACCTATCATACTATAGCAGTGCTCCATGCTTCCCTGCGACGAAAGCACAGCGATCCTCTGCAGCCTCCTGAACTGCGGCACTTGTGTGGTAAGTTGGGCTTGGCTACCTATATAGACTACTTATTGTGACTAGCTGGAAGAACGGAATGCAGCTAACGATTTATTGTACTTGAACAGGGCGGAGTCTGTACAGGCACCACAACTGGGGAACCTGAAATTGATACTGGCTCAGCTATTCCTGACTTGACTGCATCTCTTGGTTCCACTGGCTCTCTCGACCTGACCGGTTCCGGTGCTGTTCCTTCCAGTCTTCCTATTGACTTATCCGCCTTGACTGGCTCGAGTGTCTCCGCTGGAGGTGCTTCTATCAACTCATTCGACTCCACTTCTTTGACTAGCTCAACTTCCTCTATGCCAATCGATTTGACTGGGTTGACTGGTTCAGCTGACTCTACTATTTTGACTGAGCCTGCTAGCGCTGTGGATTCGACTTGATGGGCTGCGTATGAACCGAAGCCCTTCAAGTGCAGTGGAAGGAAGCTTGGTCACTGGCTTATAATCCTTATATGATAATTCTAGCTAGCTAGCTATCCAGGACTGAACACAAACTTCATTCCATCTCTCCAGACCTGATACTGAGCTACCTTAGCCTGGTTTCAGAGGCTGGATTGGGGTTGAATTCTTCACACAAGACCTGACGGACAGCAAGACTCCAATACGTCGAGTAAGGAGGACCGCAGAGTATTCTAATGCCTAGTAATGCAAGAGTTACAAGACACCGGCACGGAAGGGCAGGGTAAGGCTTTCTCTTTAGCGTTATCGACTAAACTGATTTAAGAACACTTCCCTGTGCCATAAACGGCCTTTACGTACCATGAAGTCTACCTCCTCTCTCCTTTACCATCTCCTACCTCATATTGTCGCCTGCCTCGAGGCCTCCCAGCCACACACACAGCCCTAACATCAACTCGAAGTGAGTCAATCATTGCCAACCTAAATGAGCTTTATGCTATCCTAGAAGGCGAGAAGATGATTTCATTCAATGTAGTAGCAGCGCAACGACGGGCCGCCCCCAGTTAGCTATGTCTTGCATCCAATCAAGAACAACGTTGTACGATATTGGGGCATGGTGAGGCCAATTTTTGAACGTATGCCCTGCTCATGTCTTCAACATTCGTTGACCCATTCTCATTCTCGGGCATTACTCACGAAGGCAAGTATTGCTAGTCATACTCATTCATTCTACAACTATTTCTACCGTAACGCTACCGTGCTTTCACCAACCGATACTTACCCACAGGCAGTACTCCTTTTTCTTATCCCTCTCCTTCTCCTTTTCCCTTACATGCAGCAACATCCAAGATTGACGACTTGTCGCTCTCACCTCTTTCTCGCCCAGCAGCCCTCGGCCTGGCCAAAAGCTCCGCATCCCAGAATCACACAGAAAAGCGAAGTCCACAAAACCATAAGTCAAGCCCGATATCACACACATATAGTTCCAGCCAGATACCCCCCCGCTCTATGCACTAAGCGAGGGAAAGCATACGTTAGGCATCCTGAGGCCCCCTGCTCGCCTCTCCAAACGGCCTGATGCCTTGCTGTTTTCTTGCCTGTTTCCGGTAGTAAACCCTCTTCGCCCACTTCCAAGCCTCAACGCCGGCGAAAAACAGCACGGCTTCAACAAATACAATTCCCCACTCCCAGCTAATCCCCGTGTGCTTAAACACGACCGTATTCAGGACAGGGATATAAAGGATTGGGAATGTGGTGATCCAACCTGCCATGATGGACCAGAAGAGAAATTTGTTGCGCCAGACGTCATACATCCACTGAGTGAAGTATTTCTTGCTATCTGGCTGCATGCGGAAGAACGACAGGCGGAGATTAACCATTTCCCAAGCCAGGAAGAGCGCGAACCATGTTAGGCAGACGAACGTGGTAGCCCGCGCGCGGAAGACCAGTTCGCAAGCGTCCGAGTACTCGCGGTTGCAGCCAGAAGCCAGATTACCGTCGCCGAATCCCCACATGCGTAGGGAGAATGCAGAGAGACATAATGCTGCAGTCCAGAAGCCGTAGACGAGAATGTCGACGATTATCTCCCAGGTAAAGATCCCCTGCTTGGCTTGCGGTGGTCGGTCCATGATGTCTGGTGCTGCGACTTCCATGCCAAGACCCATGTCTGGCATGCCAGATGTGATCATGATGATCCAAAGGATCTCAACAGGGGCGAGCGGGAACACGGATTTGCCGTCGAGGTCCTTGAAGGCGAGCCCAATGAGCAGTGTGCATGCTTGTGCGATATTTTCTGAAAGTAGATGCAGCACGAACTTTTGGATATTGTCGAAGATGCGCCGGCCTTCTTCGACAGCATTCAGGATCGACGCGAAGTTGTCGTCAGTGAGAATAATGTCCGAAGCGTCTTTGGCGACGTCTGACCCGGCTTGGCCCATGGCGATGCCGACATCAGCGTGTTTGAGAGAGGGAGAGTCATTGACGCCGTCACCAGTCATTGCTGCAAACCGACCGCGCCGGTGAAGGGCGTTAATCATGCGTACTTTCGTCTGAGGGGCACATCGAGCAATCACCAGCGGGAGAGTTGGGAGGTCATCGATCTCTTCATCAGAGAGTCTATCGAATTGAGCGGCGGTCATGACCATGGCCTCGGCCACATCTGCTCCGAGGACTGACATGTCTGCCGGAAGGATGCCCACCTGTTGGGCAATCGCTTTAGCCGTCCCTGGATGATCGCCCGTCACCATGTGCACCGTAATCCCAGCCCTATAACAGGCGGCGATCGACCCAGCAGTTTCGGGGCGTGGCGGGTCATACAAGCCAATGAGGCCGAGGAAGCAGAGGTTCTTCTCAATATCATCGCGGTTGAGATCAGATCCTTCGAGGAGTCGGCTTTGCTCGTTGTAAGGTCGATGAGCCAGCGCCAACACGCGTAAGCCCAATTTGGCAAGTTCCTCCATGTTCTGGAAAATCTGGCTGCGCATCTCATCGTTCAGAGCCACAGGAGAAGATGACGAATTGTCCCAAACAGCAGTCGTGCAGGCGTCGACGATCCGCTCCACAGCACCTTTGGTAAATACCATGCTGTGCTCCCCGTCTGGAGTCACTTTGCTGAAGATGACAGACATCCTCTTCACTGTTGAATCGAACGGAAATTCTGCCTTTTGATGCCACACAGCCTTCGAACCCTTGGTCCATCGGTCTCGGTTCCAGTTGAAACGAGAGGCGAACACTTCAATGGCGATCTCAGTTGGCTCACCTCGCGCACGCCAGTCTCCTTCCTCGGATTTGAAAACGTGGGATAGGTTAGCCATAGACGCAACGTCCAGGAAGTCTCCTAGCGCACGGTTCCCTTCAACTAGACCTTCCATATCCTCAGTCACAGGGCCCTCTTTTTCGTCGTCGAAGTCCACCGGTGAAAGTGGCGTGAAAGTAACGTCTCCGATGGTCGGGTTGAAGGGCTCGTTCGAGTTGCCAACAGAGTAGGTCCCCAGCGAAGGTATCCACGCTTTCTTAACCACCATCTTGCCCTGCGTCAAAGTGCCGGTCTTATCAGAGCAGATATTGGTCACCGCTCCAAGGGCCTCTAATGAATCCAACTTGCGAACAATCACATTACGTTCCACCATGCGCTTGGTCCCGACAGCCATGGTGATTGTAAGAACGACCACCAAACAGGCAGGGATCATACTCAGACCAGTTCCAACAGCGTACAAGATAACCTCGTTATCGTCAGAGAACAGATTGGCTGCCATAACAATAATCGCAAAGAGCACAGCGACTCCAAACAGCAAGATAGCAAGTTTCGACAACTTCCGTTGCAACGGAGTGCCTACATTCACTCCAAGGAATCGACCCACTGCATCAGTCCCGGTCAAAGTCCATGCCTGGAGGTACCAGCGTTTCTTGATCTCGCCTTCAGGGCCGCGTTTGACCGGACGGCGCTTGCTGTTAGTGGCACGAAGCGCGGCTGCGATGGAACCTATCTCTGTGGCCATGCCTGTGTTAACGACCACGCCTCTGGCACGGCCACGAGTAACAGTGCTTGAACTGTAAGCGAGATTCAGCCGGTCACCGGGGCCGGTCTCTTCCTTGAATGTAGAGTCGCATTCCTTTTGCACGGGGAGGGATTCACCGGTGAGAAGGGCTTCATCGGTCTCGAAGTTGACGGCTTCAACCAGGCTAATCAGGTCAATCCCCAGACCTCCATCATTGCGTAGGGGTAAACTCACCGGATATCCGCAGGGACGGTATCACCGGTCCTCAACTCAACCATATCACCAGGGACAATCTCAGCCGACGGAACCGAGAAGGTCTTGCCGTCTCTCGAAACAGTTCCCGTCGGCGAACTCAGCGAATGTAACGACTCCATTGTCTTCTCAGCGGCATATTCCTGGAAGAACCCGACAACAATATTCAGGATGATGACAGCAGAAATCACGCCGCCCTCGATCCACGATTGAATTCCGAAACTGACCGCCATGGCCAGGATCAGCACCTGCAACAAAGAATTGGATCAGACTCTAGGAGCTCTTGTATAAAGAACGTGTTGGGAACAGAGTAAAGTGGGCCGCTTAACTAGCATCATTGCATTGGCCACCTGGCGCACGAGGATCTTGACAACCGAGACGCCCTCACCCTCATCGAGCTTGTTGGGTCCATACTGCTGAAGACGACGGGCCGCCTCATCCTTTGTCAGTCCCTCGTCGATGTTGGTCCCGAGCTCTCTCAAAACGACATCGAATGGGAGGCAGTAGGCCGGCTGGCTCAGGGCAGCATGGCCGGGGCGTACCCCTCCAGGGTCGGCAGTCTTTTCGCGAGCCATTGACAACTGAGATGATAAGCCCGTCGAATGGATCCAAAGATCAAATCTCTTGCAAATTCGAAGGTCAATCCTAAAGTCACTTGGAGCTCACTCCGCGTCGGCAAAAAATAATGAACTGAGATGACTGCTCGCGGCGCTGGTCAGACTATAAGTCCCCAGGGAGGGGACACTGGTCGGTCTGTCCACCTTCTGCCGCATAATGACATTGACTTTTCCCCTCCATCACTGTGTGGAGAATCATCCAGACTCCAACAGCGATTGAAGCCACACACCAATCATCTTGGCGCCCAGGCTGATGCTCTTGGCTGTGATACGGGACTGGCTGCTGGAGTGGAAACCGTGGGATTCCTTACCCACGGGGCAGAGTCGGCCAAGACCACGTTACAGAGCAGTTAACCGAGTACACAAGTAGAAAGGTTATCCAGCTATGGCTGAGTCCAGGAAGAAAGGACTTTGATGATGGCGAGTAAGATTGTTGGCATACTTCAGATACCCTTCACAAAAGTCTTACTCGGCTCAATTTCTCAAACAACCCTGAGCCGTAACTGTTTTCTCAACCGAGCCAAGTCGTCAGCGTAGCAATCCAGCAATCCAGACCCAACTGCTGGGAGTGTCTGGCCGAACTAGACCAGTAACCACAAGAAGCACCCGAGCACGTGCTTCTATACTCAAGGTGGTTGGTGCGTGATTTCTTGGCCGCTTGCCCGCTCTTCTTGGCGAATTGTGGAAAAGTTCTGCCAAGGCATTGTTGGAGATGGACCTACTAAGTAGTACCGATCAGCGAGGCTCAAGACTTCAGAAGCCTCAGTGAAGGCTCGGGTACTCAAGTCCAACTAACCATTCTCCATTGATCGACAGATATCCCAATGAATGCAGTTGATTATCAATTTCTAGATATCAATTGAGCTATATACTGTGCTGGACACACTCCAATTTAATCATCAGAAGGCGGAAATCGCTGAAATGCACCGTGTTTTGGTAGTCCTACACGCCCAAAAAATGTGGTCTCGGGGTACTGAGTGGAAGTAGTAGCGAGGTTTTATCGTCCCTGCCGTGCGCTGAGACTAGCAAATGCATCTGGGCTATGCCGTCCGTTCTGGAACCCACTGATATCCACACTTTGCTGGCTCATGTGGGTTCGTATAAACCCAGTATTAGCAGCCGGATTGGCCGAGTTCGCATTTATACCGTATGCAGACGGCTGAGTAGTAGCCTGGATCGAGTTTTGTGATCCCGGCGCAGCTGAAAAGCCTAGGAAAGGATTCTGCGTTCCAGGTGCTTGAGGAGCATTTGTTTGTTGCGCCAAGGGGTTTGGACCTTGGCTGGTAGGTATGGCTCCAGCCGCTGCCTGGGGTTGTGCGGCCTGCTGTTCCGGAATCGCAGGAGGACGTGCAGAAAGGTTGTACAAAGCAAGAATGCTGTTCTTGTCAACTCGGCCTTTGGGCTGCGGAGCAAACGGCTGGGTTGGCAGTTGATATCCGAACGGAGACTGAGCGTTGTAACCGTTCAGTGGCGTGTTTGGAGCAGTCGCAGATTGGAATGGGTCGAATGGGCTCTGCCCAGGTTGTGCGGTCGGCAATCCGACCTGGGGCTGCTGAGGCCCCTGCTGCTGAGGTTGCTGTTGGAAGGGAGAGGGCTGTCCAAATGGTGAACTGGATAGAGATGGCATAGTGTTTGCATGTTGGAGTGCCGGAGGGAAAGCCGCTCCACCGGCTGCTGTTACCGCTGAGTTCTGGTTTTGGAACGGTAATTGTTGTTGGGGAGCGGAGGCCTGGTTGAAAAAGGGATTTGTTTGAGCCGAGTAAGGATTCTGGGGAGGAGGGGTGTTCAGGTTCGGCTGTGTCAGACCTCCAGTCTGGAAAAAAGGGTTGTTCCCGCTATCAAGCGGCTGTGGAGATGAGACAAGGCTGCCCTGCGATGGTGCGAATGGAGACGCAAGAGGCTGGGTGTATGTCGGGAGTGAGTTTTGCCTGTTTGGATAGCCCCCAGTCGAGTGCGGAAACAGAGGCTGTGCCACTTGGAGATTCTGGAACGACTGCTCTAGGGACTGGGTAGATTGGGTTTGGGGTAGAGGCTGTGGTTGCGAAGTGGACACGTCAAAAGGATTATAGCTTGTTCCATTGACCTGCGACGGTTGTGCTGGCTGCGCGGGCTGTTTGGCATCCAGCTGATCGAAAGGATTGACTGACGCGCCCACTCCAGCCGGCGTTCGAACCTGTGGTGTTTGCCTTCCTTCTCCCAGCCTCCTGAGTGTTTCCACTGTCTTGTCAAAATTCCCGTCCAGTTCCCGAAGGGCGGTGGTATTCCTGCGCTCATTCGTGAATCCCATATCCCTCAACTTTGCGAGCTTGGACTCAAATGATGAACGACGCGAATCGCTAACAGGGGAGTCTGGGCCATGGCTGCCAGCGGAATGGCTGTTGAGGTTCACAGCAGATGAGGCAGACCGAAGACCGAACCCAAATGGCCGGGAAGGTTTCGGAGGCAACGGTGGAGGTGAGCCCTCTGGCGATCGTGTATAGCTAGGGTCCTGGCGACTCGGTGGCTTTGGCTTCCCGTCTTCCAATGTCCTTGTTTGGTATTTTTGCCGAATAAACCGCTCCATGCATGCATCGGATTCATCAATGTCAGTAGGGACGGGCGGCTGAACGTTCCTGGGGTTGTAGATCTTGTTCACGAGAATGTTTCCACGCGATTTCATGTTCTAGCGAGTCTGCGCGTTAGCCGTCTGGTCCTGTCTGCGCGGTCGGTCCGGATGGCTCACATCGACTTGGTCAGAGGCCCAGCTGTCCATACTCAACGATTTAACCTTCGATATGTGCGTTCCCATCTTCCTGTGCAGAGCTGCACATCGCATGCATAGGAATATGCCTAACTATATCCGCCCGCATTAGCTGCCTCGTTCGAACGATCAGATTCGGAATTAATCAATGTACATACATTCCAACTGGCCCATCCTGTTATAACAAGACAACTGGTCAGCCGGGGCACAATGTGCTGCGATAGAGCAGATCATACCTGGATTCATGGCCGAGCAGTCGGCACACCGGTCATTGCCGGGAACCGACCGGATGAGATCTTGCAGGGTACGCTCATTGCGCAGCTGCTGTCGTTTACTGATACCAGTAACCATGTCGAATTATGAAGAGCTTTATTTAAGGATAGGAGATGCGCGGCCTGGTGGCTCGGGCAGGCCAGAGGTATCAGATAGGCGGGATGAGGGAATGTACAGAATTAACGAGCGGATAAGCAACACATATTTACCAAAGAATGCGCTGTCATAAGTCTATTGGAGATAATCGGAAGTGATGATAGAAGAGAAGTTGGAAGAGTGGCAGTAAAAGGAGAAAGTGAGAGCAACAGGTAAGGTGTGGAGGTGGGGAAACCGCCGGCCGGCCATGGCTCTCATAAGTTATTGCTGAGCACAAGATGCGTCTTAGCTGAGTTTATGAGTCCTTTCTTCATCTATTCCTCAGCTGCATATCAGTTTTGTCAGGCTACATCTGCATACTTTTCGTAGGCTGCTATGGTCAACCCAACGAAGTGGCCCAGTGCAGACATTCCGACACTCGTCGCATTTCTGGCCACTCAGGGGAACAAATATAGGCCCAATTAAATATACGAAGATCTTAGCCCATACTACTCCGCTCATTCCATCTCACTTGCCACTTCAAAACTTTTGTACGCATTCTTCCAGCGTAGATACGTGCTATTCTTTGACAGAAAGAGCATCTGGCCTATCCCCTTGTGAAACCGGGGCGACCTGCCTTCAAACTTCAGCGACGTCCGTCCCTGATGGACTCAGTAAACCCAGGTACAGACTCAGCACAACAAGAGTCCGCTAGTCCAAGGTCTGTCCCAAGGGTCCAGAACGATTACGATACGAATTATTTGAGTTCGAAAAAGATGTATGAGCAGCAGGTGACTCCAACCACCACGGCACTGAAGCCTCTGAAGAAACCCAGTACGACAGCGGAGCCTTAAGATGCTCGTGCAAAGCTTAATCTCGTTCGCCAATATGACCTACCATCCTATGGGTATAACCTAAAAAGTTACAGGAATTGGAGGTTGATTATGCGTTCTGAGGTATGAAAAGTGTGATGAAGAAAAAGGAAAAGATCGCGTGTTGACTCTGACGGGCAAGTTATACCGCCGGTGAGTCACGTGTTTATGCCTCAGGCATAAACAATATATTTGGCCTTTAGTGCGGCTCCGTTTAATTGTACCTTTGTAGCGATGGTTGGCACTGTGAAGCTGTCTCGCGCGGTTTTGCTACCTATTATGTATGGATTGTACTAAACTGCATACCAACGAGACAGGGATCAAGTGTCCTTCGAATCTGAGGGCAGTCAGTTAAATACGGGACAGATATCTTCAAAAACATATTTATTCCAAAGCATCAAGATACGCGATGAATTGATCCAGACAGTCTACCAGGCCAGTGTTAAGGCTTTACTGTGTTGAGGACTGTTCCTTCAACCATGGGTCCATAATTTTCTCGTAAAAGCCATCCAAGCTCTAATGTTGCTGCTCTGTCCACGGACTAGCTTGAGCACGCCTGAGCACATGACCTTGGTAAGCGAAGAAATCACGTGATCACACGCTAACCGGCTGGCAGATTATCTGTTTTCCTTCTCCCTCATCTCAACTCTCAGTCAACAAACGATTTCACGAGAATCGCACCTTGACGCGGATCGCACTCTTGATGATGGGATGCAGCCGCGTCGACAAACTGTATTTTTATTATAGTGAGCAGAGCTCAGCTCGAACCACACAGTGAGCGTCTAGCCTGACAGTGGCATAGAGGCGTACTCTTTTTGTCAAGTTCGTTCAGTGGAAGATCAAAACCAAACAGTTTTTAGCAGGACTGCGTCTACTCCACCCTGGTGTTTGTCATTATTGAACAGCAGGACTATTTTTACGACGAACATTCACTAGCACAAATCGCATCTGGTCTCGTATATTCTATTATTTCGTAGTCGTGTTTGTAGTCGTGGATGGATGAATCAGATTGTCCCGGTAGAGCTAAGCTCATATCACATATTCTTGCAATTAACCTCTCTTCGCGCTGTCAGTGGATAGGCGTTCTTGTCTGAGGAATGATTTGTCTCACGGTGGACGGGTCACGGGTTATTCTGATGTTGCTAGCAAGCTAGACGAGCCTGATGAATAAGATCGACTGCGGAGAAGACTCGGAATTTCCCGCTGACCAAAGAGAAGAGCGCTGTTAATAATAATTGCGAGAGAGCCCCATCTGTCCAACACCTCGGCAACGTCAAAGTACAGGAACAGGACTACAGAGTCGAAGAACACCTCTATTAATCATCATGGAAACCATTCTGATGAGATTGTTTCGATCCTCTGTATGGGTAATACCGCCACCATTGTAGACACCCATGGATCAACCGTCTATGGCCTGATATTGCCACGCATGTTTGCCCTCAGTCTGTCGCCCACCCCCTGCAGGCGGCGGCCTTGCACATCGGCAGAGACAAAATAATGCGGAGAGCTTGGTTTGGAGCCAATCTCAAGGCCTCTGTTGCTGACTCAATTCGAAGGTCTGGGTCCGGATTCCTCAGATGTGACCCCTCTGATTGGTGAGCACTGAGCGCTGTGTTCGATAGCATTCTAGTTTCTGGGGTTGTTTGTCCTTATAAGCTTGGGTTATTTGTATCCCTGTCCTTCCTGCTCATCCCGATCATCTCCCCTCTTATCATCTCCTCCTTCTCCATCTCCATCTACTTGTCCTCTTTCTCCCTTCTTATTTTCTGCCTTTGTTTTGTCCACATCATCATGGCTTCCGCTGCTCGATCCGCATCCCGCGCTTTCTTGCGCTCTTCCTTCAGACCAGCTGTCCGCAGCTCCCGCTTTGCTCTTCCCACTCAAGGCTTCCGTGCTGCTTCTCGCCGTGGCTACGCCTCGGAGGCGAGCTCCGGCAAGTCCTCCAACACCCTCCTGTGGGCTGGTGTTGCTCTCGCAGGTGGTGCCGGTGCCTACTTTTACCTCCAGGGCGGCGATATTGGCGCCAGCACCAAGGTCTTCACTCCTACACAGGCCGACTACCAGAAGGTGTATGATACCATTGCCGAGCGTCTCGCCAACGAGACCGACTACGATGATGGCAGCTACGGACCTGTAAGCTCCTCAGTCTTTTTCCTATGTCTGCTCTCCAACTAACAACCGATTCGCTAGGTCCTTGTCCGTCTCGCCTGGCACGCAAGCGGCACCTACGACGCAGAAACCGGTACGGGTGGCAGCAATGGTGCGACGATGCGTTTCGCTCCCGAGTCCGACCATGGCGCCAACGCCGGCCTCAAGTATGCCCGTGACTTCCTCGAGCCCATCAAGGCCAAATTCCCCTGGATCACCTACTCGGACCTGTGGACACTCGCGGGCGCCTGTGCGATCCAGGAACTCGGCGGCCCAGACATCCCCTGGCGCCCTGGCCGCCAGGACAAGGACGTTTCCGCCTGCACACCTGACGGCCGTCTCCCCGACGCTACCAAGAACCAGGACCACATCCGTGCCATCTTCGGACGCATGGGTTTCGATGACCGCGAGATGGTTGCTTTGATCGGGGCACATGCTCTTGGTCGCGCTCACACAGACCGCTCTGGCTTCGATGGACCCTGGAACTTCAGCCCTACCGTCTTCACAAACGAGTTCTTCCGCCTGCTCGTTGAGGAGAAGTGGCAGCCGCGCAAGTGGAACGGCCCCAAGCAGTTCACGGATAGCACAACCAAGACACTGATGATGTTCCCCACTGATCTGGCGCTTGTCAAGGACAAGGAGTTCAGGAAGCATGTTGAGCGGTATGCTAAGGACAGCGACGCTTTCTTCAAGGAGTTCTCTGAGGTTTTTGTCAAGCTGCTTGAGCTTGGTGTGCCGTTTAACAGCAAGCCCGAGGACCGATTTGTCTTCAAGAGATCTGAGTAAGGTGCTTCTACTTTGCAACGGGATTATTTGTTTTGAGTGGGTTCAGCTGGGGTACTTCCGCATACTCCGTTTTCTGCTTTTATTTGTCAAGCTCTTGATATCCGACTTTTTTTCGTCAACTGTCATATTGGGTGTTTCTGGCTATCTGTGCCAATCTGCTATCACTAGATTGTACCACTATCGGATAGATTCTCGAGTAGAGGTGCAATACAACAAGATTTTCACATTACTACCTATCCAAAATGCACAGCAGCAGGTGATCAATGATCACCTCAAGCAGAAATTCTATTCCGTATTCCTCTAATCCTAAGTGTTCTGGATAGTTTTGGACAGTTACAAGTGCAGCTTGTCAGCTCAATGCGGTGACCTCCATCCACTTCCGAAATCAGAAGATCTCCCCGCAAATAATTCTTTCCATCAGCGACAACTTGCCACTTCCACCACACTGGTTCAAGCGGCTTCTTGTCTATCCAGTTGCTCGCTCAATAAGACTCTGATTCAATATTCTTCTGATTACAGCCTTTGAAATAACCAGCATCCACGCGCATCCACATCTAGACGCGATAAGAGCGCCAAAAAAATGACCCAAACCTCACCTGCAGCCACAACGACCCCCTCATTCTATGAGATACTCAACCTCCCATTCCCAAGCGCCGGCCTCTCGAAACAGCAATTGAAAATTGCGTATCACAAAGCGCTGCTAAAACATCACCCAGACAAAGCCGCCGCTGTCGCAAAAGAAATTCTCCCTTCAACCAATCACGGCCCCGCCCAAACGCTTGCAAACCAGAAGATTACAATCGACGCCATCACAACTGCATACAAGACCCTCTCTGATCCTGTTCAGCGCGCTGAATACGATCGCATACTCCGATTAGATAGAAACCGAGTCGTCGGGGCGGGAGACAAGGGTGGGAACGAAACAGTCTTTCACACGGGGCTGGAGGTTGTTGATCTGGAAGATCTTGATTGTGATGAGAACGGTGACGAAGCTATGTGGTACAAGGCGTGCAGGTGTGGTGATGAGCGAGGCTTTTCACTTTCCGAGGGCGATTTGGAGAGGGAGGCAGACTCGGGCGAGATTGTCATTGGTTGTCGCGGCTGTAGCCTCTACACAAAGGTTTTATTTGCGGTGCAGGATTACTGAGTTGGACAGAGTACTTGATTGAGGATCGTCTAATGTTGCCTCCTTCCCGCAGTGGTCGTTGCGAGTTGCGACGCAGTTCTGGTCACTCGCCAGCCTAAGCGCAAGTATTAGCCTTGGGCCTGGTCTGGCTTCTACTGGGGATAGAAGATTTGCGGTGACATTGAAAAGGCTCTCCCCATGCCCGCTGTCATCACGTCCACCATCATGCCCATTATCGCCATGGTCCCGGGACAAAAAGGCGAATGACAACAATTCACCTCATGGCCTCCCCATCCCTCCACAGAACAATACTTTGCAATACTTTGCAATCTTCAGACCCTTGGCTCTAGGCCCTCCGCCCAAAACCAACACTTGGAGTCCAATCAACGTTATCGGAAGTCAATGACCGCCTCATGTCCGAGTTCGGAAGACGTCCAACCCGTCCCCTTGCACAACCCTAACCGTCCGAAGAAATACTGGCTTTATGAGGTTGATGAGGCACTCATTGCTAAGCTTTTCACTGGCCAGCAGATGGAAATGAAGGTGGAAACTCTGGCGCATAGACTACGGATGCGACCAGCCAGCGCCGTCGAGCTCGCAGTAACGCGGATCTCGGTCTCAGAGTTTTACAAGAGGATCTTTTGGCGCTTGTTGATCAAATCGCTGCCTCTATACTCTTTTATTTACCAGCCTATCAAACCATATATAGACTTGTACCTATGTCACAGTTGCTCAGTTTATGACTAGACAACAAAAAGACAATGCTGGGCGCGGGCAATCTGATACTAGTTATACTCGCGATCTCCCAAGAAAGAGATTCCTCAGCGGAGACGTAATATAGAGCGAAATATTCAGTTAAAACACGATCATCCGGTTATGAATTTAAACAGTTGTTAGTTTCTGCTTTTCTTCCTGTGCTTAACCGTCCAAGTGCAGCATAGCCAATATGCTAAAGACCTGATATGCCATGTTAGAAACCTGAGGCATGAATCACAGTAACCCTCGAACCCAGACCAAAAACAGTTAGATCCTAACAGCACATCACGTGCCGGATCGCGGAACGGCTACCGCTATTTTCCATTGCCGCGCAAACTCTTCCGCGACTCATACATACATATCATTCATCACGCAGCTTTCTACAGCAATGCCGTCAATACATCTTCTTTGCGGCAGATGCATGTAGGCTGGCTAGTTTACTAGACAGAGTGAGTTTGCAAGAGCAAAACAGCCGGTTTGAGGAGTCTATGACGATCTCTAAGCTTCTCAAGAGCTTTTGAGGGATTGAATACTGGATGGGCTTCCATAGATGGTTGGGACAGTCTCTTTATCACACCTTGTCATTATTCCTTCTTTATCCCTGGTGGGGTTGGACGATGTTTTGATTTATTCGCGAGGGCCTTGCAGATACAGTCTTGCTGGCTGGTCGACTTGTTGAGATAGCGGTAGAGAGAAAAACCAGCTACAAAGAACATCATGCTATGCCGAACTATATTATCAGGATAGGATTATCAGAGCATGTGAATCTATTATCGAGATTAATGTATTACCCTCGCTTTGCTCCGTGATGCAAGATGCCAAATGCGCTAGACTCGTACTCCATAGCGGAAAATAAATCAAATGCGAACATGTACAGTACAGACACCCATCCATCTCGCTGTTGAGAATGAGAGAAGAAAGGAACCAGCAACTAGAAGTGCACCCCATCATCCTTCACCCTTGAAACAGGCATCTTCGTGAAAACACTCCTACTCCACCCATCTGCATCAACGACTGTCTCTTTAACAAGGACATACCCGCCGAGGCGTGGCATGGCAATTGCCCAAACAAGATAATAGATCGCGCCAAGCGCAAAGATTCCCAACGCAACAACGCAGTGCAGATAATATGGGAGCTCTTCGTAGACGCTCTGACCGGCAGAGGGCGGGATATAAGGTGCCACCACGAGGTAGATGTTTGACAGGCAGAAGAAGATTGTTACGGGGAGGGTTGCGCGGATGCCGGGGGCCCAGTTCGGGAAGTTCTTTTCCTTCGTGAGGTATATGTAGACTAGACCAGCGGAAACAAAAACGTTTACAATGGCAAGAGGGTAGGAGATTAGGCTGTTTAATTGTTAGAGATTTTTGGGCTATTGGGGTGGAGGCGGCTTACTTGACGAGGAAGTTGTAGGCATCGCCTGGAGGCGGAGCAAGCATAATAATCACAGAGACGACCCAGTGTTCGAAGAGACCAGCGGCAGGAGACTTGAAGGGCTTGTTACTGGCCCAGAATTTGGAGAAGGGGAGAACGCCTTCGCGGCCGAGTTCCTGTACGATTCGGCCCTGTGAGAAGATCACAGAGAGAACATTTCCAAATGCCGACAAGGCCACAAAGACAGACATGACGCGCTCTGCGCGGGAGCCGAACATGTTCCCGAAGAACGTCGCTGCGACGATGTTGCCTGATGCGAGGAACTGGTCTTTCGGGACGGCGGCGAAGTAGGCGATGTTGCAAAGCATGTAAAGGACACCGACAGACCCAATGGCGACGGGGGCGGCAATCTTCAATGTACGCTCGGGGTTCTTGGTTTCGCTTAGTGCCTGGTGAGGTTAGATTGAGCAATGATAGAGAGGAGGATGAATCCATACGTAGTTGGCATTCGAGTAGCCGATAAACGACCAAATGACATTGTACAATGCCATGACAACACCATATCCGCTTCCGGTAGTTCCCTCAAAGGCATTTCGGAAGTTGTGAGGTGTCTCAACCTTTGTGTGACCAGCCAAAGCCACCCAGCCAGTGACGATGACGAAGATGATAATGACGAGCTTCACAATACCAAGCAAGTTTTGAAGACGAAGACCCCAGTTCAGCGCAAAGCCGTGGATCAGGAACGCAGCGGTGATACAGGCAAGGCCAATGCCTCGCTGGTTCCATCGATCGACTTCCACTTCGGCGGCGTTGAGAATATACTGTCCGAAGACAACGCTATTACTGGCAGCCCATCCGAGCAGGACGGCGTAGGCAGCGAACATGGCCGTGGCCAAAAACTTAGGTTTCTTGTAGACGTATTCAAGATAATTCTTCTCGCCTCCGTTCCTGGTCTGGTTAGTACAAGCCCTAAATTTGAACATTGTATGGGATAAGCATACTTAGGGATGGCAGTGCCCCATTCCAGGTAGACCGCAGTACCAGCGACGGCGATCAAAGTGCCCGCAACCCACGTGAACAGCGAGAGCCCGACACTCCCGGACAACGACAGGATCGTGCTCGGGGTAGCGAAGATACCGGTTCCAATGACGCGGTTGAAGATCAGGAACGATGCACTGATGACACCGATCTGGCGACGGTCTTCGGGCGTCGTCTCGAAGATGTGTCCTTCATCTGTACTTGTCAGAACAGAAGCAAGCCACCTGCATACCGGAGGGTCACATACATAGCTGGGTAACGCCATCTGCGCGGCGCGGACCGTCCTCAATGGGCTTGGTGTCTGGCGCAACCTCATTCTTGAGGACAGGGCCCGAAGTGATGTCCATTGCTGACAAACTCAAATTCTGCGCAGGTGAAAGACCAGAAAAGCTAATTCACGAAATCAGGCGCAAAATTGTGGGCATAAACGTGTGGTAATATATGAGGCGGCGGTGATGATGTGCTGAGGTCGAGTTTGATGCAATCGAATCACGCTCACGCTAGGACCCTGAGGTCGTATAGAAGGAAGAATAGTGGTCTCGGCGACGCCGCGACCGAGAGCGAAAACCTAAGCGTCAGGCAAAAGGAAGGTGGAAGGGATAAATCAAGATGAAGAGAGCATGGTCGAGACTGGAGATGCCGTGGGAAGCCGACCTGTCAGCACGCGATGACAGCCAGAAAGAAGAATCGGCCGGGGGCGAAACAGAAAGAAGGAAAGATCCGAAACTCTAGAAGAAATCGAGAAGGCCGTGAAGGCCCGCCGTGCCTGGGCCGTCATATCAGCCTGCTTAGGGCCGGTTTGGTGATGGCGACGGCGATGGCGAGTGGAAGCGGCGAAGAAAAAAAAAAACTGCCTGGGAGCTCCACCGGAACCACTCGAGCTCAAGCCTGAGTCGCGATGACACACAGAAACCGATCACGCAATTTGCGGCTTGCTGTTGTCATAGCTGGATGTAACTCTACGTTACTATCATGCGATAAAAACATTGTCCAGATGGTCAAGGTCATGTAATAATGGCATTCGCTCCCAGCGTGATATACCCGTATATACAACCCAACAACTCCGACTGAACATGGCTCCAAATCCTCACGTCAAATAGTGGCAATCTGTCTCCTTCCAGTGAAACGCCATTGTAGATAATCCAGAAGAATAAACCAATATCAGGTCTCAAGCGCAAATGTTGTATGAGAACCCCGTAAATCCAGCCGGGGGTTAACCCTGTATAAATGAACTCCGAAATAACCAGTGCTGATAAAAAGAGAGAAAGGGAAATAGTGAGAACCATGCAGAACGCAGCATGCGTCGTTCATCGAGGAGTAGCCATCCCCGTGGCAGGTGTGGCATGTGCTAGATTCGAGGGGATCATCTTTCCGCTCGACGGCGGAGTTTGTCGCTTGGCCAAGACAGCCAGCTTCTGTCGCAAAGTGGCCAACCGCATGCGTATCTTAGATACCACTGAGACTGAGTTAGATTGGCGTCTTGTCAACATCAAAGTCCGCAAACTTACGCTTCAACAAGACCTCGCGCTCCTCGCCCTGCACGCCCTCCAGTGTGACCTTATCAGGTCCTTTCCCTGAAGACTGCACCTCGTCTACGTCCAAAACGGCCTCCAGCATCCTAATGGCAGTCACGTAAGCAATCTCACAGCCAGGGAGATCTTCACTCGTGAGCTCATTAATGGCCGCTGATCGGCTCATCTCCAACGCGCGATCGTACATCAGCTTCTCAGCCGTCACACCAGGGCTCACCATGACGTCCACTGAGGTGCCAGAACCAGCCGACTCGAGCGAGAGGTTGTTGGGGTGGGATGGATGATCTGTCGGCAGCCGTCTCTGCGCTTCAAGCAGTTTGAGCCGAACAAACTCAGCCTTCTCGAGCACCTCGTTAAATCGACTGCGGACCCATTGCACGACCTTATTGATCCGAATCGAGACGGGTTCTAGACGACTAAAACCTGATTCACCCAGGGCTTCGGCTCGATTTTTGCGCATCCACCAGGCGCCCGCAATGTCCATGGACTTGGCGAGTAGAGACAATGCCTTGACATAGAGTACCAAGGCCTCTTCCGAGAGGGCCACGGCGGCGTCAGGTGTAAGCTCGCCTTCCTCGAAATTAGTGGCCGGTGCGTTTGGACCACTATAGCTTTGAACAGACGGTGCTAGCGGTATAAGCTGTTTGTATTTCACCTCGGCAAACCCATATACAACGTCGCTGCGGGTGGCGCACTCTTCGAGCTCTTTGAGAGTCCGTGTATCCTCGTCCGGGCTCGCCTGGGATCTGGCACCATCTCCCATGGTCAATAAACCAGCATGGCCTGTTGGATAGGCAGGGAACGGATTGTAAGCTAGAGGAGGCGATCGCCCCCCCTTGGTGATGTTCAATGGCGGAGAAAATCCCACGCCGAATAATCGCCCACTTGCCATATTGAGAGCCTTGGAAATTGCTGAGGTTGCGGACGTAGGGCTCTGGCCATAGCGCCGTTCGTAGGAAGCATGCCGGTTGTGAGCCGAGTCTGCTCGAGACCGACCTGATATTACCTGGACTGCTTTTCTTGGAGAATTTTGCGATGATGACTGCGTTGTTGTCGGAAGAGCCGGTGTTGTTTGCCTTCGAGGAAGAGCACCAGTTTGTTTACCGTGGATCCTTGGGTCATATGCCAATTGATCTGCAAAAGCATTAACTTCGACTGCGCGCTTCTCCACAACAACGTAGTCTCGCTCGAACGCGACTTCTTGTGCAGCTAATTCACGTTCCTCCTTTATCTTGTCTACGTTTTTGTACACTGGCGGGGTACCGGGGGCCTGTTGATCTGACTGGCGACCTATAAGCTCCTGACGTCCTGGTGCTGTGGCATGGGAAACTGCCTCCGGCCGCGGCGGGGGGGCAGCTGGGGGTATTTGCTTCGCCGAGGAAGGTCTGTCGCCACTCCTGGTCCTTCGCATAGGTGAAGAGCTAGTGGGTGTCTGCGGCCTCTCATTGTGAGGTACATATCGATGGGGCGGCGGATAACGGTCTTCATTAACATCAGTGTCATTGCTCCGGGAATAAGAAGCATCAGGGACGGATTGAGGCTCTGTGGATTCGGTAGGAAGGACCTCTTGTGACGTTGGACGAGCGGGAACAGGTACATCTTCGGCTGCTAGGCCGGGTATAGGGCCCGTAATAATGTCATTCTCAAAGAAATCTGCAAATGTCATCCGCACCACCGGATTGAATTTCAAAAGCCCACGGACCAGTGCCTTGATATCATCTGAAGCAGGATTCTCTTCTGGAAACTTGATCCGGTCTCTTGCAGTCTCGATCTTCCGAAGCAATTCAACATGATTTGTTGCCCTGAATGGCGGTTTTCCCACTACCATCTCATATAGCACAGTGCCAACAGACCACAAGTCGGCCTTGGCATCATATTTCTCGTACCGTAGAATTTCAGGGGCCATATATAAAGGAGAACCACATAATGTCTCTGCGAGAGACGTGGCAGGAAGTGATCGAGCGAAACCGAAATCAGCTAACTTGAGCAATGGCAACGTTTCTAAGCCCACCGCCGGCGTAAACGACGTTTCACTGCCTTTGAGCGGGACTATTTGTGGCTCGGCTTCTGACTGCGTTGGCGCGGGTTTTGGCGCAGGACAGAGCAAAAGATTTTGGGGCTTGATGTCGCGGTGAATAAGGTTCTTATCACGAAGGAACCTGAGGGCGCTTGCCAGCTGCTTCAGGAAATGACGGACAATCACCTCGTTCAAGGCTCCACCAGAGACGTTCGGATACTTTGAGATCATATGCCGGGTATAGCTATGATCTTTGAGGCTGTCCCTTCGCTTGATGAACTGTGACAAATCGCCTAAAGCACAGTATTCCATCACCAGGTGAATGTGTGAATTCGTCTCGAGACAGTCGAGAAGTGCGACAATATGCGGGTGGAGAAGGTATTTGAGGATATCAATCTCCATCGCTAGGTTGTCTTTGAGCTTTCTATTGAGCTTTCCCAGGTTCACCGACTTTATAGCGACAAACGTTCGCGATTTCTAGGAATAATAAACATGTTAACACTGCTTACTTTTTCTGTCGGAAGCAAATAAAAGTCATCATGCATAGAGAAGGATACCAACATCGACACTCACCGTCTGAACACCGCGGTATACAGTGGCAAAGCTACCCTTTCCAATATGATCCAGTCTAGTGTACGGCCCGATTGCCACTTCGCTATAAGCCTCCTTTGAGCTCCTGGAGCTCTTTGATGGTGTCGACGCCATGACTATAGCAGGCAGAGCCCGGCAATAAGTTCCGACAGGAGCCCCAGAACAACCCTCAGCCAACAGCTACCTCACAGACAACAACGTTAACGACGAAAAATAGAGGCCCATAGGGTAGGGTAGGAATGGCACGAGAGGGGTTTGGATGGATGGCGTTTCACTATCGATGGTGACTATGATAGGAAATAACCAAAGAGACGGAAGCGAAGGCCGGTAGCAAAAAGAGCGAGAGCGAGAACGATGAAGTCACACCCGCCGATTAATGGGAATGAGCTAGCACGAAGCCCGAGGACGATTTGGGGATGTCAGGTCTTTCGAAGCGGTGAGGCGGAACCGGGGGAAGCTGCAGGAGAAGACGAGCTTCCAAGGTCGTCGGTGGTTGGGAGGAACCAAGGAAAGTGACGGAAAGCAGAAGGTTATCAGTCGTCGAGCAGATGAGGAATATGAGTCGGAGCTGATAAGATAAAGGTAGCCGACTGTGACAGAGGGAGAGGACGAGATATGAAGGTGAAAAGCTACAGGGAATGGTATAAAGATACCAGATCGGAGAGAACAGATGGAAGCGACTCGAGGGATGAGGCAGAAGGGCGAGCAACTAACTAGGTTGACGATGTTGTCGCTGGGGAGAAGCGGCGAGAAGCGTGACCTGCGATAACGGGCAGCAAGACGCAATCAATGGCGATGATCAGAAAGGCGGTCTAGAGGGCGGCGCTAGTCGAGGAACCTGGGGAAGCAGCAGATTGCTACGCAGCTGTCTCACAAATCTGCCTAAAGAGATAAAATAAACGGAAATATAGGCTCTGGGGTGCCCTAAAGACGCTGGACATTTCTCGATGATAGAAGATGAGCGGCAAATGAGTCCTTGAAGACATCAATGATAGCATACTTTCAGCCTGAGGCAGAAACTATCACGTTATAGATTAGATAAGAGTCGTCAGCCTTGACATGACGATCTCGTACAGTCCACGATACCGCGATCACCTGATGGCTGATGCTTCTGGCCCCCGACTCCACGGTCGTGCCGTTGTCGCTCGCAATTCGCAATTGCATTCCAGTCAGAGTCAATCAGTCATCGACTCATGGTCTCTTAAGACCCATCATTATCGACGCTGCTGCGGACTCAATTTCCAGCGTCAAACGTCCACCCAATCATTAATGGAAATGCGGGTGACCACCCCTCCTCAATGACTCACCTAAACAAGTGCGCTTGCCACTTCACTTTTCACAGCTTCGACCCAAGATGCGATTGCGCAGTTTTGGCTTCGACTTGTCAGTGGCCGTTCCTCTACATTGATAAGCTAGTGGGCTCATGTTCCGTCCTCAGGTCGACGAGCAAGTCAGGACTCATAAATTGGGTGCTTTGACCTCCACTGTACGCACAATGGTACACTACTGGGGCGATCGGCAAGCGTAGCCGACTGCTTTCATCTAAATGTACTCTATAGCAGGTACTCCGTAAGGGATAGGGCAGACTTAGCACAAAGAGTGCTCTGGTCTTAGAAACAATCACCGGGGTCCTCGTGCTCTCGCTACTGTCTCTCATAGACTCGGACTTGTAATAAAAATAGTAATCACCTGGACTTTTCATATGCCGGAGTCAGTCAAAGGGGACTTCGATCACGGTACTTGCACAGTAAGCCACATTCTGTGTGACGGCGGGGCTTGGGGATTCTGGATACCTTCCTATATGGGAAGGCCCAATTCAGGTGGCACCATGGTCCATACTCAATGCGCAGGATGTTTATTAACCGAATTCATGGAATATAGTAAAATACCCTCCGTCTTTCGATTGTGAATGTGTAGCAATTGTATCATAGAGCCACCTCGGGCGTCATTTATCTTCATGGTAGTAGACCAGCGTAGCATATCGTAACATATCGTAACATAGCATCCGTAAATCATCAACATGAGTATCAGCATCCAACAGCCATAAAAAAGAGTCGAAAATAAATAAGAGTAATGGGACAGGGCAAGCCAACCATCACTGCACTCAGTCCCAGAAAACCACCAAGGGAGATGGGAATGCCCTACTCTCACTAAACCACATAATGCGGCCTGCGGCTGGTACTGCTGTGCCTTCTCGAATGGCTACTCCCATGCCCCCTACGACTGCCATGACTATGGCTTCTCCTCCTAACTGTCGTCGTCTCTTTGACAACAACTGGACGATCGCTATTACCCCTATAAAGCCAGAGCGCAATGATCGCCGTCCAGAAAAAGAAGAGCACCTCCATAATCCCAATCGCAAAGCAGGTCTTGAGCATCCGACACGTCTTGTTCAGGTCATCCGCTAGATGGTTGTTAGACTGGCGCCCGAATTCGCCGAAGGGGCCCAGGGACCTCCAGACACTGCCGCCGTCCCAGTCGCCGCAGTCGGCGTCGGCGATAAAGCGGAGTTGGTATACACCGGCAATGAAGGCGCCAAAGAAGAGAAGGTCGACGAAGGAAACGAACGCGGCGGAACGCTTTGTGGTTGAGTGCCGGATAAGAGTGTCGATGCACCAGAAGACGGCAATCACAGAGACGATAAAGAGAACGAGGATGTAGGGGGGTGTGATCATATTGGCTTTTAGGTAGCCATCGACGAAATAGGCCTGAATTGCGATGGGCTTGTCAGTATGGATGTATGGGTAGTTGCGGTAGAAGGGAAGGAGGCGCACCATCATCCCAATTATGGGGATGAGGAAAACTATCTCCGTCAGGCGGTTGAAAATGAAGAAGATACTTCCGATCATGTTGGCGGTTGAATGTTGCCTTGCCTTGGGCTATAGTGTAGGGCTGGTGGTACTTGAGCGCGGGACAGGACAAAGATCAAGCGTGGGAGTGTGATCGCATCGCACGGATGATAGATTTCAGTCCAAGGAGAATATGAGAATGAAGGATCGTCCCAAATGCGAGACCTCAACGCAAGGTACCTAGACACCTCGACGCAGGGGAGCAAGGCGTTGTAGATCGATCTGCGGACAATAAGTCGATGCGACAGCTTCGATTCGGTCACCAAGCCAACCCAGCACGCGCAGATGCACGAGGAGAGATTGAGGTCCAGGTCTCAGAGACGCAGTGATTGCGCTGCTGGAGAAATAAAAATGATGGAGACGCCTGCAGGATGAGGTTATGGGCGGGCTGAAGCGAGGGGGCTGGGCGAGTGAGAATCGCTGCGGGGGTGGCTGGGAAACAAACAATTAACAATAACATAGCGCAATATGGATGACACGCTTCCAGACGGTTCGCCCTAATTAGCCGGATTACTGTCTGTCAGAAATAGCCTTCTGGCTGGATTGTGGGACAGTAATGTTATCGATGGGTTTCACTGCCGTGATCCTTGTTTGATTAGGCCAGCCCTAATTCTGAACCATATATAGTACAGCCCAACGCTAGACAATCTCCTAAGTTCCCAACGCCTGCACTGGCCGTAAGGTACATGACTGAAAATCATGAATACTATGAATAGCATCTTTACCACCCCCCTTTACCAGCGAAACCAGAAGCCTCCTCAATCTTCTTTCCCGCTCCGCGCGTGGGCTTCGACTGAGCGGCCTCGTGCTTGCGCAGTTCCTCCGGCACCCGAGAAATGGGCGACTTGATAAGCATTTGTTTGAGATCGTACCTGTGACGGTTAGCATAGTCATATAGTAAGCGAGAAAGGAAGAAACGTACATGACGTCGGCATCCTCATTACCCAAGAACGTGATAGCTACACCACTCTTACCAGCACGACCAGTACGACCGATACGGTGGGTGTAGCTCTCAATCGAGGTAGCCATGTTGAAGTTGATAACAAGACTGACGTCTGGCACATCGATACCACGTCCAGCCAGATCCGTAGCGACCAGGACGTCCGTCGAGCCGTTGCGGACAGAAGCCAGGGCGGCCTCACGCTGCTCCTGTGTTTTGCTTCCGTGCAGTGTAACGGAAGAAAAGCCCCATTGTTTGATCTCGCGCGCAATTGCATCGCAGTTGCGTTTGATGTTGACAAAGACGATGATCGGCGGGCGGAAGTCGCCAGAGGATAAGATCTCGCCGAGGCGTTTCTTGCGCTTGTCTTCGCCGGCGATCATCTCGACACGCTGCTCGACAGTGTCCACAGCTTCACCGGCGCTTCCGATGGTGACAATCGCTGGTCGCCGGAGGTACTTTCGCGCAATGCGCTCTACCGCAGTGGGCATGGTGGCTGTGTACATCATGGTCTGGCGGTAGCGGTCCTTTGAGCCGAGATGCCGGCTCATGGCCGATGAATCCTCTGCTTCTTCTGTGTCGGGCTTCTCATTAGTGACCGGAAGCGCGTCGAGGATCTTGTTAACCGGCTCCTCAAAACCAAGGTCGATCATACGATCGGCTTCATCCATAATAACGTAACAACACTGGCTCAGTACCAACATGCGGCGCTCGATGCAGTCAACTAGACGACCAGGGGTAGCAATAATGATCTCCGCACCGTTCCGCAAACTGTATGCCTGTTCCTCGAACGAGTGACCACCAACAATACTGACTACATTGAACCCAAGCGGCTCCGTAAACTTCTTGGCTTCAATCTCAATTTGCTGGGCCAATTCACGCGTCGGCGCAAGAACAATTGCGTACGGGCCGTCGTTCTTGCGCCACTCAAATTCGTCTATCCGCGGCAACTCTGCAATATAGCATAGCAGAGGGAGCAGGAACGCTGCAGTCTTACCGGAACCAGTCACGGCTACACCGATAAGATCGCGCGACTGCATTGCAATAGGGATTGCAGCTCGCTGAATCGGAGTTGGCTCTTTGTACCCGACTCGATCAACAAGCTCCAAAAGCCGCTTCGGCAGGCCAGACTCATCCCAGGATCGCATCGGATTTGGTACACTTCCACCCTTGGTCGCGATATTAAAGTCTTCCTTGAAGATACGCCAGTCTCGCTCGCGCATATGCTCCAGCTTCTTCTCGCTCCAATGCTTGTCCAACTGATTCCGCGTACTCTCCTCTCGTCGCCTCCGCTCCATCTCCAAGATCTCCCTCGCCCGAATACTTCCCGCTTCGCGATCCCGGTCCTCCAGGGCTTTAGCATACTTCTTTGCCACCGAATCGGCCACATCATCACCGAAGCCCGCCAGACGCCCGCGTCCGAAGAAATTGGCCTCGTGTCGGTGCTGATACAACGGATTATAGTCGCCGCTAGTGTCCTCCTCCGCGTTCCACTCGAAGTTGAACTTTCGGTCCGTCGCTCGCTTCCGCTTCTTCTTCGCCGAAAAGTTCGAAGTCTGGTCCGCGCCCATATATCGTTGCTTGATGATGGCTGCTTGCGCTGCGGCCTCGTCCTGTTCATTGAACGTTTTATCAACTTTCTTATCTGATTTTGTTGTACCTGAGTCATTCCTTGAACGCATAGCTGCTGGCCCAGTAGGAGTCGAGCCGTCACCGTTCCTCATAGCACGAGGACCTGTAGGAATAGTTCGAGAATCACCATTCGGCGTATGGAAGCCCGTAGACGGCGTATCTAAGTCCATCCCATCTACCCCATTAGGGGTTCCATTCGTCTTCCGTCTTTGAGCATCGACCTCCTTCGCGCGTTTTTCCAGAGCCAATCGTTCTCGTTCCGCCTTGGACATAAATTTTGGCTAAAAGTTACAAATGAAATGTTAGCCATCAGATCACACTTAGGACAGCAACTTAGCCAAGAGCCAGTACGGTCAATGGGGTGAGGACGTACTCGAGCCGCTGCTGCATCAGCCTCTCTTTTCTTTCGCACTAATTCCTCTACACTCAACGGCGTCGTAGCCGGACGTTTTGAACCCCATCCCACTTTCTTTTTCTTTACTTCCGGTTCAGGAGGTGGTGGTGGAACATCTTCGGGCGGAGGTGGAGGCGCGGATACATCTGGCGGCGGCGGAGGAGCAGCGGACTCTTCTGGGGGAGGTGGGGGTGCGCTAACATCCTCAGGAGGGGGTGGAGGAGGCAGGATCGACGGTGGTTCCATGTAGCCGTTCTTATCTATACGGTGCACTGTCAAAGAGAGTGCAAGCGTCTCCTATTAAAGGAATCCAAGCTTGCTCGGAGGGAAAAGACAGCAAATGGGCTCGAACTAATACGGGTGGCAAAGGGAACCAGATGCGCAATCACGTGATCATTAGATTTCTACAAACCAGCTCAAATTTGAAACTCGTTCGCACCGCTGAGATAGATAATGAGCCTGCTACTTAGTCATAGGAATACAAGGGAGGTAGTGTCCAAACCAATGAAGTCCACCCAATCCAAATCACGTGGTATCGTTTCTGAGCGACGGCGAGGTAGGGAAGGCCCGCCCCTTGGCTCAGACATGTAATCGCTGGGAGGTGGTAAATAGTTCAAAAAACGTAGAGAGACATTAGGGGAAAAGTGGTGTTTTTACACAGGGTCAGGGCAAACCAAGACTCCAGCTGAAAATCGATCTGCTTGCATCGCGGAGTTGATGGACAGGTCACAACTGACGCGTCTTGCGAGTCTGTGATGCTTTCATGTCTAGGCATTCCCATAGCCGCCGTTGACAGGACTCTGTTGTGGATAGTAATTGTACGGGTTGGCTTGTGGCGTAGGGACAATAGGAGGGGCCGGAGTCACAGGAGTAGGAACCTGGGGTGCAGTCTGAGACACTGGTTCTGTGCCTCCAGTCTTCGCCTTGGAGACAGACGCGGGACCGTGGACTTCTCTGTCAAGGGTCATGTATTCCTTCGCAGCATCCTGGGTACCGCGTTCGAGAAGATATACCATATATATCTGGACAAGGTCCCTGACAACATCCGACGATAGAGCGCTCTTCGACCGGATATCTTCAACAACTTGCTTGATCCGCTCATACTGCGCGCTTTCTGTCGCAGCGCTTGTAGGCTGATCTAGCTCAAATGTGAGATAACTGTGCCAGAACGCCTGGCTGTCCAAATAGTATTGCTGGTTCTTCTGGAAGACTTGGCGAGCCTCCTCAGTCGAGCCCTTGATCTTCCACAATAGTCGAGCCCATTCAGCCACAAGGGCGGCCTTGGTGCTCATTTCACATTGCGGTGAGTCCAGTTGGGACTTGTACACTTCAATGGCGGCATCAAGACCGCCGTGACGACGGCACATGTTGGCCAGGGAGACAATTGTTTCAACGTGGTTGGGAATATTGATAAGGATTGCTTCGTGAATTTCTTTCGCGACGCTGACTCGCCCGCACATCTCCTCAAAGTAAGCATACTGTAGGCGAGTTGCCGGGTTGGCGATGGGAACATAAAAATAGCTTGCGCGCTGGTAGATATTCCGCACATCCTCCTCTTTCCCAGGCTGAGCAGACATCCACCTGGCGTAACGCTGCCAAAACTCATCATAATGAGCGCATGTCACAAGACACCTCTCATACAAGAACTGAATTCGAGCGTAGGAGCCTTCGGCCTCTTCGAAGTCGAGGTACTTTCGCCAGTTGGCCAATTGACCTTCATCTAACTCAGTGACATGAAAATACGGACGCTTGATCTCCGACTCGTATGTCCAGCGTTTAGTAGTCTCGGTCTGTGTCTTTGAAAATATTTCGAGGTGATATCCATCCAAACGGAGACGCAAGTCACGCTCAATCTCGGCATCTGCTTTTGCACCTGGAGCAACAATTCCGGCTGCGGCATCGAGATCGGCGCGGAATTGCGATAGAACATTGGGGGGCGCTAGCTCCGCTACAGGGCGCGTTTGCGCAAGCTGCCTGTAGCGCTCAAAGTAGCGGGCATACTGGTGCATCGGAATCTCAATGACACGGGCTAAGATCGCGAAAATCCTGTCGTATCCCTCGACACGCTCCTCGTACTCAATATATTTATCCCAGAATGGATGGGAGAGGAAGTCTAACCCCACACAGTTCGCTCCTCGTTCAAAAAGCCTGCAAGTCACGATTGTTAGTCAAACTCCGAACCGACATACGTGGTAAAGCAGAGAAAGGTGGGAGGGAAGGGAAGGGGAAAGCAAAATGGCAAGGATAGCAAACATAAGGATCGAGTTCTTTCAGTGCGTGCGAGCCCAAACAACTCAACGAGGATCAGTTGGAGAGGTTTCTTTCCTTGCTCTGCGTCGAGCGCAGAATGAGTACCATCGAACAGGACTCGTGGACTATGGTGTCGGTGCAAGGAAAACGGTGCTTGAGCTCAAATCACAGTTCTTGGTCTACGGGAAAGGGGAACAGCCTGAAAACGCCATGGGTGAGAAGTAACTCCAGTCGAGTTCGGGAAAGGCGACATCTCACCCAACTTGAGGGAGCTGCTGTCATTGCGCCTTGCGTTACGCGCATTCCGCCCCGTCATGGTAACGTCGGTGCTGCATTGGTAGTGGTTACAGGGAAGGAAAGGAAACCAGCTCAAGTCTACTTACTCTCGGATAATGTCTGTGTCATGGGAAGTCTCGGCCTTGAAGGTGCAGTAGTTGGTCCATAAGTCAACGGAAGATGAGATACTAGCAACGCCTCGTTCGTAGACCTGAGTTCAAATCAGCAACCAGCGTATACCATGACCCAGAGATACCTAGGTAAAATGAGCACTTACCATATCCGCAGCCTCAGTTCCTGTGATAGAGAATTCCAAGTCGGCATATTTCTTCCAATATCCGAACAACAGCGGGAACTTGGCCAAGAACCGGTCGTAGACATTGCGCACTGTGGTTATCGCCTGCGGGTTGGAGTTGCGGTTGACGCCTCCTTCGAGGCCCTCGGCAGCGCGAACGAGCCGCTCCCAGGTCTCAAAATTATCCGGATCGTCGAGCTAGAAAGTCAGCATTATACAGATCCAGAGACCATAAGTGATTGTTGCATCATACCAACTCGGCTTCCAGCTTCTTGATCTCCGCGTTCTCCTCCTCGGAACCTCCATAGTTGTAGTCCGCCATTTTGGCCTTATAAGACTGCGGTTGAGCCGTTCACAAATTACGCTCTGCGACCGAGGATAACTGACAGCGGACAGGAATGGTAATAAGATCACTGAAACAAGAGTCCAGTAACTAGACAACAATCAATAGAGGAGGTATCGATCTGTCCAGACGGAGGAATGAAACAAACACCTCGGATCTCCCCAGCCACGGAGTCGAACATGAGCCCGCGCTTCGCCGCCCTTTTTTTCTGCCGATACCTAATACGGTTTAGCGCCTATTTCAATTTCTCAACTCCAAAGATATCAATCCAGTTCCCCGGCCATTCATGACACCAAACACGCCGTACAGTTCAAGCGTGTACTGGCATCCAATCACCCTCTCACTTTCACAATGTCCACCCTTCAGCCGGTGAATACCGGCCTAATTGCCAAACTCCCTACCCGCCTCCGCAACTTTTTCGCCCGCTACCCTCCTCAGCACTACTCCGCGGCGGCTGCACCACCCCCCGACCTAACAACACCACCACCAGCATCCGAGACCGAGTCCCTCCCATCTCCCTATACTCCTAACCGAGACGCCAAGGGCCACGAACGCCCTGATCCGAGAGCCGTCTCTCCCTCGCGCGCCCTCTTATATTCAAACCCGGATTACCCAAATCCGTTTCTGCCTCGCAAGAACTTCCGCACGGGGAAATGGATCGGACCTCGGTATGGGCTGCGGCAGCAAGCGGAACTGGTGAAGTTGGCTATCAAGTATAATGTTGAGGCGCTGCTACCGCCGGGGAAGAAGAGCACCGAGTACAAGGAGACGAGACGCGCGGAGCGTGGATTGCAGATTAAGGGTACAGGTATTGGACAAAAGGTTAAGGGTCACAAGTGGGAGAGGACGATGGAGGGACGACTTGAGGATAGGAGGAAGGCGATGATGGAGATGCCAGAGATGATTCGGTTGTGGAAGCAGGTGAGTTTGGCCTTGATTTCTTTGTTGCTTTTCTGAGCTGGTTGAGTGGCTTGCTAATGGATTTCCTCTATTCGTACAGAGAGGTCATGGTCGTGGTTGGAAGAAGTGGCCCAAGAGGTGAAGTGTTCATATCTTTGCCTTTTGGATGGATTTCCGCGTTATATGTACTATCTACGGTTGTTGTTCTCTGGTCCTTAGCTTGTATAGCTCGATGTGGCAAGCTTATCGATGATATGGAGCCGGGGGTTTGCAATTCTCCTTTCAACATTTGCTCATGCGTACTGTACCAATAGATATCTGTTTTGAGTTCATACTTCGTGTGCAAGACACCGATCCAATTCGATACAGAAGCCTGCTGCCTAGCTACCTTGGTGACAGGATATATGACCTTTAGTAGATTCGTAACTCATGGCAGATGCAAAGTGCTACAAGCTGGGTATAACAATATTCTAGAACAGCCAATACACCTAAACAGCGTCATGATTCATTGTCATACGATGGCGTAACAGCATCACCAACCATAATCGTTCCCAAACATCCACATTCTGCATCCTCGGGCCTGCTAACAGGCGAAATATGTCTCCCGAACAAGATTTTTCGATCGACTTTCCTAGTGTTAGCCAGCGTTGCATAAGGCTCGTCGCCCCGCTGCCCGGTATATTGGTCCACGCAGACCATCTGGCAACGCTCGCAGGAGCCAATAACGTCGAACCGCAACTGCTCAGACCCCGAGCCGATGCTCAGTGACGCCCAGGTATCTTCAATATACGGCCGCTCCGCTGTCGGGATGTTTTCGGCAACGACAACGTTGGCGCGGAAGACGTCTGCAGCGACTGCTTTCTTGCTGGCGGCGTTGCCTGAGTTGGTATTTGAGTAGGGTTGGGAAGTTGATTTAATGGATTCGTTCAGGCGGTTCACAGATGAGCGGGATATAAGTAGAAGGGGGCTTTCATTAGATAGAAGAATGGGAGTCGGGTATGGATGTGGTGAGGAGGGTGCTTGGGGGAATGAGCCTGGCATGCTGAGGCTTTGGTTCTGCCTATAATTCTGGTTCCTAGTTATCGCGGCAGAGGCTCGAGAGCAGGATCTAGTTGATAATTGCGGTGGAAACCTTGCTAATGTGCAGGGTACGCCGAGGAAGTTAGTGAAGAAATTCGAGACTGTCGGGGACGTATATGCTTGGAGTACAACTTTGTCTCCGCAGACAGTAGAGGGTTTGGAAGCATTCTGACACATGGATGTCGTAAAAGAGTTCGTGCCCATGCGATTGAGCGAGATTTCTAATGTCTTCCCACTTGGAGAATGAGCTTCTCCGCAAGTGATTCGTAAAAGACCATGCTCAAGGTCAAGAGTTGGCCGGATCAGCGCCATGCGAGGGAATCTCTTCTGATTGAGGGTTACACCTGTACCCTGGTGCACGAGACACCATTCCCGGTCCCAAGCTAGGCCTTCCCTCCTCACTTCCCACCGCTGTCCATCCGGAATTCGGAACGCCCCGCAGCTTTTGATAGGATAGACGGAGAGACTCTCCACGTAGAAGCTGGGCTGTTGCTGGGAGACGTACCCCGTCAGGGGTACCAATAGCCCCTCAGGAGGCTTGTCTACGTAAAACTCCTCGAGGAATGCAATAAACGTGTCGACATCCGTTAGACTGCTCATAGCACCTAAGCTGACCCGTAATATTCCAGTCGGCCTTTCGTCCATGATATCGTGGTCATCTCCGCACCGCAATCCGGCGGAGAAGTGGCGAAGCATGTCCGCCCCGGTCCAGCCTAGGCTTAATGCTGTACCCCCCGGGTTACAGAGTGTTCCAGATCTGATCTGGATGTTCTTGATGCTCGCTAGCCGTTCGACTTCTGATTTACCGATCCACATGCCACGACTGTTTCGCAGATTGAAAGCAAGAATCGGACCCTGTGAAGAGGGATCATCGTAGCTGGAGTTATGCGACGTATATAGCTGACAGACTTTCGCTCCATTGTAGTGCTTTAACGCAATCATCCGGTCACGCAGTTGCTTGGCTAGGAAACGCGTATGAGAAGCAACGTCCTCCATAGACCTAAACAGCCGATGATGTGTCTCAAATGCCGAATCTAGAGCAATTATGCTGTGAAATGGAAGTGTCCCATCTTCCAAGCTCTGATGGATGGAAGATTGCTTTTTCGCATGCCACGGATCCCCGTCCGTCAGGACCATGTCTACCGTGCCACCTCCGAAGAACTTCCGGTGCTTGAACACATCCCCCGCACTTTTGCGGACAATCAAGGCACCGAGGTCTGGAAACCCGAATATCTTGTAGAAGCTGAGAACGGTAAAGTCCGGAGCAGCCGCTATGTTGCTTAAATCAAGTGGAGATGTTGAGACGAGGGATGCCGCATCAAGAAGTGTATAAATAATGTTGCCTGAATTTTCATTCTGCGCACGTATCTGCTCACACCATCGCATTGGAAAACGTCGGCCGTTCATGTTTGACTGCGCAGGGTACGCAAATAATCCAAGTGACTCTTCTCTCCCCGACCCCAGTCCTGAAATCCAAGAATCCACCTCGTCGTCATGTACAAAGCATCTGGATCCCGTCTGTGCAAGCTCCCGCGCTCCAACAAGGCTCGTATGAGCATCCACATGATACCCGTACCAGAACCCTTGCGGTGAGTTTTGCAAGGCGTCTGCAACCATTTTGATCCCGGCAGTAGCATTTGCCACGAAAACAAGGTCAAACTCATCCGGGTCTGCATTGAAGAAGCGAAGTGCTCGAAGGCGAATATCGTCCACGCGCTGCGCCGAGAGCTGGGATGAAGCAGACATGGAATGCGGATTGCCATACAGATTCCCCATCAGATCACGGCTGAACGAGTGGATCAGGGAGTTCGCGTAGAGCGTAGTTCCTGCATGATCGAGGTATGTTGTATCTATGGGGATGAAGCCAGTTACCACGACGTTTCTTCTAAGGTAGAGGCGGCGAATGCTTACTGACCTTTTAGCAAAGGGTACTCGCGCTCTCGTATGACGTCAACGTCCTCCGAGTACCCTGAGCAGTACACTGCTGTATTTCCCTTGGAAATGTTCATCTTGGAGATATTAAGAGACATGAACACAGCGTTGAAGCATTATCGAGGTTTATTGTATAATCATCAAGATCCCAGGTGGCGAAAGATCTGGGGAATGTGTAGAACAGCTGCCGCTCGGCCAATAGTGGGAAGGGTCAAAGTTGGGGAGTTCCAAGGTGTGCATCAACCATGGTCCAGTGAAAAGCTGTTCTCTGAATGTCGTTTTCATGAATTATGAGAACGGGTCCTCGTGAGGTTGTAGTTTTTTTATCGGAGGTTGCCGATGGAGAAAGCTCTGGACGACGATAGAGGGAGAGGACGGTCCCGACCGATGTTTCGCGACAAGGACGCTCACCCAATTTTATAGCGAGTTACTCTTTAGGTTACACGGTCGGCAGGCGAAGCCTTTGACAATTATTATCTATTTATTAGGCGTACATGACGAAGGTGAAGGAAGCTCCCCACTCTTGTCCTCATCGATAAGCTGATACGGAAGGGCCGGGGAAATATCACTTACCAATTACGGCCTGATCTACGCGCTTTACCTTATTGCCACGACGAACTTATTCCGAAAGTGGTGATTTCCTATATACTAGTAGTAATGCATTGAGTATTCGACATTGTCCCAGAAATAATGCCTTCATCTTTGGCCTATAGCTTGCCATTACCCAGAAGGTATCCCTTCGACTTCAACCATGATCCAACATCAGCACGGTCGCGCTGGACCCAGCTGATCTTGGCGCGAATTGCGTCGAGACTTTGCTCAATAGCACGATCGTAGCCCTATAATTCTGTCAGTAAAATGTATTACAAAGGGTGAGAAAAAAAGGATAAAGGCGTATTGACTCACTTTGGTATCCTTGTTTGCGAAGAAGTTTTGCACATCCTTGAGCTGCTCTTCCGTACAGAAGCTGGCAGTGCAAATCTGAACAACAGTCCCGAGCATGCCCAGTCCAGGGGGGAGGCGTTGGTAGAGGGTGTCCCAGTTATCCTTCATCCAAGCCCAACGTGCGTCAATACCGGCGGCGTGATTGCGAAGTCCACCAAGTGGCATGTAAATGTCTTGGTTCTTGACCTCATCACCGAGAGCCAAGCCAAGAGTGCGTTGGATGAGCTCAGGGTCTTCAGCGGCACCAAGGCAGCGGAGAGCGGTAGTCTTCTCATCGGACGTGGGGGCGTTGCGGAAGCGATCATACACGACATCGTATTCCTTCTTACCGCCGTGCTTCAGAACGATGGAGAAGACGCTACCACGAACATTGGGGTGAATGGCGCTGATATCACCAGCAGCGAAGCGCTGGAACATGTCTTGGGCGGCCTGGACCACAGTGTTGTCCCCGGCATTACCTGCAGCGCTGAACAGCAGAGCCTTGAACTGTTGGATGATGTGGCCGTCGTCCTCAGAAAACTGCCAGCCCAGTGTGTGCGCCTTGTCGCTGACCAGGGAGCGCTGGAATGCCTCTAACGCGTCTTTCGTCTGGGCATCTTCGAAAACCCAAGCAGCGCGAAGAGCACCTACACGGGTCAAGATCTCATTCCAGACAACGAACTCAGGCTCGCTGTCGAATCCAGCCAGCAGTGAGAGGAGTCCAGAAGTGCTCTGGTATCCCGAGGAGGCCAAGGCACCAGCGTCAGCGATCATACCTGCACGGTCCTCAACGGTAAGCAAGCCCGCCTTGGCAGCCTCACCGAGCTTGGTGAGACGCTCTGGGGTGTACGATGTGCGGTAGATAGCGGAATGGTCAGCGTTGAGCTTGAAGAAATCAAGGTCTGGAAGCTTGAATTCGCCCTCACGCTCCGACAGTAGAGTGTCCTCGTCAACACCCTGTTTCGTGCGCAAGCCAAGCATGACTGGGAAGATAGTGGTATCTTCCTCAGGACGGACGTCGCCTGTGCGAAGGAATCGATTCTGCTTGACTTTGATGGACGAAGAGCTAGGGTTCTCTGAGACGGTGACTACAGGAAACCCAACATTCTTTGTCCAAATATCCATAACTTCTTCCACGGGCTTGCCACTTGCATTGGCAAGGGCGGACCAGAGGTCGCCGGTTTGTGTATTGCCGTAAGCATGCTTCTTGATGTAGTTACGAACGCCCTGGAGGAAGACATCTTCACCCAGATACTTGGAGATCATTCGCAAGACGGAGGATCCCTTGGAATAAGAAATGGCATCAAAGATCTGGTTGATTTCATCCGCGCGCTTCACGGGAACTTCAATGGGGTGACTGCTGCGAAGGGAATCGAGAGAAAGAGCACTTTGCAGGTTGTCGATAACGTACGTCTGCCAGACCTTCCATTCGGGATAGAAGCTGTTGCAAGAGTACCAGGACATCCAGGTGGCAAAACCTTCGTTAAGCCAGAGACCGTCCCAGAAATCCATGGTAACCAGGTTTCCAAACCACTGGTGGGCCAGCTCGTGCTGAACGGTCTCAGCAATGCGCTCCTTCCGCGAGGCGCTGCTAGTCTTCTCATCCAAAAGCACATCCACAATCCGGTATGTGATCAAGCCCCAGTTCTCCATGGCTCCGGCACTAAAATCGGGCACCGCAACCATATCCATCTTTGGGAGCGGGAACTCGCTATCGAAAGCCTTTTCGTAGAACGCGAGTGTCTTCGCCGCAAGTTCCAGAGAGAAACGACCGTGTTCAATGTCCTGGTCCGGCGTAGCATATACCCGGATGGGGACGCGGAAGTTCTTAGTCTCAATGTAGTTGAGATGGCCAACAATGAAAGCCACCAGGTATGTTGACATAACTGGGGATGTGTTAAACTTAACAATCTTTTTTCCACCCTCGATTTCCTGCTCTGAAGCAACATCCATGTTACCGAGGCAAGTCATGCTCTTGTCCGCAATCAGACTAACAGTAAACTTGGCCTTGAGCGCGGGCTCGTCGAAGCAAGGGAAAGCTCGGCGAGCATCAGTCGGTTCCATCTGCGTCGAGGCGATGTACTTGGTCTCTCCTTGGGGTGTCTTGTAAGATGAGCGGTAGAAACCGGCCATGTTGTCATTGAGCGTGCCGGTAAAGGTCAGCTTGAGCTGAGCTGACGAACCGGCAGGGATAGTTTCAGAGAACTTGATGGTGGCCTCTTGCTTGTCCTTGTTGAGCAAAATCTCGGGTGAAGAGCTGACTACTGATCCTTGGGCAGAAACAGTAGCTGTGTGAATGTCGATTTCAGTGGAGTTGAGAGAAATGGACGTTGTGTCTTCGGTGACCTGTAGGCTATATGGAGCTATCAGCTTCATGGCTCCATTCGGTAATATCCCAACACCCGCGACACAACATACTCAATAACCACGGTTCCGTCATATTTGAAGGTCTCAAAGTTCGGCTCAAGGGTCAAGTCATAGTGAGTTGGCTTGACGTTGGTAGGCAGAACCTCACGGCCAGGAACATTAGTCGAGCCGGCCGCCTCAGCGCGTCGAGTACCACACATCCTGCGATATGAACAATAACGTTTCGAAGTCTGAGAGAGAGGGGAGCGTCGGGAGGAAGGTCGATGGAGGCGAGTTGGAGGGGGAGGGGCAGATGAGAGCAGACGAGAGGTGAGGGTGGGGAGCTGTCGGGGGGGTCGAGAAAGCGGTGGCCGTGCTGAGTTCAGCAGCGGGAGCCGCGAGGAGGCCAGGCGACGCATCAAATCGAAGGAGCCCCACCCAAATACGCTATAAGGCAGATGATGCAAAGGGTATCAGGCCTGGCAAAGGAATGGAATCTGATTATGGAGGAGATTAGGTTCAATGGGCTTGAACAACCAACATTGACAGCTGCAGGAGAAATGATTCAGATCAGAGAAAGCTCAAAACTCGATCCCCAGGTGGCAGAACGGCAAGCCGCGGTCTTTTGTTTACGGAAGGCGGTCTATCATGCTTTTAATGCCTTATGTTTCAGGCAATAGTCTCTTCTAGGCTTCAGTCTTCACATTCTCCTGTTCCAATGTTAGATATTTTAGGATTCTCAGTGATGATTTCGAAGAGCTGGCGCTGTGCGTAATATCATGGGCTAATCTGTAAGCCTAGTGCAATTGAACAATATGTCCTTAATCGCTCACGGCTTGCTGTGCGCAGTTGGCCCAGAATATATATACTGTTGGCAAGCAGTTGCATTCATAGGCATCCCTGAGTGTCATTTACAATTTCAGCTGGATAAGTCTTCCATAGGTTATAATCCCAGCTTGCTTTAATCCATTATTGTTTAAGCCGCAATTAGGCTTGCTGCGTGCCAAAGGGTAACGCTGACACCCCGGAACTCTTCACCGCGGAGGGGCTGATGACATATCGAGATCCGAAGCTCTGGAGCTGTCAACATCAACTCTTCTCCCAGCTTTTTCCCCCTCCTACATATATTTCCAAACTTACCATCACAATGGGATCCCCTATTCATATCTCCTCCAAGGAGCAATTCAACAACCTCCTAACCACCTCTACCTTCGTTGTCGCAGACTGTAAGACTCTCCCTCTTTGGTGATCCCCCACCTCTGCTCTCCGCCCCTCTTTTGGCGAGGTCCGCCAGCTCAAGCACGAACACTGACATGCATAATCACATCTAGTTCATGCCGAGTGGTGCGGGCCATGCCACGCGATTGCCCCTGTCTACGATCAGCTCTCCGCGCAGCTCTCGCGTCCGAATCGAATCACTTTCACGAAGATCGATGTTGACAGGCAGCAAGAGATCGCCAAGGCCTATGGCGTTACAGCGTACGGTGCCGCTGAGTTAATCTACTGTTTTAGGGGCGTTCGAAGCTAATATATGCTAGCATGCCCACATTTATTGTATTCGAGCGTGGCCGTCCAACAAACACTATTCGCGGGGCGGACCCCACGAAACTGAACCAAGTGATCCGGAAGCTCGCCAACGAAGCCAGCAAGAGCGAAGCCTCAGCTGACTCTACCCAGGGCTCCTCTGCCGGCGGCACCTGGATCGGAGCTGCAACTCCCAAAGGCTATAGCGACATCACGGAAGAATACGACGTGAGAGGACTCGAACTGCTGAACCGAGACAGCGAGTTCGGCGTGGCCAGGACACTATTCGAGTCGTCGAAGCCTTCTGCGCTTGGAAACGGCAAGGGCAAGGATGGTGCAGCGGACTGGGTTGAGAGCGACACTGACGAACAGCTGATGCTCTTCATCCCGTTCAAGTCTACGCTCAAGGTCCACTCGCTCCATATCACTTCTCTTCCGCCAGCCGAGGGAGAGGATGACGATGAGGTCCCCATGCGGCCGCGGACCATTCACCTGTACACGAACCGGTCGCATATTCTTGGGTTCGATGAGGCGGATGACATTCCTCCTGTGCAGACGGTGACGATCGGATCTGGCGATTGGGACCCAAAGACCGGCACAGCCAAGATTGACCTGCGGTTCGTGAAGTTCCAGAACGTCTTCTCGCTGAACATCTTCATTGTGGAAGGTGACGGCGACGGAGAGAAGACGCGCATCGACAGAATCCGCATCTTTGGGGAGGCCGGCGAGAAGCGAGAGATGGGAAAGCTGGAGAAAATTGGCGACGAGCAGGGTGAATAGATGCGACGGAATATATCCTGACGGCGAGCTCAAAGTAAATCATTAGACTACGACTACAATGAATCCGGATATGCGGCCATGACTCGTACAGACTATCTCGAAATCTGAACTTCATCGCCATCTTGTAAAGTATCCGCAGAGTCCTTAAAGAGAACCCCAGCTACGAGACCCCAATCTACAGTGTCGACTTCTCGTCTAACATCAAGACTTGAAGTACAAGGTGTAATGTCCGATCCCAAACCAAATGGTCTCATCCTCGAGAAAAAATCAGAAAGACCAATAAAGTAAGAACCGGCGTGCAATTCCAATCTTCTGTGACGCAACGGACACCTGAAAATACATCACTGAGTGTAGATGTCCAGGCAACACGGGTGAATAGTTGCGTCGCCGCACGAAGAAAGGAAAGAAGAAAAGAGTCAAAATGTTCGGCTCTTGTGGAAATATTTATGGGAACAGATTTTCGGAGCGGAGCATTCATTTTTCCGTCTTTACATGCAGAGTTTTGTTGTGTGCAGACTGATTACGTGAGCAAGACAGAGAGCTTAGAAAAACCTTCCTCTTGGCCTCTTCTCTTTTCCTCTCTTCATACAAACACAGGTCTATGATGAGATTATTGGATGTTAAAACATATGATAGGAAGAGACTGACTCCCACAAAGTGAGGAGCTTGATCTTAGTACCATCCACTGAGGCCTATTTTGAGCTTTTGTTTTTGTTTTCCCCATGATTCCAATTCCAAATTTCTGTCTCGACGCCTAAGACGCTTCATTGTTGAGGCCGCTCTGGCTTGGATGATAGATTTGTCTTCCTTTTTGCCTTTTTTTGCCAGTCGCATTTCGACGTCTTGTGATGCTTGCGTCTTTGCTATTTGTTCGATAGCTGGACTCTCTAAGGGTGACTTTGGGGTTGGGGTTCCGGTCCATACACCGATCTGCTATTGCATTTTGATATCGATGTTTGTCGATCTGGTCACAATCTGATTACGACTGGAGGATACGTTTGCTGCCCCAGGTTCAGATATCGGCTCACCATGCCTGTGACGGTCGTGGTACTTGAGATTCCTGCGCCTACCCGGCAATGTTCTACCACGAGGTGGTTTGAAGATACCCATGCTGCCATCTGCGTCTGCTAGTAGGTCCTGCAAAGTTGAAATCTTTAGTCCCGGAGATTTGCTGTCATTATAGCCTCCCATTCAGAATGCGTAGAGGATTTCCGCCAGGCTATAATGGCAGTCCAGTAGAGCGACTCAGGGACTGATAAGTGCTCTGCCCCCTTCTGTGAACCGGATAATGAGTGGCCTGGAAGTGGCTGCTGGTTGGCATTTGGGCATTCACGGTAATCGTATATACTGTGTTCGTCTTAGGTCTGCTATAGAGATTGTACTATTGTGAGAAGATGGCTGCTAAAGGGTTGTGGAAGGTGGACTCTTTTCCCGCTGAGCGAGCCGTTTGAGAAATTCTCGAAGCGTTGAAGTGATTTTTGAACATCGTTCGGTTGTTTTGCCAGGCTGGAGCTCCATACGTGTTCCCTTGATGCTTGGTAAGTTTCTTGACGACGCCTCTACTGCATCGGAATGTGAACTGCCGATGTTTGTGTCTGCCTCCACGCGTGTATGCCCGCCCCAGGCTGCAAGGCGGCGTCAACGGCGTGTGCTTGTGGGTTACAGGCCCTGATCGTTTACTCGTCGAGACCATTGTTACGACTCAAAAAAGCCCGGGATCCGTCTGATGGTGAAAATAGCAGATGGAGCAGCTGAGGTTTGGTGAAGTGATTGCGGTAAGGTTTTGTGAGATAGTTGGAATGGAGAAGGGTTTGCAGTTTGGTTACGAAACAGCTATCGACCATGTCCCCTGTTGCAGCCCATGTATCAAGCACTCCAAAGGCTGAACATGGTTTGGTAGCGTAGCAGTTTGGAGGGCACGCTTTTTACCGTCACCGATAGGAGCAAATCTCATCTTGAGCACTGTGTCTATGCTTCAGGATGTATCTGGTTCCCACAAGAGCGAGTGTTGCAGATTATTCTTTCTACAAAGGCAGGCGCATAGTCAGCATCGTTACATCTCAATGAGATAAACAACAAGACATTATACCACGATTAGGCTTCCTCAGCCACTGGCTGAACCCGTGAGCCATTTTTCATGCCCGGGCATTCAATGGTAACTACTGAGCCAACCAAGGCAACGGCTGCCTGGGCTAGTTGGAACTGATCTCCTAGTTTTCCACTTGCTTGATAACCAACAAACACTTCTGTCCGGCTCTTCGCGGAGGCTAAGTCGAGCCGCCTTTGACAGAGAAACCCATTTGCCTTATACATCCTCTGCGCCAGCAGTAGAGACACCAGCTACGCGGAAGAAGACAGATAAACTTGCAAGAATTGGCAACGTGTAACTGTGAGCTCTCCATGCAACGATGCTTATTGCTTATCGGGCTCCCTCTAGTTGTCTTGCAGTATTATGGATTTTCCTGCCAAAAAGTTCATTGAGTCCTCAGGTTCCCATAAGCACGAGTGCAAGTCGCAGAAGATACCCAAGCGGTAGCCTCATCTTGGTACATCTCACATACTCTCTTTCCCGTTAGTGTTCGTTCGTTGAGCGATGTCTGATCAGGACGCGGAGAAAAGTGCGCAGGGAGGACCTGCCTATAGATAATGCTCTTCGAGCAAAAGACCGCATATACGTGGAGCGTGGCTATCCCGTGCTGTTTGCTCTCTGATAATCCGGCCGTGTTTATTGGATTCATAGACGCAGCATTCCTCCCTTTTTCTATTTTTTTTTAGAGCGGTGCAGTGTAACAGGGCAGGAACGGATGCATGGGTGATTGTCTAGGTATTCATCATCCTTGTCGAATCCAAAGAGAAGTATCCAGTCTGGGATTCGTCTGAATATGGAACGCAGTGGCAGTCGGTACACATAGAAGTCTGTTCTTGATTTCAAGGGATTCTAGTCGTCTAATGGAAACCTTGACTTTTGAAAAATCTTGTTTTATATCTGTACTGAAGACTGATACTGCTGATTAACCAACAACCCAATGATATTTTTGCGCATCGCCCCAAGTGCCTGCCAGAAGGTAACCGTCCTCTGGCAATTCCACCAAATGCAGGTTCCTTTTGAAAGTAGCACCCCTCACACCTCCTGTGCTAAGGTATCGCCCGTAATGGACTCCATCTTCAGTTGTCTGGAGTGCCACCAATGCACATTGGGTGTATACTTGATCAGGGGTGGCCAACCTTAGGATGATTCCATACGCTTCGCCTTGACTGAGATTGACCGGAATTGTGCCTGTTAAGTGCAAGAATGACAGCTCTGCGTCGTCTGGCTCTGTTGCCGAGCTGCGTGGGTCCGAATCAAGGTCAGGCTCTTGATCAGCATCAAGGTCAAGTTCAGGAGCACAATGGGGCTTGGAATCATCAAGCCACTGCTCCCAATCCATCTGTCGTTGGTCAGGATCAGATTTTTTTGATTTAGCCAGTGCGAGATCAAACAAGTCGGAAGAAAGAGCTATCAGTGACGAATACAGTGTGACGTGGAGGCCCCGGGGCGCGATGTCTCCAGAATCGCTGGAAAGCGCACAGAGTTCGTCCGTAAATTGACATGATTTCATTGCCCATCGCATTCCGTATTCCTCAAATCGTGGCCCCTCGAGGAAGAGCACGTCTTGGGGAAACATATCCAGCATGCTATATAACGTCCGCATGCGCTCATCGGCCTCCTTGATCTTGAGGATCTTGCTGACATCAAGATTCAGAAGACCTGCTAGGACGGTCGGACGATCACGATCCTTGCTGGAGGCTCGTGCAGCCACATTGAACCAGTTCCAAGCTAGTAACTTGCCCTGGCCCTTAGTATCTCCATCATTGACGACAAAACGATGGAATTTAGAGGTATAGTCAGTGGGTTCTTGGAAGTACGAGTACCAAGTAACTGCGGCCATCGTAGCGATTCCCTCCTGGAAAATGGGCAATTCTCCTTGGTCGACCTTGTTCAAGAGCAAGTAGGGAATGGTACCAATATTGACAGCCTTGTCAGACAAAAGCACAAATAGCTTGTCCTTTGCGGCCAATCCTTCTTGGAGCGTCCATAAACGGCGGATCCAGCCTGAACAGTATAGAACTCTCAGACAAATTTCCATTTTGTTACATAAGTGCGAGTCAACCAGCATCAACTCTGAATCGAGAATCATATTCCTAGAAGCTGTGAACGATCAGGTTAGCATTACACATAAGGTCAACTGCCACAGCTTGCACTGACCACTGGTATAAACATCGCGGATGCGTTGAATCGCCAGGCTGCGAGCGTCTCTTTGATGTGGGATGCACAATGTATCAATCCACACCAGCACAGAATTGTCTCCTCGCCGCGCCGCATTCGTTGCGAAATGAGCAAATCGAGCAGCCCCATTGTATAGGGATCCATATACTTTCTCTTCATAGCCGGGAATATATTCTTTGTCGCGCAGGAGGCGCCTGGCCTGTTTGTAAAGAAACTCCAATTGGCAGTGTGGGAGAGAGTTCCCCTGGGGGTTGCCCAGTCCGTCAGCCCATACATGGGAGATGGCTACGTATGGCCTGTTAGTGCGTTTCATGACGATTTTGAGCTCATATTGCTGGTTCCCAAGCTCGTCCTCACCAGAAGGAGTGATCATCGCAAGAGGGATCCCTCCATCCAGGAGAACCGTACGTAATTTTTCAATGTCTGCATGGATGTGCGAACAACTGCAATCTTCTTGCACATGGCGAGTAACATATTTGCTCTCATCTATATTGTCCGCTACGCATTGTGTCCTTGTACAAGACTCATGTGTTCTGTTGTTCCAGCTGGGTTTGGTGCGACGCAATTGCAGCAGATAAGCCTGCGAATCTAGGTAGATACCGGCTTCGCAACATTTCTCTGCATCCAGCGGACACCAATCATCGAATAATGACAGTTTCTTCAACTCTTTGCTGGTAAGAGACCACGCTCCCAACAGGCTAGGGTTGGTCTGGGGGCCGTCTCGCTTAACCGCAACGTTCCAGAGACTAAGGCTAGCCAGACGAATGGCCAAGCACATTTCTTCCCCTATGAAGCGAATATAGCCTGAAAGAGCGTCAAGGACTTTGTGAACAATCTCAACCGTTCGCGCTCCGCGGCTTTTGTTCTTCCAGTCATCAGCATCCTCAACATATTTGTGCAAATGTCTTGTCGTGATGTACTGCTGTTGACCTTCTTCCTCACGGAGAATAAAGTCGGACTGGTCCAGCTCGTCACCGAAAACATAGTGCAGCATACCAAAGTAGAGCCAGCACTCCATCATGGATCGGTATTGAAATAAGTAATTCAGCTCGTCGGGTATTTTCACGTAGGGAATGTAGCGTGCAAGGAAATCCTCTGCTCCAGGTTTGTCTAGCCAGCCACTACGGCTTGGAAACGTATCCCAGTCGCTCCCATCGTATAGCGGACCGTCATATTTAATCCGGAGGGGCTTCGGAGGGGTGTCAGGAAAGAAAAGATGGTCCGCCATTGGGAATTGCTATCTCTTCTTGAGCTTTTCAAGACTTGTCCATGACAATCAGATCTGACCCCGCTTCAGCTGAGAGAAATGCTCGTGCGCCAAGTAGAACGAGCTGAAGATCAAATCACGTGGCAATGCCCTTAGCCCTGATATAGGCAATGGCCATACCATTTGCTCGTGGCTGCTAGGTTTAAATCCGTAGCCTGGGACCTGTTTGGCGGAGATGTTGGTTCTGATAGACGGAATTGTGTTTCTCTGCATCTAATTTTGGGTGAGAGGACCTCGGATATCCAGAAGTTAAACCGGTTGAATGTAACAGTCAGGGCTTAGTCCGTGTCGTTAGCAGTAGAAGTCCTGACACAATGACCGTCTAATGACCACTTCAAGCGCATCACCATGGGGTGGGCGTTTACATGTGGAACCCAGTCGATACTGAGCCGTTGTCAGTAAACGAAAGTCATTCCCAGGCGAACTAAATTGAGGCAATTCATTGACTTTTATGTGATACATGAGATGGCAAGCCAATTAGAACATTCAAAAAACCATATTGGCGCTTATATTCAGAATACTAAGCATGGAGAAGAGAATTATGCACATAAAGAGACCACTGTGGATGCCTTTACAAGGCAAAGCCTAATATTAACGTTATCAAGTAGGCGGTTGCATACAGTAAGTCGATTCATCCTGCACACCCCTGTCGATGAAGCTGGATAATTGTGCGACACTCATTCCGTGCACCGTGTCCAGGATGAGCTCTGTAGTCTATGCATGCTCGTGATTATGGTTCGCCCGAAGCACAGTGCCTAGGGTAATCCGTGAACAGGTAGGTGCCATAATGGGTTTTGCCGGTGCATGCAATATTGACTCGGGATCGCGTCTAGCTGAGCCGTAACAGAAATCACCAGACTCCCTCTTTCATGGATAATACGACTCGAGAGGCAAGAATTAAGTAATGGAAATTTAGAAAAATAGATTGAGGAACGGATGGGAAGACTTCTGAAGCTCAGTCTGTCTAACCAGTAAACAGCTCTTTATAGCTCTTAAAGAAATGCTTCTGTCAAACACCACGAGGAAGGAACTATCTAAAAGAAATTAAATACTGCTAGAAATGGCCAGTAACAGCTGGTTACCTTACTAATAATAAGCCATGGAGACTTATCCTAGGTAACTCGTTTATAGATATTCATTGATTATGCATATTGAAGCCCAAGTGGACAACCCTATCTGCTTAAAAGCACTCATATTTAAGTTCCTTTATCTTAGAATTCCTAATGAGGCTCCGCAATTTCCTCTATTGCAGTGTCTGCATGATCACCGCCAAGTATTGCCTGGCCTCGCTGTCTCTTGATATTAGAGGAAGTTAGAGTAAGCCGAACAGAATCAGATTGAGAGGAGCTTGCTCCAGCTGCAGATTGAGAATATTCCGCAATCCATGCAATTTTTAGCTTCAAGTTGAAAAAAATCCTGGCGCTACAGCCTCCATGAATCCTTTAAGGGGCCGGTATAAGGCTATATTTGGCCACGATGCTGATGAATGGAGGCCAAAGATGTGTACCAGGGGAAGGGAATAGTGGGGAGGAAATCAAGGTTATGCAGAGGAACCTTGCAGTTGTGAGTCTCAGCGTCGTACGCACAGGGATTGGAGGAAGTACTGATTTATACGGGTTCAGGTACGGGCTCTGGAACTTGCATTGGCCAACATCTAGCAAAGGAGAATGAAAGTCTGTCTAAGAGTGCACACGCTAGAAGACGACGTATCCCACAATAACCCCAACCAGTCCCCAACCACCCACCAAGCCAAACCATCATAATACAAGCTCGCCGAATTATTCTCAGAGCCCATGCTCGGAATACACATCTCATGCACACCCTCCCCAGAATATCAAACCTCGCATCGTCATGCGCCCCCCAAAACTCCACATCCACCCTCGCTGCAAGCGGCACAGTTTCATCCCCTTCACCACTCAGTGGATTGTGAAAATCTAGCTCTGAAGCCTGAAGACCGCTGTGTGAGAGTCAAATCTCAATGTCAGAATTGGGTTTGTCATGCAGAGCCCTTCTTCATCATCATTTTCTTCTTCTAACACAAAGCTAGCGGCCCAGCATGTCTGTAGGCTGATGCAGGAACTCGTATTGATTTGAAATCCAGAGAGGGGTTTGTCTCTGGCTCTCGCGGACTTGGAAGGGCGTGTTCACGCCATTCGAGGAAACCGCTGACTTACAACTGGGATCTGTAGATTCGTACCCCAAAGCTGCGGCGGCTGTACACCACATATCCGGTAGCTTATCCAGTCCCAACTGCACTCCTTCTGGCAATACGAAGATGTGCAGTCACATACGAAAACGCAATCGACTCAGAAAACCTATTGCTCATCCAAAGTCTGCATAGTCACCGAGTCCAATAAATCACTGAAATACCGGCTGAACTTCGAGCAAAGTGTCGATAGGATCACATTAATTGGGTTCGTGTTCTCCAGTTTTAGGTCCTGTTGGCTTGATCCCAAATATCCCTGGATAGGAAAAGGAACATGTATAATATGTCAATTGCGAACATAGTTCCCCTCACCGTGGTTATAATCTAGGCGCACAATCAGGTCAGAGATTGTAGAAGTGACCAGGCCGTTGTAGTATCTGCGCTAATCGGCAATAACTGTCCTTAGTTTGGGATTGAAATGCGGTTTGAGACAGGTGGAATGGGTGAGGCAGATACGTACGATCCCTTCCAGGTATAATTATAATAACCTAACCCGGCTACATTCTCCAGACGATAGTTGATCCTGGTGATCCTGGATCATAATCGTATTCTGCTACGAATGTATGAGACGTCAACGAAGTGCGGCGTGCCATACAGGTAAAGTCAGTGCTGGGCGCAATGTGATTTTTTCTCTCGCGGTTGTGCTGCGGAGAAATCTGAATACGGTCGAAATTATTCTTAAAAAGGCATGGAGCTACCTCGGAAGTGGGCTTCCTTATACTATCTAGGGGGAAAATATATGAGTCTTAAACCTTGTTCGTCTTGGATGTGGTACAACTTCATGAGTGCTTAGCTTGCTTGGTGACGGGCTGGAAGTGGATTTATTTTGGCTGTATTTTTATTGTGAATCCAGGAGAATGAGTGATAGTGCTGGGTGTATGCCGTGGTATTTTATAGTGTTGATAGGGGTTAATGGCAGTCCTTAGAGTGCTTATGGGGGCTGAGAATATGTGTGGTGCGTTGGACTAACAAGAGCATGGTGGTCTTGATGGCGCACTAAAAAAGTTAAAAACAAAGATATGAAGCATGGAAAAAGGAAGGGACTGTTTTGTATACCTGGAGAAGCGAGTATACATAGGACCCATTGGCATAGCCCTATCGTGTCAAGACTCTATACTGTACTCGAACGATATCCTGATCTATATGCCATCTGCCAGCCCATAAAACTGTGCTGCAATTACAAATGTTGCCACCAACTCCATGATCAATCCTTTGCCCTTTTCACAATCAGAAGAAACCCCTGCGCAGACCCCTAGTCCTCTGCCTCCCCTCTATTCCCCTTCCCCAAGCAACCTCTCAACATCCCTCCGAAAAGCCCTAACGACATTACCCTCCATACCCTAAAGCTCTGGATTCGCCTCTTTCCACCTCGTAACAGGACTCATAGTCCCAATCATCCTTTCAAGCGTATGCAATTCCACTCCCAGTTGCTCATTCGTCAAAAATGTCTTCACATCATCCCACTCCTCCGGTAGAGACTCTCCCTCTCGAGCCCCTTTACAGGCTGCTCAAACGTCCACGATAGCCCCAGATCCATATACAGTCCCCTCGTCAAAAGATTCCCAGGTAGGAAATAGGCCTCACCTTCTCCTCAAGCCTCTTAATTCTCTTCCCTGTTGACTTCATATTCGGAGTCCTCGCATCAGCCCTCAATACCCACTCACCAAAATCGCAAGAGAACCCCTCAGTTAAGAACCCATGCCGCACTCTTCCAGAATCTAGCCAGGCCAAATCAATGCGCCGCCGTCGCAGGAACAATCAAATCAATACTGCCATCTGCAATTGGCGGGAAAAAATTATCACCTAGATCCTCAGCCATGGAGACCTCAGACCGGATATCACTCGAGCCCAGGGCGCTTAGCGAGAGACCGGTTGCGACCATTCCCTCGGAGGGATCGAGGCCGATATTTTGAGTGAAGTGTTTGCTGGGGGTTGAGGCGACGTTGCCAGGGCCGCAGCCAACGTCGACTAGGGTCTGCAGGGAGCCGCCTGTTGGGGTGTGTTGGGTTAGGATGGGTTGTAGAGGCTCGGGTGTAGATGAGGCGGTATTGTTTTAGGAGCGGTCTTGTTCGGTTGTGTAGGTACAGAAGGTCTTTCGGACATTGCTATTCAAGAAATTGAAAGTAGAATTGGTAAGTGAGGAGCGATTGATTCTAGGAGAGTGAGGTTCATAGACGATCGCGAAGGCGAAAATGCCGCGCAATCTCACCGGGTGAGGGGGATTTGTTAGGCTAAACGGTAATGCGAAAGCGCCGTCCCTTTGAGGGCTAAGATCCAGCTATCGGTAACGTTGTCTATCTTTCTAGGGAATGAGTTATGATGGGTGATCAGGGGTCCTTTGAGTGCCACAAGTTGGGTGTCTATGCCGTTCCGCGGGAATCTGTATACTTCTCCACGAGGGCTGGGGAATTGGTGACCAACAACGGAGCCAATATCCAACAAGATGATAAAGAAATTCGAGGTTCTAGACAACTTGTATATCTCTGCATCCCACCGCAACAAGAGCCAATGTCAAAAAGCCAGTATATGTCCCAAACTCATCTACCCAATTCCCCAGCTAAGCGGAGAGGGAAGCATCCTTATCCTCCTTCACCAACTCCAGTTTCCTGTGCAACTCCAGCGCATCCACGCTCGTGGCCAACTCGTCACCTGGTGCCTCATGTCGATTAGACCGCGAACGTCCTGTCCAATATGGTTAGTGTCGCGTTATCTGTAGCTTCTTCTGACAAAAAAATCGTACCTTCAGCCTTATAGAGGTACTTGAACGGGTCTGCGCGACGATACTCATCATAGTCCTGGTACCGGCCCTGACGCTCACCACGGACCTTATCGTCATAAGAGCTTGCAAGTTGCTGTCTGATCCAGGGTCGGTCGGTGATGCCACAGATATCTGTGTCTTTCGCGGAGGAGATGAGCTCCTTCCAAGGCTGCGATTTCTGCTTAGGCGTTTCCATGGTGAGGGCTCAGTTTGGTGACTGGGGAGGCTGATAGATACCACGAGTATGGCGAGTGTATTATGATATAGAAAAAAAGCTGTGCAAACAGGCAGAGGAGACGTGTCCACCTCTTTATGTCGGGGAGGGACCGAGAGATGCGTTGGCAGCACCCAATGAGGCCCATAGCGCCTATCGCCGTCCCCCTCCTCGTGATACTTGGCAGATGAGGGGCTGATATTGTGCATCAGTGAAAATTCTCTTTCTTTGCGTCTTAGCCCCCATCGAAGTTGAAACTGCAAATGGAAGGGGAACCTCAAGCTCGACAGAAGGACTTCTCAGAGTCCCGAATCCCCGCGTCGCAGCAAGTCAGATCCTCCATCGCCTTCCTCAGTGACCTGTCCCTGTATCTGGAGGAAAAGCCGTACTACCTAACCCTTACAAAGGATCGTGAGGGGGACTCAGTATTGACGAATATTGTCAGCGACGTATACACGGGGGTCACTTTCACCGATATTACAGGGTATGAATCGAGTTTCAACCTTGATACCCACGGATTTCAATTTGCGAAGCATGCCACCAGTTTACTCATTCAGGATTTCGAAGACTCAGAGCGTATCACCAGCGTTTACTATACAGAGATAGAAGAGTTTCTGCACAAATTCCTTGGGGCTGAACGAGTCCGGGTGATGCAGCATGTTGTGCGCGAACGGCCGGTGAACTTTGTTGAAACAAAGGGGATGGCCGAGACGAAGAATGGGCGATCGAAGCCCTTGACAGGTATTCATATTGGTGAGAGAAACATTTCGTCCAATGTATAAGAACCGAAAAGGGTAACCGATGTCAGATGCATCGCCTCTGTGCCGTGCGACGAGTGGAAAAGTATATGCCAGAGGAAGTTGAGGCCATCCGTACTCGCCGCTTTCAGATTCCCAAGTGTGCTATGTTATCCTCCCGTGATTGGAGCAAAGAGTTAACGATGCTTGTGTGTTTTATAGTGTCTGGCGACCTCTCGTCTCCCAACTCCGCGACTGGCCTCTTGCCCTATGCGACATGCGAACGGTCTCGCGTGAGGACATGGTTGAAGCCGATCTCATTTCTCCAGGGTTCCAGGGAGAAAACATGTTTCTATATTTCAGTCCACATTATAAGTTCTACTTTCGGGACTGCCAGTCTTGCGATGAGGTTTGGGTCTTTAAGCAGTTTGACTCGATGGATGGCGTTGCGAAGCGTATGTCTCCCTTGCTTCCGGCCTTCTGCTGCCAAACTGATCAATTGTTGACGTAGATTGTCCTCATGGGTCGTTTCAAAATCCAGACATTGGGCCCGATGAGCCTCGGAGGATGAGTATTGATGTTGCTGTTCTGGTGATATACTGAAAGGAAGACGTAGTATGAAAAAGTCGGTCAGGGCTGAGAGCAGACGTCAGGGATATTGCACCTGATCAGCCACATTCACATATTGTCCCATCATAGATGTGGTTAGCCATCGATTTAAAGCGGATATCTTCAAGTATGCCTTATGTAGCTGCTCTACACTGTGGCATTCGTCGCAGTAGGGTGCGTAGTCATACCCCGCCTCTATAATGTAGATGCTGATTTGTTGGGATTCGCGGATGGGCGCATACCTGCAGACCAGCAGCGTTGCCCCCCAATCCCCATCTTAGATTCTGGTGTCTGTCTAATTCATCCACTTCTAATATGACCAGCAAATGATTAGTAGCCATGCAGTTCTGCTCTGCTTTTGGGTTGAAGCTACATGCTTCCAGATACTGTGAAGATGCCGCGGTGATTCACTGGAACAGATGAACAGGGCTCCTGTTCCATGCGTCTCTGACTCCCAGAGTGCACTGAAAATAACCCGGTCCCTGACTCTTCAGCGGCGAAGGGTATTGATTAGGCCGAGGAAGAGCTTACGATGGTCCTCGAAGGCATGGAAAGTGATTCGAACTCGGAAGTCCACACACCTCAGGAAGTGACCGGGATCTACGTCGCTTACGGGACTTCACCAGCTGGAATGAAAATAATGGGCAACTGTATTTGGTATCTTATTTACTGGCTCAAGCTTCCAATTGGTTGTAGTTTTTTGACCTATATATCCCAGAAATGCACTTTATTCAGCCAGTTAGGCACAATAATGATTCACTCACAACCCGCCGCGAGTTCACTCCACCTTCATCTCTGTGAAGGGGCATTGCAGTCGTTTATGTGCGCCCACCAGGCTGAGTGGCTGGAGTCTCGGCCAATTCCCGATACAGCGAGCCTTCGAGGTTCTGGCGGTAAATAGTCAAAGTGTATCGGAAGAGTTGGAAGAAGTGTAATATGTGCAGTCGAATAATCAATCACCCACCTTCATATCCTCATCCATGTTGTTGCCAAATCTCTTAAGTATGTTATTTTAATATGATAGAGCAAGACATTTTGATCATAATCTACACCTCGTACCTCAAGAAAATAATATAGAAGTGATCGTATGCGAACAGAACATTAAACAAGCATTGGCATAAGCGAGCAAACACTAATTATAGCAGTCATCTTCTCTCGATAATCCAACTCCCGGTCCCCTGCAAGATCATCCTGCACCCAAACTGCCTTGATCAGCGCTCTCAGGATAACTACTGATCTTGAAGACGCCGTTTTCTCTGTCCGGTCAATAAGCTCGAGGATGATACACCGTTCCTCGTCTGTGCGGGCTTCACAGCCAATAATGAACAGCGGGAATTGTCGGGGACAGGAGTCGAGAGTGGCAAAGATGGTGAGGGCGCGCTGAATCCGGGTCTGAGTGGTAGATCGGGGTTCGAGAGCGCAGGCTGTCACGCGATTGAAGTAGACGAGGATTGAAAGGTGGAAGAGTTCGAAAGTGGGATCTGGGGTATCTGGGAGGGGAAAGTTCTGGAGTTCCCAACCTAGGGTTTGTAGGATCCCGGCTGGAACGGATTCGGGTTTTGCAGCAAGTATCTGGTAGCCCAGGTTGAAGAGGATGAGTAGAGTGTTGGTTGGAGACGGCGTCAGTTGTGCGACCTGATATAGACTTAGCCGGATAGAACGATTAGGGCAACGAAATGAGGGAAGACGGACACTCCGGCAGATGACCGGTGTACAGTACTCATTATGCAGGGGGGGGCGCCAATGCAGAATGCTGAACCGTCCCATAGAATGGTGGTAGAACACCCAGTCCATCATGGTACTGACGACGCTGTCCCGTTTGAATGGCAAGATCGAGGAGGCGTCGAGCACCTGTCTCACCCCGTTGATAAACAAGTGCCATTGGGATGAGGTACACGACGCTTTGTGGATCTCAAACGAACATAGGAGCATACCGGCGGCGATATGTTGTAGTGCTTCTGCGGCTCCGATATTTGCATACGAAGCTGCTTTTAGAGACTTTATGGCCGAGATCTTGAACTCGAAAGCTTGGGCTTGCACACCGTAGCGGTGCAGTGACGAGAGGCCGAGTAGGGCTTGGCGAACCGCTGTAGAGGAGGGAGAGGAATCAACCAGCGCCATAGGGATAAGTATGCTACTTATGCGCATAGGATCGTGACCGAGCACAGCCAGGGCGCGCGACGCGGTATGTTCAACTAATACTGTTAGCGTCGAAGCATAGCGAGTGTTGGACAGCGGGCCACCTGCAGTATTCGAGCAGCTGACTCTCTGTGACAGAGAGGTCGATGGGAGTGAACGACATGGGTATTCTGAGAGCGAGCGAGCTATACCCTGTAGACTGGTGAGCAAGATGCCTTCCCGGGTCAGAGTCTGAGCCTACCAGACGGCGATGCACTGGAAAGATAGTAGTGCATCTTGATGTCCCAGTCGGATATATTGATTAGGCTGACCAGCTTGCAATTGACCAGTCTGCTGTCAGCCCTTCGACCGGACAACGGTCCTCCTACCGCCGCTCGCTTGGGATTATTTGGTTTTGGCCATGAGAGACGGACGCCGTATCCCTTACAGACCCGGTTTGACCGAGCGCATTGCGCACACGTGGGCGTCGCCCGGTCACAGCGGATTCGACGATCTGTTTGTCAGCACAAGTAGGCGATGCGTTGCTCTGCGGTTCTAGAAGTTACCTCTGCAGGTCTGGCAGCTTCGTGGCATCTTGAACTTTATGGATTTGATGCGCGGGTCTCGCGCAAAGTTGCCTTGCAACTGCGGAGGCTCAGCCTATTTAACCTTAAAACCAATGCTAATTTGGGTGGTTTTAAACCCCGCCTGATATGTAAGACCGCTAGCCAATGAGCTTGAGCCTGCGCTTCCTGCAGGGCTGTGAGCTGGAGAAAGCAAGCAACTTTTCGCGGCGCTAACCCTAATTGTCGTGGTCTCCATTATGGGCCGGCGGACCAAGTTGGACAGCAGTATACACCATGCGAGTATCTTGAAGCTCTGTATCGATGATTGGAAATCATGCTTTGAAATCATATCAGTATATCAGCATATCAGTATATGGCTGAGAGTTATAAACACCGCCCTTGTCCCAAGAAACTGACCTTAATCTACCCTCAGCAGCAGCAGCATGTCTTCCTACGCAATCACAGGAGCCTCGCGAGGCATCGGAGTACGCAAAATTCTCTCTTTCACTGACCTTAATTTTAACCATTTCACAGTGGGCATTCCTTTCCAACCTTTCCAGCAACCCGGACAACACCGTCATCGCGCTCGTCCGCAACAAAGCTGGAACCGAGAAACGCGTCGCTGAAGAGCTCAATGGCCGCACCAATATCCACGTAGTCCAGGCCGATCTGAACGTTTACAGAACTCTGGAAGCTGCGGCCGCTGAGACCTCAGAGATCACCGGCGGAGGGCTTGACTATCTCATCGCCAACGCTGCATATCTCACGAAATACGACCATTTTGAGTCTCTCAATACTCTGTAGGACTCCCTCTACATCATTTACATCGCATATGAACGCAAACTAACGGGCAATTACTAAATCAGGGGCAAAGATCCGATCGCCCTCGAAGAGAAACTGCTCACCAACTTCAGGACCAACACCGTCGCCCAGATCCACCTCTTCAACCTCTTTATCCCGCTCATCCTCCGCGGCACGGCAAAGAAAGTCATTGCCATCTCCAGCGGCCACGCAGACTTCGAACTCGTCTCCAAGGTCAATCTCGCCACAGCCCCCGCTTACGCAATCAGCAAGGTGGCGCTCAACATGGCAGTTGCCAAATTCAGCGCCCAGTTTAGTGATGATGGGGTGCTCTTCCTCAGCGTTTGCCCTGGAGTGGTCGATACGGGGATCTTTGAGCAGTGTACGTTCTCCTGCCTTGCTCATTACTGCGCGTTGCCCCCCTAAGCTCGGCATCGGAGTGCTAACTCTACTCTCTCTCTATCTACAGTAACCGAAGACGAGCTAGCTGGGGTGGAGGTGATACTGAAGAAGTTTCATGAGTATTCGCCTACCTTCAACGGGCCAAGACAACCAGCCGATTCGGTGAAGGACGTGCTTAACGTTATCCATAATGCAACGGTTGAGAAGAATGCGGGCGGATTCCTCTCCCACAAGGGTAACCGCACGTGGTTCTGAGACTTTGCATAACTTACAGGAGTCTTATGAGAACCATCAGATCGATAACGAGGAATGATTGACGGCAAGTCTGGTATCAGTAGCCGCGGAGGTTCCAGCTCCTTTTTGTCTGTAGTGGAGGATCCTGACCATGGAACGGGTGTTTCTTGTTAGGTAGAAGTAGTAGCAGAAGGGGCCATGACATTGCGATTTCCTGGATTTACGATGAAAGCAATATTCTGGACTTTAGTTGACTCTTTAACATAGCGTCTTCTCTCTTCTCTAGCCAACCTGTGATCTAGCCGCGACTGCGCAGCTCTCAGGGTTGTCGGCGCCGCTGATTCAAGCTTTCTAGGCATCATCACGCGGTTTCGGTTTCCAGAGTGCCAGGAGTAAAGCAGCCACAACGGAGGAGCCGACAACAGCCCAACCACTCCAAGCTACCTGCTGGCTCGTGAGCATCCGCCCTGTGTCCCAGACCAGATGACGGACGCCATTGAAGCTGTGAAAGACGAACGGGAAGGTCAGTCCGAATTTCGCGGCGAATTGAGTCGATGGCGATATGCTGCTAAATGCGGCCACGAGCGATTCCGACCCGATACTCCATCCAGTGACTGGGGATAGGAAATAGGCTGTCGCATAGAGATACAAGCCGCCGGAGAGGGCAACGCCTGTGATTCGCGTAGAGATACTGACGACCCAGGTAATCTGAGGACGGTAGATAGAGAGGTGAGGGGAGACTGGGCGCCTCAGGCGCTGCTGTGAGAGAAGGTCTGTGGAACTGGTAGCTGGTTTATTGAGCCGCGATGAATATCTTGGGCTGAGAAGACTGGATTAAGGCAAGGCGCGCCTCATTAGCTTAGCAACACCAATAATAGGAAAAGCCTAACCCGAGGCTGTCATCTTACCTTCTCGCCCATGCACATCGCTGGGTTAAGCCAGCTTGGCTGAGCCCAATTTGAGCGGAGCGCACTGTGGGTAGAGTGGTCAGTCCGTCAAGGGTGTCAGGAAGGGGGGTGGTGCTGGGCTTAGGGAAGCGATGGCGCGTACCACAACCATTGAGTGGTCGGATTCCGATAGAAAACATGATGAATGTGAATCGATCGACTTGAAGCAATGGATGACGAGGCGAAAGAGTGAAGGAGGGCAGGTGGAAGATGAGTTGATTGCCGAGGCTTCCTGGACAGTCATATAGCCTATTTCATCGGTATACTAGCTTGAAGTCCTCGCAGGTCACTGTTCCACCTGAATTAATCAGATATCGGAAAGAACTGGTCCAATTTGCTGTTGCAGTCCCATTCTTTACAGGCAGGTCATGCTGACCTGCTCATCAGGCTTTTGCATTGGCGCATGAACTACCCATTTGTCGGACAGGCGATGTTTGGTCGAGCTTCCCTCCGTGACTTATACATAGTGGAAATTCCATAAGTGATACCCTCGCTGTAACTTGTACTTCGTATGCATGGAGCATGATCCAGATAATCTGGAACTTTTTTTATTTTAAGGAGAGAAAGTGCACAAAAACAGGACTATTGAGCCCAGCCAGAGACAACTCTGTACCTGTAGGTCGATATACCGCGCCGTGCCTTACGGCCCTGGCCCGGCCATGGGCCTTCCCGCCAATTTGTCGCGAAGATTTTATTGAAATGCCCAATCAGGAGCCTAGCCTAGGATCAAGTACCTTGGCCTTAAGGTGCGGAGTCTCTGGAAGCCACTTCTTGGCCTAGAGCGTCGAAAAGGTCGCGCCAAGGGTATAAGCACTTTTAATTACTATCAGTAGTTTGTCCTCACAGGCGGACGAGACTAGAGTGTCCTGAGATGACAGGATAAGGAAGAGCATAACCGGCAGGTTGAAGAAATCTACAGCTGGGCGGAACTGCCCGAATGCTCGTTGGACGTGCCGATGGCCCAGTTCGCTGCGGTCCCGGTAGACATAGCAGCGGCTCCGCCGTTGTGGAAAGAACATATGGGTTGATTAGCTGGGATAATCCTGGATTTGAGGGGACTCACATGATAAGAGTAGAGACTGTCTCCTGCATAGCAGCGAAGCAGGTGTCTTATGACAGTCTTTCTTCAGTCGAACAACCCACTGAACTCACCAACCCATTGCCACACAGAAGACGGCAGCTGCTTCGTCTGTTTATGGCCATCGCCAGCCATTCAGGTCAACCAGATTGTCGAATGAAGATACTGCCTGATCCGCGGAGGGACTTCGCGGAAGTCGTCAGCCGCGTACCTCGATGACTTCCTTGGCTACCATCCTGACCTTGATCAGTCTCCAGGGAAAGGGGTAGGAGGGGAAGGAGAAAGAAGAGCAAGAAAAAGGAAAGGGGGTGCGATGGGGCATTGGCGTCCCCGCCAGCTGTTTAGCGGTCCCGAGCGCTTCAAAGGCATCAAACTCGAGTACTGCCCGCGGGCCTTCGCCAGCGTGGATGCCCAGGAGCAGGGACGCAGACAGATCTATTGTCATCATGGTCAGCAGGAATGAAGGGTGGGTGGGATGTTAACGAAGCGCTCGCCAAGCTGTCCTGGTGAACGGCAACTTAGGGCTTGCCGGAGACCTCCGGCTGTGTGTTTTGTTCCCAGAAGCTCGTAGTAAGTTTTGGTAGAATATCAAGAATTTCATGAATGGGTAATTAGTGTCTAGATTTTGAACTAGCATACTAAAAAGAGCTCTAAGCCAGATTTCAACCCTCTCCATTATGGTGATATTGAATAGAGCTTTTCGAGTTCCCTGGCCAGAATCTCAGCCTGGGATCTGGATAGCGGATTCTAAGCACCAACCTGCTCACCATTCCCACGCGTTTCTTGGTCTATGGTCATCCTTGCCATCAATTGGCCCTTGTGGTCCACCTCAGTAAGTCACGTTGGCTATATACTGATGAAGAGCGGGATACTCCCAACAGCTAAATAGTCCCATGGCTGGCTGTAGGCCATCTACCGGAGCAAGGTGATATTGTTGGCCAGAACCTCCTACCCTCGTGAAAACAGTAATACTTTCTCAGCTAGAGCTTGCACTGCAGCATGATAGGTAGAACAAGAAACCTTATGCTGGGTCCAGAGAAATGTTGCCGGATCTGGTCCTTTCACCTTTTTTCGAGTTTACTTATGCTCATAGCTGCCAGATTAGGGAAATCAGCTTGGGAGCCACTACCGAAACTGTACTCTACAACCTCTTTTCTTTCAACCAATTGTCGATCCTTGGGCCCCCAGAACTGGCCCACAGAGAGACTCCATTAGGGCGCGAGAACCCAGAAGTCAAGACTTCCATCGTGTGGTCTGCTGCAGTTATATACGTGGGATTTCTGGTATACCATTGGATTTGGTAAGGCAAGATCACATCTTACATAAAGTTTCATTGCAGAATCCTGATTACTACGTATGGTAGCAATCAGTTGCTCTTACCTATTAGTCTGGTTCAACCGATATCCATTGGGTCTGACCTCTCACACAGCTTCGGTTTCTGGTCCTTTACCTGCTAACTTAGGAACGAGAAGATGTTATAATTAGGTTGACCATGTCAGGTTTGCTACATGGTTACCGATATACATGGGAACAAAATCAGATACGGAATACCAGCTTGGCTTTTGCATACCATCCCAAATATGCTCGCCATTGATCTCCAGCCCCTGAAAGTCGACAAACTGGATGCTCCGGTTCTCATTATATGCAGCTATGACCGGAGTGTTCCCTCCTACCCCGTTGTACGATAGGTTCCTGACAGTCACGTTTTGAATGCCTCGTCCAGGCCCTAGATTATATTTTTGGTTGTAGACCACCCTGAAGCTAAGAAGCATACCAAGCCGAAAGTCTTCGACGCGGATATCTTCAAAAAGGATATTCTTGATCAGGTTATCGTCTCCACAGTTGATGGCTAGACAACCCTGATAATCGACCTGTGGCTCCCGGTGATCGAGGATATCGATGTTCGAGATAGTGACCCCCTCCATCAGTTCCGGATTGACGGTATTGCCATGGAGTCCAATATGCAGGGGATGAGCCACATCAGCCCAAAGAGACGAGTCACGAAGTGTGATATTTTTGGAGTCTCCGTAATAGTCCCATCGGTGCTGGTACATGGCCACACAATCATCCGAGTTACGCATGAAAAGGTTCTCAAGCACCACATCCTGACAGCAAAAGACATCGATGCCGTCGCCCCACTGCACCGCGCTGATTGATCTCAGGCCAGAGACAACCACATCGCGACTGGATCCCATCATCACAGAATAGTGGCCCGGGTTCAGCACTGTGATTTCCCCAACGCGAATGCTCTCAGAGTAGCTGATAGTGACGGCTTCACTAGGGCTCTTGTAGAGCACTCCGCGCCCAAGAATGGCCGCGTTCGACGCGTTTTGAAACTTGAAGCCCCCCTGGACTACGGAGCCCGGAGCAAGATATACTGTCTGGCCGGAAGTGACATTGACTGTGTCCTTGAGCTCGTGATAGCCGGGCCCGTAATACTTAATCGATGAGTCTTGCTTGGCCTGGCCCTCGGTAATGGTATTGTCTCCGGTCTTGTCCAAGAATAGATGCAAGACATCAAAAACATCTCCATTGACCTCGACTACCAGGTTCGCCGGCTCCGTAAGATTCAACCTGATATTGCGGCCACGGACGTCTGCTTGCAAGCCGTAAGAGAGCGGGCGGACCCGGACCGTGTCTATGGCGGGAAACGAAACTTGAGACGGCTCAATCGACAGTTCGACGGGGCCGCTAAAATCGAAAAGGCCAACCGATGTATTATACGAGACGGTCTTTCCTGTTGTTTCGTTGACTTCGTTCACGTTGGCGTGGAACAGATCGAGCGACTGCCAGTCTCTGTTGACATCTTTGGCCCAAGACCGCACTCTAACTTGGTAGGAATCGGATCTTGCGACCTCCTCTGGTACTGGAAAGATATCGAGTCGGCTTTGATTGGTATAGCGAGCAGCGTTTGTAGCTATAATCATAGCATACAGGACGAACAGGCCGACAACAAGTCGTCTTAGCGCCGTCTGAGGTGGGAACATGGTGTGGAATAAATCAATCCCATCAAAAAAACAAAACAAAAAGTGGCGACGGTTTGCTCGTACACAAATTCTGTACTATTCACGGTACGGAGGACCTGGAGTACTTTTAACCCCGTTTTAAGGAGATGCAGCATTCCCAGATCTCGCTGTTAGTCGGACGAGCTCCGGCGGTTGTTCCGCGATGGCTTTCAGATATAACCGACGGCATCTCGCACTGCAAGAACTCAGCCAGAATAGATTATTTAACCAGAGTCCTCCGGTAGCTTCCCCGCGCGCCCCTGAATTGTTCGCTGCTGCCACTATCCTGGTTTACCCGGGTATTGCTTAGAAAGACCTCAGGAGACGCAGCTTTCTTCCCGTCCGTTCTAGGCTGCTCCCAGCCACTTCGGGATATGGTGTATGGCGTTCAAGTATCTTGCCCAGTCCGCACTTCACCGTCGCGGGGGATGAAGAGAACTCTCTACGGGGTGTGTGGCAGCGGGTACGGTCCTTTTCTTCGTTTGGACGCGGCCGTCCTTTTAGTGAAATAGGATATTTAACCTCTCACTGTCTTTGGGAGAGTTTCTGATGCTAATAAATTCTAAACAACCTCCACTGGGGAGTCACAGTTTCGAAGTTGAGAAGACCAGTAACACGACGGGGCGCTAGATGCAGTTAATTTCTAAAGCCTAGCTGGACCATGATATTCCTGGTTGGATAAGTTAGCTGAGCTTATACAAGTGAACGCGGGATAGATATATCGACATGGCCTAACACGGATGTCCCAGCATAATCCCTCTTGGAGTGACAATAATGTGAGAGATAGTAAGCCTGCTAGTAGATCTGACCCAGAGTATATCCAGAAAGTCTAATCGAGCTGTTTGGGTGATGGTGCCTCATCTGTTGATGTATGTCTTTACCGCGACCGACAGTCGGTTAATTAAGGACAAACAGACCCGGAGGGGCATCCACCATCCTATATTGGACCTACAGAAGATATCAATACGGAGCTCCCCTTGTAGATGCGCCAAATAACCCTGCGGCCGGAAGACGTCCCAGGGCAGCGTGTTGAATCCTCTTCCCCTGGCCAGAATGACTCTCTTTCCTATCTCTGCTACCTATACAGGGAGGGCCGATGGACTGTCACTATCAGAGTATATAAAATGTCAAACTATTCAACACTTGAGGGAACTATAGTATATCCGCACATTTTGCCCTTTATCTCAAACAATCATAGTACTGTCTCTTATACACATCTAGATGTGTATAAGAGACAGATTAGAACCTCTATAAGTTTTCTCTATGCCCTTCTCAATGCTGGCCTCTCTGCAGCAGCGAACAACTCTCTCGCCGTCTCATTGAAGATGACTTCACGCGTATTCTGGAGTTGTTTTGTCTAGGGTTGAGTCCAGCTGATAGGCTAGGATAAGCTCGTCGCCCATGCAGACGCAGACTACACCCCCTTAGCCACCGAAACGGTTCGCCGTGGCTCTGGCTGCCACCCCAGAACTACCTAGTTATACGGCGGCACCGCCTTCGGTGTGGGAGAATTGTAAGATAGGTGTCTCCGTCGATGAATTTGGATTTCTTGCAAAACCGTGACGTTGTGCTAACCGGCCATCACTGGGCGAACGTGAGTTTATTTGCTCCTCGTCGTTTTGTTCTTGTTTTAATCCAATCCGTCTGGCGTGGGGAAGAACTTGGGCGCAATTTATCTGATGTCAGAAGCGAAGCCAAAGGAGGTAGGGTTAGTCGTAATACAGCTTAAGTTGGCGGCTGCGTCCCAAAGAGATCTCTCGCGTCGTCCCTCCCGAGTCGCCGTTACGAGGTCGACCTTGCCCAACAAGCAAACAATCATAACCGTCGCGGTAAATCACGGTGATATACCGGTATGACTCAATAGCTACGTAAGGCGTGGCATCTGGATGTAGGATTCTATGATGTAGCTGTTTGTCTCAGCTAGTCGGAAGGAAAGTCCTATAACTTACAATTGCACCCCTTCAACCCTGATAAAGAGCTTTCGGGTCCTGCAATCTTGGTAATAAGTACTGTCCTAGACAAAAGTCCATGTTACTAGTCAGTCTTTATCACAAAGGGATCGTTGTTTCCAAGACGCCTGTCATGCGGGCAAGAGCGAACCCAGAACAACTATAAAACCACCACGCTGCCCAACTGTCACGCCATCCGTTGCGAGACTGACGAGAGACGAAATAATCGAGAAGGGAAAGGGACGAGGGATCTTGTCCAGAGAGTACTCGGCTTGTCTCCTGGGTAATATCGCGTATATTTGCGCAAGGTCAAGATCTACTCTGCAGAGAATCTCCCGTGGATAGATTTATCCAAGTAGTATATATACAGGGCCGCATGATAGCAGTCTCGTATAGAGCAGAAACCTGAAAATATTCAACGCAGGAGACTTGTTATGTCCAGCCGCTTGAAATATCACTGTAATGACCCCAAGCATCACCAACCACAACCTGTGAAGACTGTTTTGCACTCACAATAAATAACAACTGCACTTTCCTAATGCTGCTGTTCAGCATGAACTGCAACAGATATGAACTTAGCTTTGGGTCTGATATTATTTTTTTTTTTTTCTTAATCTGCATTTTGTGCCTCCGATAGTGTGAGCCGCGTTTGCCTCTTTTTTGCCTTTCTTTTTTTTTTCTTTTTGCTTTTTTCTTCCTTTTTTTTATTATTTTTTTTTTTTAACAAGGCTCTGGCACAGCCATGTTGCCTTGTAATAGAAATACCGTAGTTTTGGTCGCAAAAAAATGGTCATCAACCTATTTCTGCTGGTTCTGCTGCTGAAGTCCAGCATCTAGCCAGACTATCGGCTTTCACGCTCAAATTCAACCACTTCAGAGAGTTTACGGCGTCGAAAATAGGACCGTATCTTAAAGCCCTAGGGCTTATCTGCTTCATCCACCTTTATCACCGCTAGCAGATGATGTTATGGCCATGCAATCTTTGTTGCAGGCTGAAGTTATATGCTTCTTCTAGATAAAGATGCCGCGATGATCCTGGAAGGGTTAACAAGGACTCTTGTTTCGTAGCATCTTCGAATCTCAACGTGCTTTGACAATAATCCCACCCTTGGCCTTGGAATGGGATGCTATAGGTTAGTAGACCACATGTGCCCAAAGTATACAAACTCTCCAGCTCTTCCCGGTCTCGAGCGTTAAGTGACCTAGCCGTGGCATGACATACGAAGCAGTGCAGTTCTACCGGCAGTGATATCTTAGTACGATTACGTGCTTCAGTGCTTAGTACTGTCTTCATTGGACAAAGGCTATCTGATAGGTCGAGGAGCTGCGTAAGATAGCAATAAGTCATAGAATATCATTCGGACTCCAAAACCCACGTACGCTAATGCGTGCCCGAGATTTGCGTCGCCTGCGAGAGCTCTATTCGCCAGTCGGAATCAGAGTAATGGGAACGTGGTAATCACACCGCAGGAGTTCTAAACTATATCCAAAGTTCTTTTGTAATGTGATAATGCACCGCTTCTCTATCGAAAGTTTTTCACTGCTGATTCGTCTCTCCTCAGTGTCACCCGACTCCTTAAGTATTAATTATTTGAATAGTTCTACTAAGTCTGACGTGGAGGTGGGAGGACATAGTTCTACATGCCCCATACTGGAAAACTCTGCTACAATGGCCTCTGATATCAACGAAGCACGATAGATTGCGCGACCAAAGTAAACAACCAACTCGTATTCCTTGATTGGAAACAGCCCATGCCCAATCTAGAGTCTCCCTGGGACTTTCTTGACTGAGTTTCACCATATTCCATATTGCTGGCTCAGATGTTGAGCCTTCACTCGTACTATTTGCTAGCAGCCAACATACGCGCTCTAACCGCTATCGCTGGGCTAGGGCAGGATATTTACAGTTGGAGGAATTCTAGGTCACTTGCTATGCTCGTCTATCCAGCGCGACCGACGTATTCTCATCAGTCGCGGGCTCTCGTGCTTAGTGTTGGTATCCTCCCAAATCAATAAGGTACTCCCCCTCCCATCAAGATATCTCGGCTTTTTGCTAACCATCCGAGACTTAATGGAATTGGTGAGGTTTGTTTTGGCAGGCTTCAGCTCTGGACTCGCCAGCAGCACCTTGATGATAATACTTATGTGGTATGCAGAGCAAACAAGAGTAGAGAAGCGTGTAAGACAGGGTCCGAAAGGGGCATCGACTACATGAGAAATAATATGCATAGATTGATGTATCCCATGTGGCGTTTGCTACCTTGTTATTGCTATGCTGCTTGCGAGATCTATGCTTAAATGAATGCTTCAGCATCTCATTGTACGCAATATCCAATGTCTACATCGTAAACACCTTAATTGACCGAAAGGCCAGTTCTATACTTCAATACCTGAATCACATCCACATATGTTGACCATGCATGCTCTCGGCTTTTCAAGCACTTTCTGGAAAGCTCTGATTATAGCGTCACACTTCCCGACTGGCTGAGCCGTCGTGCTTGTATCGTCTCTGGAAACTATACAAACTTTCTCCGAGATGGTCTTCCTCCGCCAGTATTCACCCAGCTACCGACACTCACTTGGAGACTCTAGATCTGTCACTGGGAATGTGTAAGGGCAAATGCTGGCTATTTTGGCCATAGGGCCCTTGTTTCGTTTCGCTACGGCTCAGAGTATCCAGGGAATGACAGCAAGCGACATGAGCTGAGCGTTGAACGTCATCTGGTATCTGTCAGTAGATCTGTTCTATTCCACATTATCAGCCTAGGGCATATTCCTGGAGATGTATATTTGCAGATATCAGGAAAGCGTTATATAGACTGAAGCTACGGTTGACGAGCTCATTACCTCTGACCACTCGTAGTGGATCTACGATATACTTTGGGTCATCAAAAAATCACAGCCCTGGGTATTCCCAGAAGTCTACAAGTCCCGAACGAGAACGTTAATTACCGCGATTTCTGCAGACATAAAAATAAGTTAAACTAAATAAAATAAAAGAGCAAAGATAGATCTTCTCTTTCTCTCCAGTGCAGACTGGTGAGCAATCTTGGCACTCGTCAGCCGTCATTATGATGACACGAGGGAACTATAGTATATCCGCACATTTTGCCCTTTATCTCAAACAATCATAGTAACTGCTTCGGCAGGTTTATATTGGATCTTTGCCTCTGTTTTTGCTAGCTAGAGAAATGTCTGACTTTTGGCTAACCGACCATATCCGACATCTCGTGGTGCAGCCGGCAGATGCGCGCCTAAACCCACCAGAAGCCTATCTTTTTGTCCAGGATGGACTCATTATATCCTGTGGGGTATTATATGCCCTTACCTGAGAGGATTTGTTTCCTAGTATGGTCCCAGCTTGACCTCATCTTCGTCGGGCTTGCGGTTTGGCGCGTTTACGGCCGCGATCAGTGGCAAAGCGTTGCTGGGGAGATGGTTGCCTATTTCGGAGCAGCGTGTGGATTGTTCAAGTATCTAAGTTATATCTACCCCGATGACCGCGAGCAGGTCACTGCATATTGGACAGGTATACTCTTACAGCTCCCAGTGGGTTGGGTCTACGTGTATCGGCTGTTGAAGGATCGTTCTGTGTTGGGCCATTCTCTCGAGATCTGGTAGGTGACTTGAACCCCATTTCTAGACCCTTACAATTTGACACTGGTGTCGTTGACCGTTGTCACAGGCTCGTGCGCTATTTAGGCTGCTTCGCAGCTTACGGCGTCTTCATCTGGCGTTATCTAAACGTCCCCCAGAATTGGGAGTATGTTGGATCGTTTTGGAGCATCGCAATCATTGTGGCAACTCTTCTCCCGGAAACAGTGTACCCCTTCTTATATATTCAAGTCATCTGTGGGAACAAACCTAAAGTTAAAGAGGGGTAGGGCCATTTTCCAAGTTATGCTCATCAGGACTACATTTGGAGGTGCTGTCTTAGAGAATTTGAAGGGCTATATCTAGTAGAACCTTGCATCGGATAGAGTAATGAGTATATTCAGAGTCGGTAAGTAATCGAACCGCTAATATAGCACTCTGTCTTTCAGTATTCAGATCATCTCAGGGTTCAGCCCTATTTATATACAAAGCCCCGCTGACTTGTTCAGACTGATGTAGTTCAGAAGACAACAAGCATTGTGCATGAAGCAGTAACTCCGTTCCTTGAACTATTAACCTATGTAAGCAATTCAATACTAGTTCAGCAAGCGCCACGAAGAGCCTTACCCGGGAGGCGATGAGACAGTGGTAGGAGACTTCCGATGTCGTCAAGCTTGGGAAGTTTTTCTACGAAAATCAAAATGAGCCCAGGAGATTACTATATATCACCGAAAGAATTTTTTGGGCAGTGGCTCTTGCCTCTAGCCTTTACTACTTACCTATAACGAAGGCAGCAAGCGAGAAGACAATTAAATTGCTTGTTGAGTGACCAATCAGTTTTCCATATGGTAGCCTGCAGAGTCAATAAATCCAATTCCGGCAAACTACTGGTTTGCATCCTGATATATCTTGAGAGCACCACTAGCGGTGTCACACAATCGTGTCCGCTAGAAAGAATAATAAGGCGGATATTTGGCATCCCAGCTTCTAGAAGTGTGAAACAAACCCGTAGCCCTCTCAGTGCGGATACTGGAGGGAGGGCGTTATGGCCGCTGGGACCCTGCTAGAGATGGTGCAATTCGACCGTCAGATCATTTGTCTTGCTGTATAATAACCTGCGGGGACACGAGAGCTAGGACATCTGTCTGTATTGCTGCAGGGCGAGTGAAGTTCCACTGACTGGTGGCTATGTTGTTCGTACGATGGGAACATTCTTTATTTCTTCGCCTGGGTAAGTACCCTGCAGGGCGCCATGTTCCTTCTTAGTGAGAACACCATCAGGGATGGCATTGGAACCACTTGAGTAAGCTGTGCTTTTTATCGAAGCAGAGATAAGTTGATCGCGATATGATGCGATTGCGATATGCTTCATGGTCTTGGTTTTGACCACGATGCAATGCATCTGCAATCGTCTCTGTCGTCTCCTACCGTGTCTAGGATCACTGATAGAGAAAATAAAAGCCCTTAGATAAGCTAGGTCAGTTTCTTCTCCAAAAGTCAAGTTTCGCGGGCATGGGTCTGTTGATGTACATATGAGACCTATCCGGGCAGTCTCAGCAAGAACGCCCCTGAATGATAACCACAGAACACCAGAAGTTGAATCAACATTTCTGGACATAATACTAGGGTAGAGAAATATTATCGAGGACCGCGATGCAAAGTGTCCTGTGCCATGTGGGAAATTGGTGCGGGTATCCTCATGGTTGAGGCATGCAGAGCAGTGCGGTGTATCATACGTCCAGGACAATATGAGCCTTTGATATAGGACGATGTACGTTGATTGAATCAATGAGACATTCTATAAATATTCTTTCATGGCGACGGACCTCTCTAGATGTACTATGGCTAACTAGATAGCTGTATTGTGGGTAGTAGTTCACCGAGCTGTGATGGCTCCAGATACATACATAGAGATATATACGTATGTATGTATATATACTTTATTTTCAACATCAAGCTTCTCAACACTCAAGGTCCCCAACGACCAAATCGCGTACATAAAGAAAATAAGATCATATCTACTGAATAGTATAGTTCTGCGCGGTGCTCGCTTAATCCTAGCGAGAAAATGCGCCGTGGGCTCGTGCCAGTTACAAGGCCTCCGAGTCCGTGACGAACCATGGCATCTGTCACTGTTTTAGGAAGCGTCGTAGCGCTCTAGGGTTCGGCCGGTGAGCGTGAACCATGGCTGCGGCAAGAACTCTCCCGGTCATAGTTGGGGGCAATTCTTGGTTCCGTTCGCCTGACTTGACGAAGCCACGAAATCCTAGCTACAACTCCCAGCGTCACTGTACTGACTCGTAGCATGTAGGCACCCTACCTAAAGAAGGCACTCCAGGCGAAGTAATTTACCTCCACGTTTCGCTCTCATATGATGATATTCAGCATTCCAGACGAGCCGAAGACCGTGTCCAACGCAGTCACATCGGTCGATCATCACAGGCGCAGATTGAAGATCTGAAGCTGGACAAAGGTCCGTCCGTCGTCGATCGTGGCCATGGTTTGACTTGCTGAGTCGTCATGCCCGTGCAGGACCCGACAGGGACTGCGTCACTGCGCTGCTCCGTGCGACGGGAATAGACACGCTGGCTCGGGACCCACGTTGACGACACGCAAATGGGACATCCCAGATTCTTTCAGCTCGAGTTCACCTTGTGATAAGCGGAGTAGCTGTAGTAAATTTTGCGATTGGATAGAGGGCTTGGCTCCGTCGTTCCGGAGAGCATGGCAAATTGCGATCTGGAGTGGGGTCACTGCGTGCCTGAATCGCTGGAGCTCTTCAGAGGAAGATAGAGTTCATGGTCACCGGAGCCTTGGGTCCAGTGAGGTTTTATTTTGACTGTGAATTCGTTATCGCCCAGTCAGTCAGCATTCGGTGTTGGCCTGCTAGTGGAAGAAAAAAGCAAGGACTCATCGCACTTGGACTGCCATCGATACAGGCTGTCGACGAGACAAATCGAAAGAGACACTGAGCGCCCGACAATTGGAGACAGCTGTCAACTCGGGGTTTCTTGCAACTTTGTTTCATCTAGTTCTATCACGCCACAAAGTCGACCGGTGGCGGCGCCATAGTAACTGAGAAGGTTCGTAGTCTCGTCAAGGTTTGGACATTGCGGATTCCCGCCAATCTATGGCTTCGTATTGCGTAAAATGGTCGTTATCAGCTCGTCCGAAAAATGTGGTCTCTCCAGACCTATAGCGGAAGTTCCCGACTGGAGTCCTGGAGATGCCGGAGTACTCATCGGGCCTACTGCCGCTATCACCGCAAATCGTTTCCGGGAAGAAGAGTTGGACTCGTAGTCCTCACTCCAGCCTCCCCGTCCCATTGGAGTTTGCTTGAGGGACCTTGGGGATGCATTCAGCACACCCATGAGTCCGGGTCCCACATTTCCTCTTCTCTGCTCAAACCGCGGGTCGAGTGGTCAACATCCTGCCGTATGAAGCTTAGATTAAGATCCCTGCCTTGGAAAATAGCGGGACCTGTGCCCAGAGGAGGCTAGCAGCAGTTTTAGCCCTCGTGCTAGTTCCTCGGACCGAATCCACCGCTGCGCTACTCAAGGGCTGGAATCCACGGACCTCCCTGCGTCTTTTGTGTGGTCGCATTGGCTGGTTCCACCGTTAATCCTTCTCCAACTGGGATGCACGTGTGATCTCTGGCCGCCTTGGCTATTCCCATGCTTTGCGATCGACCTCTGCAGACGTCCAAAGGGTGGTTCGAGGAGGGTAACCAGGCGTTGAAACTTCAATCCAAATCCAATAGCTTCCGGGGTGAGACGATCCATCCTTGCCTCAGGCCCACGAGGTTGCATGAAACCTTCCTGAATAGGCAAATGAACGTTACGTCCACGGGTCCGCTAAGGATTCATCGTCTACCCCAGGATTGGCATCGAGATAGTCGTCCATTCCGCTTCCAGGGAGTCTCATCCTAGCCAGCAAGGCTAGCCGGGAATGCGAGCAGCGACCGACTTGAGCTTGTGTGTCCGCAACGACCTTCTCAGTACTCAGAAGCCCTCACAGCTCGACCTCTCGCACTTCGATTCGTATACAATGCAGTGGATACCGTAATTGTCAGGACACTCCTAGAAGGCTATTATTAGCACCACCGGCTCTTCAGACGGTTAGCCGACACGATACTGACCTTGGAATACTCAGATAGGCGCGACCAAGAAATTTGTGAAGTTCCATTTTAACGGGCTGGCGTTATTCTGGAACATGAAAGCGGGTTCCTGAACGGGGCCTAGGATTTGGAATCCAAGGGCAGCACCGAGAGTCGGTGGCAATGACGAGACTGACTATCAAAATGGTAATAGTGACGGAGGATAGACCCAAACCAGCGGTAATGGAAGGTTCTTCGAATGCTCCAAAGCCACTATCCAAAGCCTATTCCGACTCTATTGACAGACGGTCGTCTCGATGATTGTTGCAGGGTGAGCTGAGTGGTCGACGGCGGACGTGGTGGAGGCGCGGAGATGAAGGCGATAGCGCGTTTCAGAGTGTTGTAGCTGGTCAAGTGTTAACTCAATTGACAATTCCGAGCTCGCTTCTCGCTTTCAATTTCTAACTTTATTCACAAAAATCACGACTCATTGCTCTCCACCAAATTATCGGCTTGGCTTCGTATGAGAGTTTGAGATACGAAGCACTTACTGGATGGCAACCGGCAAGACCATCGCACTCTGTCCCCAATTCCCGTATCGGTCCTCTTCTAGACCCGATACTGCGTAATTCCTGTAATTCCTGTGGCCCCAGATAGCTCTTCGGATCCTTATTATTGCATCTCTGGTACGGTCGGCTCCTTCCGCCCGGCAGTGTCTGTGATTATGCAGGTCAGGTCCCATCATGATGGCTTCCGCCATGATCCTTCACAATCATGATGAGATTCTCGAGTTGGGCCCTGGATACCTCTGTAGACCCGCAAGTCTGATCTCGACTGCTCTACGTGAATTTGGAGGGAGGAGTTGGGAGGACGGGGCAGGGCCGGCAATGCTCTCAGCATCGGTATCAGATATCGAATGATACAGCGACTTGCTCGGCATTTCGTAACGTCTTTTTTTCTTTTTTGTTATCTTCAATCAGAATCCTTCGACTAGACCCGTGCTCGCCGGACGGTCACACCAGCAACAAGTGCAACCCGCTCAGTAATACGCCATGTTGTCGGGTCAAAAGCATCCCACTTTCATAGGGACTTTCCCTGACGGACCAACGCCGGCTCAAATCCGACAGGACAGTTGGTACGAGGACACGATGGTTCCGCTATCCCGGCTGAGGAAGAAGAGGAAAAGAAGTGCTGGCCTGATCCTGAATGTCAAAAACTTCAAAGCTAAGTGAAACGGATGTAAGGGACCCGGCGGGTCTCGGGCACCCACTTGCGCGTGGAGGGCAGCTGTCATATTCGCGTACTATGACTGGCCCGAAAGGAACCTCGTGCGCGCGGCCAGTATCAGATCACCAGAAGCAATGCTAACACTCAAGGCCAAAGTCCCTCGCCAATTACCGCTACACGCGGATTGTGATTCCGCCTACATTTTTGGGAAGGGGTCGATATCCTCTTCTGTCAGTTTATCTGCCGCGGGTGGAGATTCTGTGACCTGTCATGTCATCCCATCTACACCGCGGGACTCGAAAATCAGACGCTGACGATGAGCGTGAGCCGTCCTGTCATACTGTATTCATGCAAGGCGGCTTGACGGCGTCGATCATCGCGGTACGGCGTCGGTACCTGCGGTAGGGCGACAATTTTCACCTCAGCGCGGCTGCGACGCTCGGCGTAGAGCTCTCCCATCCTTATCACGATTGATAGCCGTTGCTGTCGTCAGATACGCGCAATCAGCCGGTTTAGCCATTACGCCTATCCTTGATCGTTGGCGCTTATCTATCACTTATCGTTCTCTAAGAGGCAAACCGCAGTCTGATGCATAACCCGACAGGCAAGGATATTATGTTGACCGGTCATATTCTCTCGGGTCTGTGCCACAACGGTTCTCCTCTTGGCGTTGGGCGCTAGGAAATGACGGTGAATCCTGAGTGTTCAGGCCGACAATGATTAATCGTCTCTCACACTCTTCGGGCCTCCCAACCGAACGTTGACGCTACTACTCGAATTGCCGTAGTTGCTGTTAGATATCGATTCGTCTATTTTACCCTACAAGGCTACAAGGACAAATCTCGGCGATACACCGGCTCATCAATGTAGTGGAGGCATCAAACGTTCGAGGTCTCGAGCTCGAGTCTGAGAAGCGCAGCCTGGCCTGATTCCGAAGGCCCTAGTCCCCGTCACCGAGCTGTCCAAATAAGCAGGTAGTGCCATATTGCCACCAACTGGAAGGCAAGTACGTAATCAACTTGCTACTTCGACTCCGTCCGGCTCGCTTACGGCATGTAGAGAAGATGGCGCCATTTCCTTCTGGAAGCCTTCTAGTGTCAGTAATGGAGCTTCCAGCTTCGTCGTCGTACAGAGCATGGTTTGATGTCGGGTATAATCGGTACATATCCTCGGAGTGCCTACCCATTCAATTAAAAAGAGTGGGTAGCAATGGTGTAGGCCCTAGGTAAAGCCCGAGCTAGGGGAAGTAGGAAGTCACGCCGTGTCTTCTGGAAGCCTTCTAGCTTCATTATCATGGGTCCTAAACCATATGATTATGGAGAACCTGGCATGACTTGCCGTGACCTGCGCGACAGTCGCGGCGACGATATGAGATGGACCCAGTAATAGAACGGGACCTTACAGTAGTGACACCGGCTTGGTATATCTCCGGCCCTTCATCAAAAAGGTGGAACTGGGTAGCTTTCAACGCCCACGGTGGAACTGGGATTCTTCAGGAAAGTAGGCCGTTTCCTTCTCGAAGCCTTCTAGCTTTGCGTCTGGAGCAGCTAGCATTATTCTAGCTCGGCGTAGCTTCTGTGTGGTACGATGTCGAAGGGTCAAAAGCCTGCTTTTTAATATAAGAGTGGATAATATATGTACCTAGTACTCCGTACATACGGACTAACGGCCGTCGGTAAACTTCCTATCACTGCAAGCTCCAATAATCTCGAATCGAGAGCCGTTCTCAATTTGGGGAGCAGGTAGGGCCGAGCCGAAGAGAAAGTACCACGATTTGGATATCCAATATTCACCACCCGACCCCATGGGTATCCATATTATCTCCGTGCCGTCTCAGGCTCATCTGAACTTCAAAAGACTAAAGTGCTCATTCTTCATGCATCATCCGTCCCATCCCCAGCCCTCGACCCGCGCGAACCGTCCTGTCAAAAAAAGTACCTTTTGTCAAAAGCACCAATGAGATGGGAAGTGGGGTCCGGTCTATCTTTAGTGCTAGGGCCCTTCCAATAAGACGCGCCGAACTTCCGTGTTTATGTAACACTGTTGCGACGTCCCCCCACTACTGACAGCAAGCCGAGGTCCCAGGGACTAGGCCTTCCTGGGATCTGTTGACCGTCTGGCTGGAATGGTAGCTTTGGTCCGCGCTCTGCAAAAATACAGTTATAGTGAGTGCACTGTGCAGTACTTCTAGAGGAGGTAAATGCTAGAGACTCTTAGTGCTCCAGCTGACCCTTGAAACCTCATTAATGAACTCCTTTACACTTAGCCAAGAGTCTAGGCAGCAGCGCCAGATTTCTCTGGCCTTGATATTATGCATTCTCATGCATCCGGAACTCACAATCATGCAGTGCAGGCAGTGCAGTGCATCAAGTTTGCGTCCCACAAACAATGTATCGCTTGTGTGTGGCAGCCAGGAAAGCTTTGCAGTGATTTGCAACTCGCAAGTTTATTGTAATATTTGTACGACGAGGCCTGGTAACTCTCGGCTGTGGCATTGTAGCCCTACCATATATACCTTTGTACCAACGATAGATTGCGTGAGCAGTATAAGCGTGCTGTTCGATCTCATCCACGGTCTGGGTCCTGAGCTCTGACAGCTCGCTCGGTTTCAGATCAGCTTGGCTCAGGGCAGGTCCCTTGCTTTCGGATCTGGAGCTGTCACTGTCAGTTTGCGAGCTTTGACAGTCACTTCGCGTCTATCGGAGACTTGTGCCTGCAAGCGGATTAAGAGATTGTGGTGATGATTACTGTTAAGGTATACGCTGCTGATCATCGCATACAAGGGTGATTCGTTGCGAGCCTTCAACCTGCTTGCGGTTGAGTCAGTCGGTTGCGCTATCGGCGTTAGCTGAATTATGAGCGGTGTGATACGGTTGCTTTTTCCACCGAAGATCAAAGATGAAGGTCAAGCCTTAACTTCAGGGCGTCCGTCTGGGATTCCACCAATGCACCACCAGTAAACTATTGGCGAGGCTAGCAGCTGTTGAAAGGAATTATAGCGAGTCCGGAGTAAGCTTTTGGGCTAGTGGCGCTGGCGGGCGAACCCAACATCTCTTTGATGTCGAGACATCTTGACAAAGAGAACCTTGAACAAACTGTCAAGTCTGAACTCTGTAACGAAGTCGGAGTTTGGCCAGCAGAGGAAATCAGAACAACCCGGATCACGATGGGGACAACTGCGTAACTGTTTAGATGGCGACTGGCACTTGCAGTAGCCGACGCGTTTCTGAGCAACCTCGATGCCCGTTGCCTCCGACGAAGCAATTGCCAACCTGAAATTGGGCCAGTTGCCCGCAAAGATTGGCCGGTGGGCAACGCCGACAGACCTTGGCTGCTGCAAGGCTGCGCTCTCTCCGCAGTTGTTCCTGCAGTAGGCCGGACAAACTGATCGGTCTAGACGGTGTTGAACAGGTCCAACCTAAACTTGGAAATTTGTGACTTACTACAAGACAGTCGCCTTGATTATTCTGGATCTTGTCTCTACTGTCTGTCACTTGTCGGAGCATTTGTTGCCTCATTGGCAGGTATTTGTCAAGCTGGGAATCCGCGGCAATACTCAACGCAAGGTGCGCACTTCGCAGCGTACCTGCCATATGACAAGCAAACTTGTCTGGAGTACAGCCCCTCCTCTGATGAAACCGCAGGCAGTCGGTCTCGTCGGCTGCAGCAGGATCATATGAAAGCAAGCTTCAAAGTCAAGCGCGTATAGGACAATGCAACTAATCCATATCCAAACCAGGATTGTATGCGATATTCCTGCCTTCTGGACAATCGGTGGGACTGGGCCGGGGAAACGGTTTCGAATCCTCGCTCGTCGCCACAATAATATCCGTTGATATAGGTCTCATGTAGATTGATTACTCCGGTCGGTGTATACTCTTCTTTGTCCTCCGCGCAGGCCCGAAGGAAAGCCCACGGTCGCGGCGACACTGCAATGATTGTGGCACTCTAGTGGCACTCTACAGGCCCAGGCGAGCAGTACGACTGCGACCAATGCTCCCGCAGCAGCGAGCACGGGAAATTAATTCTGATCGACCTTGCCGTTGTTCACTCTAAAGTTCACAGTCCACAATCCACCATCAGCGAGACCCTCTTAAGCCTGGGAGTGCTTGCTGATCATACTGAAAGCGAGTCGACGGCTCGAGCGTAACACTCATCGTCATGAAGACGGCCGCTCATAGGCCCAAGCCGGCCGAAATTCTTTCTTTGCTCAATTTGGGCTTGGGGTTGAATCAAAATCCGACCCCAAATGGACGGACGGGATGCGCACTGCGTGGGGCCGCCCAGGCGAGTCAATCCTTCCCTCAGCAGCAGCCAACTTTTCGGTCCACGGGTTGACGGTGCAGTTGGTGCTATCTGTCGCTGCGCTGCCGTTATCATTGGTCTGCGGGCTTGTGCTCGCTCCCCGCTCTCCCTCAGAAAGAAGAAAACCAGGCGCTCCACCTCAATTTCGAACCGACGGCTGATTGGCCACATGTCAGTGCACATCGCCGATAAGCCATTTTACAAAATCAGGTCAGCACGCATCTCACGTTTGAGAGCCGTTGGCGAGATACCATTGACGGGTGGGTGTTCGTCAGTAGACGCGAGCAAGTCCGTGGAAGGTGAGACCGGACAGGTTCACGCTGGCTGGGTTCCAGGCTGGGAGGGGAGGGACGCAACGTGACTGGCCGAGAGGATGGGCAATTAATCAACTGGCGAGCTATTTTAGGAAGGAGTGAAAATCATTGGTAGTCTTTAGGTCTCGGAACCGCTGCGAATACGTTGTGGCAAGTTGGCAACTGGCTCAGCCATCGAACAACGCATAAACTATCCATCGAGGACCTGAGACACCAGTAGAGCAAATCAGAAAAGTCAGTTGGCCGAGCTGATGGCTTTGTTATTGCTCAACTGTCTAACATTGCGTCGGTGGTGAACGCGCACACCAACCGTCCAAATCTGTCCTGCGTCCACAGTCCACGGTCTCTAGATCGCTCTCCGCATTCGCTATGGTATCCGTATTCCGTACGGAGTACCGTAACAATGGATTTGACTTGTGAAGCCACCATTAATATTTGGATTTGGGAAGTGGGAATGGGACCTGAAGCCCACTCGTGCTCGTCGTGGTCGCCCCCTCCCCCCCACCGACTTACGCTTTTTGGGATTCCCCGGCCGTCCTCTGCGGTAGGCCACACCCTGCTCGCTCTAGCCCACTTTATTCGCGGTTTTGGGCATGGAGCACAGCATCCGATGGCAACGGCCAGCTGGAGTTATGTTGTGCACAATTCAGAGAGGGAAAGTCAGGCCTCTGCCATTCCAGGCTGCAATCCCGGGTCTCGTCGTTCCATTGGACTGGTATCCTGGGAACTGGGCGGATGCATGAGGACGGGCATCAATCAAAATTTCGACATGCCCATAGTCTCTAGAGAGAAGAGATCTGAACAGATAACATCGCAGGAAGCCATGTTAGGCGTTATGGTTTATGACACCATCTCGCCGAATCAGCAGATGGCTGGCGTGATGGTTTGGGAAAATAAAAATATAATATTTCTGTAATTATAATAATATAATTTATCAGGTTGAGCTAAAAGTACGGCTCCAGTCCGAGCAATTTGTAGCACAGGCAGATCACACTCTTTTATCCACAGCCCGTCCATCACCTCCACCATCCTTCCACTCGGCCTCTCTCTCATTTCCCTCCCCCGCGACTTCATCTTCTCTTCCTATCCTTATTTCAGTTTGTCCTTTCCTTTCCCTTTTTAGACTTCTGACTTCCCTCGTCTTTCGTTTCTTTTCCTTTTCTACTCTCTGTACTTCCTGCTTCGCTTCCTCTTCTCTCATCAGTCTTCCGGTACCTCACTACAAAGGTCCCTGTCCTTCCTTCTACGTCTGAGAGACAAGAGAGACTAAGCTCGAAACACCACGACTCGCTTACAGATCTCTCAAGTGTTGTCTGATCCTCCTGCCTCAATCATTCTTTACCTGAGCGCAAGAGCATCCGACTAATACATTCATTGCACCATCCTCAATCTACACCAACTTACGCTTACTATATCTAATAATACCCGGGTTGAGAGCAGCCTTCTGCTTTCCAACCTTTGGACCATCATCTAATGTGAGTGCTTCTGACCGCGTCATACCAGGACAACACTAATGCAGTATAGAATCAGTCTAGCACAATGGACGCATACACAATGGCTCCCAACGGCCAGGCACAATTCGCATACTACCCTGCCGATTCACAACCGAGGCCACAATACTCCAGTCATCCCGAGATGCAATACTATGGCCAGGTCTCGCCCTTCACGCATGCTCAGCAGCAGCCTCAACAGCAGCACTGCATGCCCGAGCACTATGCTCCGGCTGTCATCAACATGCACCAAATGGCCACGGCCAACGCATTCCGCGGAGCAATGAACATGACCCCGATCGCCTCTCCTCAGCCGTCAAACCTCAAGGCGTCGCTTGCTGTGCAAGGATCGCCCTCTCTGATGCCCTTGGACACCAGGTTTGTCAGCAACGACTACTACGCATTCCCCTCCACGCCTCCTCTTTCCACCTCCGGTAGCTCCGTTAGCAGCCCGCCATCGTCCACTGGTACTCTTCACACTCCAATGCAAGAGAGCTTTTTTACGCTGGAAAAGGTGGAAGGTGTGAAGGAGGGTTGCGAGGGCGACGTTCACGCGGAAATCTTGGCCAGTGTTGACTGGCAACGCTCGGCCTCGCCTGCAATGACACCTGGTAAGTTACATGTGGATTGTGCTCAGAGCAGGAGTCAAGAGGTGGACAAGACTAATTTTTCTTCAGTGTTCATACACAATCCTTCGATCTCCAGCCAGGGCTCAGATCTCCTCTCAGCAAGCTCTTGCCCGTCTCTTTCCCCATCGCCCTCTCCTGTTTCTTCCATGTTCGGACAGTCACAATCTTCACTCCAGCTTGAACACGCCACATCTTTCTGCGACCCTCGGGAACTTACCGTGGAGTCGGCACACCACGCTCCTGCTGAGCTTCCTCCCCTGCCTTCTTTGTCGTGTGACGACGAGGAGCCAAAGGTGGTTCTCGGTAGTGAGGCTGTGACTCTGCCCGTGCACGAGAATCCCACTCCATCTTTCACATCTGCCAACGAGGACCCCCTCAGCACACTGCCGACTTTTGACAGCTTCACGGATCTCGACTCCGATGATGAGTTTGTGAACCGCCTGGTGGACTTCCACCCTAGCGGCAGCACATTCTATCTTGGCGGTAAGCGACAGCGTCTTGGAACTTATTCATTGGATGAAGATGAGTTCCTCAGCGAGCACGGAATGGATGAGTCCGAGGATCTAGAAATGGCTCTTTCTGGTCTTCCTACCATTCAGCTTGATAGCGGCGAGAGTCAGGAAGACATGGCAGCAAAGAAGCGTGGAAACCGCAAGTCGGTTAGGAAGTCCGATAACGGCTCGGAAGCTTTCACAGGAGTGCCGACTCAGATGCCCGTTGACAATGCAGTTGAGCCCGCCGCTCGCGACCATGCAGATTGCCAAGCTCGTCAGAACTCGGTAGTCAGCGCGTCTGGCTCAGAGACAACGTCTGCTCCCGTCTCTGTCAACCGCCGCGGTCGCAAGCAGTCCTTGACTGACGACCCTTCCAAAACATTCGTCTGCAATCTTTGCTCCCGCCGCTTCCGCAGACAGGAACACCTCAAGCGCCACTACCGTTCTCTGCACACTCAGGACAAGCCGTTCGAGTGCGGTGAATGTGGAAAGAAATTTTCCCGGAGTGATAACCTTGCCCAGCACGCCAGGACTCACGCTGCCACCACCTCAGTCGTTATGGGTGTCATTGACACCAACAACAGCCAAACGTATGAGGACCGAGATCCATCGGCGATGGGTGGCGTCCTTTTCGACGCAGCGACCAAGTCAGCCACCAGTGCGTCGGATGAAAGCACGGAGACCTCCGTTGACCGACGCTCGCTCAAGAAGCGCAAGCGCGAGGAGAGCAATGCGTGATCCGGAATCACCTGAGGCTATCACGAACGCTATGCGACCAGGAGCTTTTCCTACACATTTATACACTATCCTGCATTTTGTCCAGCTTCGACATCCACACTGGTCTCGTCGGTTTGACTTGGTTATGGCGTTAATCATTTTTGGGTACGGTTTGCATCACACTTCTCCGGTCACAAGAGAAAGACACAAGGAACAAGCGGTATTTTGGGATGCCCATTTCATTTCAGGGCTATAGAAGGGGCGCAACACTCGGTTGGGCAAAATCATAGAGCGCATCGCATGGCTGGGTTATTTCTTCAGCCACGGGCTGTATCATCATTTTCTTTTCCTTTCTTTTCTTTTTTTTTTTTCTCTCTTTGACACGTAACCATTTTTCTTGTACCTGATTTATCATTCCTGCTCTTCACATATCTTTCTGCTTCGTTTCGCTTCCTTTCGTTTCGTTGGCATTGCTCTTCTGTCTATTTTGTTGTAATATGCTCTTTGTATCTTTACTGTGCTGGCCACATGTATATTTTAATTTTGATATCCTTCTCCCCGTCGTTACTCATACCCCTACATGCATACTGTCTTATATTACTTGTATCTTTTGCCAATTTGGTTGCATTTACCCGTGTGCATAATATGTGTTTGCTGTACGTTGACGGTCGTCTGGCGGCTTAGGTAGTCATAATCTAGATTTTGCTGAAGCATATCTTTAAGAACTGTAGCCAAATAGAGTGAGTCTGTAAGATATTGCGGACAAGGACTTGTCGAACTTCAGCAGTTTATTTCACACTTGGCCGTTCTCAGGCGCCGTCAACCAACAACAAACGCTCAAAACCCGTCTACCAATTCTGGAACTCATTATTCACTTCATCACTTCTTGAAGGGCCTTTATCCTTGGACGGGAAGGATCAAGACTTGAATAATACCTTTGATTCCGTGGGGTGTCAACTCCCCCTCATTTGACTCTATCTAATCTTATCGGACGGACCTGAGGGGCAACCTGAAAAAATCCCGACGTATCGACAAAAGCCCCCTCATTCAACCTACAAATAAATGCAACACGAACAAGAATGCTACAACCATCACAGTCTGCAGGCCTCAACGTAATCGCCCTCATATCCGGCGGAAAGGATTCCCTCTACTCGATCCTGCACTGCATCCGCAACGGCCATAAAGTCGTTGCGTTAGCGAATCTCCATCCCCCGCCAATTCCTGCCACCAGTAGCAATAGCGACAATGATTCCACACAGCCAGAAACAGCAGACGACATCGACAGCTTCATGTACCAGACAATCGGGTGGTCCGTGATCCCACTGTACGAAGAAGCATTGGGGATTCCGCTGTATCGCGCTCCGATCATAGGAGGAGCGGTTGATGCGGGAAGGATATATCGCGATACGAACGATGCTGCTTCTCCTACTAATAAGGTTTGGAGTGCAAACAAGAATGAAGATGAAGACGAAGACGAAACAGAGTCCCTCAATCCCCTACTCCGCAAAGTCATGGCCGCGCATCCTGAAGCGAACGCCGTCTGCGCGGGGGCTATCTTGTCTACGTACCAGCGCACGAGGATTGAAGATATCGCGGGTCGACTTGGTCTCGTCCCGCTCGCCTGGTTGTGGCAGTACCCATTCCTCCCAGCTCCAGAGGCGCGGAGGCAGCTTGGGGGCGAAGAAGATGAGGCAGGCTTGCTTACGGACATGGCGACTGTAGGGTGCTCGGCACGGATTGTGAAAGTTGCGTCTGGCGCGCTGGACGAAGGGTTTTTGTGGGGTGATGTTTCGGATGTTGGGGGTGATTTACGGAGGAGGATTGTCAAGGGTGTTAAGAGGTTTGGGATGGGTGGGAGTGAGGATATTCGGGGGGCAGTTCTGGGGGAGGGAGGAGAGTATGAGACGCTCGCTGTTGATGGGCCCGAGTTTTTGTGGAGAGGGAGAATCGAGATTGCGGAAGAGGGGAGAGAAGTTAGATCTGGGGAGGGAGGTGTTGGGTATTTGAGGTTAAAAGGAGCGAGGGTTATAAGGAAGAGTGATGATGAAAGCGATGGGATTATGCCAGGAGATGTGAGGAGGCCGGCATTGTTGGATGGGAGATTTGCCGGGGCTTTGGATTCCTTGCATAATGTGGAAGAGGGAGAAGAGGACAGAATCGTGGTTATTGGGGGAGGTGGTGGAGGGTCCTGGCCGTCTGCTGAGCCCATACAGTCTGTCAATGGTGGTGTATGGATGGTGTCTAATCTTATAGCACCCGAAGCTGGCCCCGGGGCTGCTGAACAGATGGCAGCGATTGTGAAGAAGATCCAGGCTGTCCTTGATACATCAGATGCTAAAGTAGCACCCCGAACGACAGCCGATATCGTCTTCACTACAGTTCTTCTCCGCTCTATGGCCGATTTTCCGTCAATGAACGGCATATACGTCTCTTTATTCGAGAAACCAAACCCTCCAGCCCGAGCTACAGTGGCCTGCGGTGACAGGCTCCCGGACGCAGTAAACGTGATGGTCTCGATGGTTGTCGACCTGGGGCCGAGAGTTCAACGAGACGGTCTCCATGTCCAGTCGCGATCATACTGGGCCCCGGCCAATATTGGCCCTTATTCACAAGCCATTTCCGTGCCTTTGCAGGGGATGGAACGGGTAGTATATATTGCCGGCCAGATCCCTCTGGAACCGGCCTCTATGGATCTGGTTGAGGTTGAGAGCCCTTCAACGGTTGGCGGACCTTCATGGGCAGAAACATTCTGTTTACGAGCTGTCCTATCGCTCCAACACATGTGGCGGATAGGAGCAACTATGGAGGTTGGCTGGTTGCTGGGTACAGTTGCTTACTTCACTGGGGAACACCACATCAAGACCAGGGCTCGGCTTGCATGGGAAATCTGGCAAAAAATGCACGAAGCAAATGCTACAGAGTCGGAAGACGAGGAAGACGAAGGGTCAACACTAGACGTTTGGGATATCAAATACGGACGCCGAGGGCACGAGTGCTCAAAAACAGCCCTGCGCCCCAGTCTGCCCAATTTCGAACTGGTAGAGGCTAGCGATCCCAAGAACCAGGTGCCGGCTTTTTTCGCTGTCCAGGTGCACGAACTCCCCCGAAACAGCGATATTGAGTGGCAGGGATTAGGTTACCGCTGCGAGGGGGTGAAACTGACCAGGACAGAAACAGAGTTCGGGCGCACGACCGATGCCACCACGAGCGAGGGCCTGAGATACTCGTGCATCGAGATCGATTGCGCTAGCGCAGCAGACCTCAAAGCCCGGATACAGCTTGTTATGGAAAGATACACGCCATCGCAACCAGCTACCTTCCACTGCATTATCTACAGCAGCCAGCCCTTACCCCAAGATTGCTGCCAAGGGCAAATTGTCCCGTGCAAGTCGGTTTGGGGCGCTGGTGGGAAAGAAGTGGCGGCAGGGGTGATTATACAGAGACAGGCATGAGACGTCTTGACTTAAGACCGCGTAAGTCCGAAGGTATGGGTGAATCGATGTCTACCGTCTGGTAATGGCGAATTATTCGAGAAATCCTTCGAACGGGGGTTACTGCAAGGCGATTATCCAACGCCTCTAGGGAAAAAAAATGATTGGCCGATAAGCTTGGACTAAATATCCCAGTCACCAGTCAGAGTGTTCTAAGCCGGCGATTGCTGGTATTCCTTTCGCTGTTCTAGACACAGTCCCGAACCGTCGTACGTGTCGCCGCGCTGATTGGACTGGCAGAGTCGCTAAAAGCTTTGTCCCTGGGCTCGGTGAAGCTAAAACCCAGGTTGGGAAAGTGTTGAGGCGAGAGAGTCGTAGCAGGAGAATAGGCGACATTCAAGAAACACAATATCGAAAATTAATGGCTCTATGGTTATAACTAAATGGATAATGGACGATGGATTGTGGTAACTTATGTACAGCTCTTGGAGCCAAGCATGTGACAGCAAAAAACAGGGCCCGCCTTCCGCCTCGATAACAGCTGGAGCCTGTACGGTGGATGGTGGACCTCAGCCAAGTTCACCAACGCCATTCCATGATTCCCATCATATCCCACGTCTAACCATCGCTCGCTCATGCTATACATCCTGTCAGGTAGGTAGATTGGTCCATCTTTTGCCACTACTATCTGATCGAGCCCCGCTGTTGTGGTTAATTTCTGACTTTTCTGGGCTTAGTGTAGTGGCCTTTTAACTTTCAACCCTCACACGACTCGACTTCCAACAACGCCCGATCATGACTCTCTCCGCGTTATAAACAACAACAGAGCTTCTCGACATCCATGGGGCCATGGCCTCTTCGACAAGCCAGGATGATGAGGGGCCGTCTCCGAATAACACCATGATAACCCCCAACTCGGATCTCCAATCATTATCGCGATCACCACACCCGCATCGCCGCAACGGCTCCGTACATTACTATACGCAAACACGAACGTCCAGCGATAGCGGAACTGAGGCTGATGATGAGAGTACCAGTTTACTAAAGGGACTGCCTCCGCCGCCACACCGATCGCGAAAGGGAACTCGACCGGTGGGTGACAATGATTTTTGGCTTCCTGGATTGCAGCGATGGCGGTCAACCTCGCGAAGCTCGCAACGAAGTTCGGTTGGGGATAATGAGGCAGATGTATTAGAACTGAGGAGTAAGATCAGGGAGAAGAGACGTATCGAGATTATTCGGAGGGCGTTCGAGGCTGCTTTGCTGCTTTCTGTTGGTGGCGTGGTTTTGGTGCAGGAAAATGCGAGGTTGCTTGCGTGGGCTTGGAAAAAGGGTATGTCGGTCACTTATCGAAATTTATTTCTTCCATTACTGACTGTGATTTGTATTAGAACTCATTACCTATTCCCTTACGGTTATCGGAGTCTACGCTATATACCCGCTCAACAGGCACGGACGATTACGGCTCTCTAGATTTTTGTCCTTCGATATACCGCCCAGCTTCGATCCAGCTCCGCTTCTATACCCGATTCTCATTCCCATTTATATTTCCCTGTCCTTGTCAAACCATGAACCGTCACTGGTGCTACTCAACATCCTCCTCGCTCTAGCCTCAATTCCGCCGCCGGCAATTCCCATGCATGACTCGGTGCACGGGCAGAGCGTAGTGCACTGGCTACTCACTCTACTCCCTGTCCTCGTCTCGGAGCAACTGTCTTGGGGTAATATTCGTCCGACGCCTCTTTCTCTCCGCGGTCTCAGTTCTGAAGCATTGACCTTTGTTTTTCCTTTGCACCAAGCATTGATACCCACTTTAGATTTCCTTTTGTCTACCAGCATTCTCCCAGCGGAACTACAGCTTCTGACAACTGCACTTATTAATCTGTTTCTATTTGCCACTTCACCACAGGCGGAAATCCTCAAAGCGCTGCTATGGCTAGGCAGCCTCTGTATTTTTATCTCTTGCCGCCAGGTTCTCCACTGGGAGGTTTCTCTTGCTCGGATACCGAGTTGGAAGTTTCGCCGGTCCCCCAGCGGCTCTAGCTCGCCGAAAAACATTTTGAATCTGCTCGACCACAGGATCTGCCAGAAACTGAGCCGAGCTGGTTCTTCTGAGGAGCCTACTTCAGACAGCGATTCGCCGGATAGTTATCTGACATCTACCTCGCGACGGACACAACATGAGACTCGAGAAAAGACTCCAGAGTCTCCTACAGATAACGTTGCAGTTGAGGACTTTACACAACGACAGACTTCTACCAATCTCGAAGACGCCGTGCGACTAGAGAAAGCTAGGACGACTCCGCGAGGTCGACGCAAGCGGTCAATGGCGCCTGATCTGGCGCCCTTCCTTACAATGACTGTCCCCCAAGTCCAAGTTCGCAAGTGGCTTTATGCTTTCTATGTTTACCTAGCCGTGTTCGCTGTCATTATGGGCCCGGTGCGAAAGTATGTTGGTGAACAGGCATTACAGGGAGAGGAGCCTGTTGGCTGGGCACTGGGATACTTGCTTGGGAATGTATCTTGGTTCAGGTTCTGGGTCATAACCTCGAGCCTGGAGCGATGGATCCCAATACCTCCTCGGGTTGATGCTAGTTTATCAGATGCTTTATGTCATCTCGGTCGGGCAGAACATATCCGTCAAAGCGCCCTTGGGGAGGCTAGTACGCGTCTCATAATCATTGCGTACTGCCTAGCTGTACTTGTGACCGGTATTGCAACAGTTATCCGGTTGGGCACCTTTGTAGAAGTCGATACAAGACGCAAAGTCTTTCACGGTACGATGGTGCTAATGTTCCTCCCGACAATTTACGTCGACCCAGCATTCTGCGCCCTGGCCATGGCCCTGGTCTTAGCGATCTTCCTACTACTGGACCTTTTCCGTGCCTCCCAGCTCCCGCCGATCACTCGGCCATTGACCTATTTCCTTGAACCCTACATTGATGGCCGCGACTACCGTGGCCCTGTCATTGTCTCGCACATATTCCTTCTCATAGGAAGCGCCATTCCACTCTGGCTCACCCTCGCCGACATCTCCCGAACAGGGGAATACCCCTGGAAATCGTGGAATGTCCAGACTCGCGACGCAAGCATGCTCAGCGGCATCATCTGCGTTGGTCTTGGAGACGCAGCCGCCTCCCTCGTGGGTCGGCGCTTCGGCCGCCGCAAGTGGTTTTGGGGCGGCGGCAAGTCCGTTGAGGGCAGTGTCGCCTTTGCGATTGCAGTGACATTCGGATTGCTATTCGCTCAAGCCTGGCTTGTGCTAGGACAGTGGCCTATTAGTGGGTTCGATGGACCAAAGCCGTTCTCCTGGTCTGGAGCCTTGGTTAAGGCTATCCTTGCCGCTGGTGGAGCTAGTGCAACCGAGGCGGTCTTGACGGGGTGTAATGATAATGTGGTTGTGCCGGTTGTGCTGTGGTTGCTGGTTAGGGGGTTGGGACTTTAGATTACCCAGGGTGTCTTACTATCTATGCCTGAGATGGCCAATTATGAAGATTTATGCTGTATAATGTACCCTAAAGAGACATTTGTCTTCAATCGTCTCTATTAGTGTTAGCTGAATAATACCCAATTTAAGTGATGAAAGAGTTCAAACACGCCAGCCAACCTCAGCCTCTGATACTGGAGGGAGCTTGGAAGATCCTGGAAATTGAAAAACTCAGAAATTCTGTACCGTAATCCCAGTTACTAGATAACTAGTTTATGCCCTTCTAAAGTTCGATCACCTGATGACATCACATATCGGCAGATCAACGATATCCCATCTCCCCGCATGTATCTCCTCATTCCAACCTCACAACAAATACTGTACACTCAAACTATATTCATTATTTACCCACCGTCATCACCGATTCTAAAGTACCACGACTAAACCCACTCCCACTAAGCAAATCAATTATCCAATCCTATCCTAATCCCAACGCAAAACAACCAAAGCAATATGTCCGATCCCATCCCCTCCGCCACGACGGCCACCACATCCGAACCCCCTTCCGCATCAGCGGCCGCCGAAGACCGCAAAGCCGCCGCCGCCCTCTCCTCCCTAAACACCACAGAAATCACGTCTGAAACTGCAGCGTCGGAAACAAAGCTGCCGTCCTCAGCAGATCAGGAGGCGCTGGGCAAGGCGATGAGCCGGTTGGAGATTGTGGCGGAGGGTACAAAGAGCCATGCTGGTTCAAAAGGGAAGGGCGAGACTGGAAGTAAGACAAGTGAAGCTAAGAAGAAGGCTGCTGCTGTTGCGGCCGTAAAGGTCTCGGGGGAGGATGTGTCTTTGTTGGTATGTTCTCTTGTCGGCTTTTATTGCTGAGAAGGTTGGGTTGGAAGAAGGCTGATTGATTTACTTCTCCAGATGAACGAATTAGACCTTAGTAAAATCAAAGCGACGGAGCTTTTGAAAGCGAACGAAGGGGATTCAAGGAAGGCAATCCGGGCGTTTATTAGGCCGGCAACTGCTGTGGCCTAGGCTTAGGATGCATATGCTTGGACTTTATGGGTTGCTGGGAGTAGGTCGTTTGGTATACAGTATTGCCATAGTTTTACTCGATTTTACACATTGGAGTTGTGAGAGTTAACGGGCGTGGCTCTTGGTTTAGCTTTTGGTTCATTCTATTACCACAGGGGCTTGTAAATGAAGAGGTATAAATGAGTTGACTCTCGTTTTAACTGATATTTACTGAGCACGGCTCGTTCTTGTCATAAATCATGATCATTTCTCGTATATACAAGGCGTTGCTATGTTCCCTCAATTCTAATTTCGTAAGATCATACTTAGCATGGCCCTAATGTACCATAGGTGGTAACCTCTTGTCACCCAGTTCTCCAGTCTGAACACACCACATCTCGCCTCACCTCCTTTCCTGTCCTCGGTCACCATCCTCCCTCTCGATAATCACATCCTTCGTCCTTTCAATCCCCCTACCCTCATAAATTGACCCAAGTAAAACCCAACCTAGAAGCGCCTCAACTGCCAACGCCCACCAAATCCCACCAACAAGGTCATACTTCAGACCTAAGCCCAGTCCCCACCCCCCCAGCAGCGGACCCAGGGTCCTTGCAGCACTAGAGATACTCGTTGCGACGCCATTCACGGTTCCCAGGATAGACGCGTCCGTAACGCTGTTATTGACTAGAATAACAGCCGCGGGAAGTGCAAAGGTCCTCGACACTACTTGGAGAGCCACGACAAGAGTGAATGACGGCCAGACGAGGTAGGGATAGCTTGGGACCAAGACGAGGAAGGGCATGAGCGCATATGAAAGTGGTGAGAAGGGAAGGAATGTGCGGAAGGAGGTCAGTGTGCCAAGCCTCGACTGGACGCGCGGGTAAATGAAGATCTGGAGCGGGAGACCGATAATGCCAATAATTGCTGTTGCAAGACCAACCCGTGAGGAAGGAAGGCCGAGGCCACCGCCGAAGCGGAAGAAGTTCTTGTGACTGGATTTTGGGGCGCGCGGGCTCGGTAGAAAGGTGAAGGTCATTGAATTGAAGGCGCTCGTGTGGAAGGCGAGGAGGAACTGGACGAGGAGTGTCAACAGGACGTTGCGCGTGAAGAGCTGACTGAAGTTGGGGCGTTTGTGACGCCGTTGGACTCTCAAGCGGACGGGACTTGGAGGAAGGGATCTGCTTGCGATACTTTCGTCCACGAGGAGCGAGGTATCCTCCGGGTAGTCTAAGAGGGAACGGTATTGGTGGTATCGCCGACGGCGGAAGACCCTGACCAGTTGACGGCCGACTTTGCGACCCCAGTCGCTTCTATAGCGGGCGACTTCGTGCGTCTCGTCAAGACCAAAGAACACAGATACCCACGAGATGAAAATGAAGATAGCGCTGACCAAGTTTGGGAGCAAGAACGGCCAGTGTTCCATCCACCACACACCCTTCTCGCCTCCAAAAAAGGAACCTGGTCCAAACAGCTGCGGATAGTTCTTGCGCGGATCCGCCAACAAACCACCGAGGATTGGGCCGATAATAACACCGATATTAAAGCACATCGGCAAGAGAATGAACGCTCGTGACTGATACCTAATTCGACCCCATCAGCAACGTCACCACGAACAAGAACAACCAAAATACCCACTTCTTCTCCTCAATACTCTCCGAGATCATCGTCCTCATAACACCCGCATTACTATTCAGCGCACCGCCAAGTGTGCGAAACACCGCCGCAGCCGCAAACGACCGCGAGAACCCAAACCCCAAGCAAGAGATACAAGTGCCCAACAACCCAATGAGCAGCACGCGCTTCCTTCCTATCCACTCGCTATCAGCAAGGCGACCCCATACAACCGCCGTCAGAAACTGCGCCGCCGTGAAGCTGCCCTGTAGGATACCCGCCTGCTTGGAGATGGTCGAATCCGGGAGCGATGGGTCAAAGGAACGGAGCTGGTAAAACAGGTAAGCTTGCAGGGACGTCTGAGTGAGAGGTTCAGAAAGACGCGCAATGGTTAAAATCGCAAGCTGCCCTTTCTTGGGGAGGGAGGACCAAGTCACGGGCTTTTCACTCGGCGCCGTATGCACAGGGTCATCCTCGTCGCTGGTGTTGCCTGTGTCGTTGTCGCGTACCCATTGTTCGTCTTCAACTGGCGCTGGGTCTAAAAGGCGAAGATGGGGAGTATTGCTGTTTCTGTCGTGGATTGCAGTGCGGATGCTACCGTCATCATTTTCATTGTCATTCTCACTGTCGGTTTCGTCATGGCAGGCTTCCTGAGAGGAGTTGCTGACGGACGTTGCTGCGGTGGTGAAAGAATCTACATTGTCTCGATACGGAGCTGGATCATGTTGTTGACTAACGCCCATCAATTATAGGGGTTCAAAGGAGATATAAAGAAGCGTAAGTGGGATTTAGATAGCTGAAGGTCAGTAAGACAATGCGCGAAGAAGTTGGAGAAATAAAGACTTGAAAGAGCGAGGCCGGATATCGGCTCGGACTGCGCTAAGCCGGGTTGGGATATACAGTAGGCTGGTGAGCACTGTCACTGCCTCACGGTGGGCCTCAAAAGATGAAACTGCAATATGAACTGCTCTTCCGAGTATGTAGAATTTCTCCGGCATCGCAGAGAAAGAAAGAGATCAATTGGATAAACATGATTCTCAATGGTGCTACTTTGGGACAGACTGACGCCATCGCACGCTTCTCCAACATGCGAAAAATACCAAACCGAATGCAGAAGTGCAACCTGAACACCCCAGTGAAACAGATAATCCAAGCAAGAGATAGACAAACAGCAACTGCTTTCTCATAAAGCTAAAAGCAACAGCCAGGGGAACCAAAACAATATCGTCTAATTATGTCGACTTCCTCCAGTCATCTCCACGGTGCTCTCAATGCCTTCCCACGGAAGCTCAGAATCATCGTCATCCACATCATAGTCTGTGCCACCCTTGCGAGAAGACCTCTCGGTGGTGCCCGTCACTTCTCCTTGCCTAGGATTGGTATCAATGCCAATCGATTGGAGCGTCACCTCCATCTCCTGCTCGGTCATCTCTTGTCCGCGCTGCTTCTGGCCTTCGAGCACGTCGTAGAGAGCGTATATTTGGTCCGCTTTCATGTCAATGTCCTTCAGCAACTTACCGATCTTCTCACCAAGCGCTTTTCTCTGGCGCTTGCTGATAGATGCGTCGAGTTGATTATACACCCCTTGGTGGGAGACAAGTTGGATTCTCAGGTGTGAGAGCTCGTCTTCTAACGCCTTCAGAACGGTAGCGAGGGCAACAGCAGGCGTCTGTGCAGGCCGTAAGGTTGGCTCCTCATAGCTAATCGGCTCCGGCATACGCTCCGAGACAGGGACAGGCTTGGGAATCTTAATAGCATCGCTGGCATGCTCACAATCTTCGCCAGGTATGGACTGTTTGCAGACGGTGCAGTTTCCTCCGTTATGCTGGGTAGCCCTATTAAGCGCTTGCTGGGTGGCCTCAGGAAGTTTAGTGAGGTTCTCGGCCAAATCAGCCTGTCGCAGCGTAATATCCGGGAGGATAAAGGCAGAAGTCATTTCCTCCGCAATCCGAGGGCGCCTTCGCTGAGCCACGGGTGTCACAGAATGGTCTGAATGTCGCCTTGGGCGCTCAGCAGGAATAGTGAGGTGACTCTCCCCTTCCGTGGCTTCTGGTTTTGAATGAGCAGTCAAGTCTCCGAGCGCAGAAGCAGGTCGAGGTACAGACACCTTGGTCTCCTTAAGTGACGACTTTCGTGGAGCAGCCTTCGGCGCACTTTGACGGGTGAGGTTTTCGGTCTCGCCGGCAGCGTGCTCTGGAACTGGGTTGGATTGGCGCCGCTTGCGAGCCAGTCGCTCTTCCTCTAGCGTCTTTCTCAGCTGAGCAATCTCATGTTCGTCAATGAAGCTTAATAAAGTCAGGTCTTGCTCTGAAGCGGACGATTTGCGGGTGTTTCCGGTTGACTCTTTAGTGTATCCGGCTGTCTCTTTGGTGCGTCCGGTTGTTTCTTTGGTATGCCCAGTTACCTCTGTGGTAAAGTCAACCGGCCCTGTAAGCTCGACTTCTTCGACCACGACTCTCTTAACACGCCTTCCCGTACTTGGCTGCTTCTTAATCTGTGCGCTGCTTGACCGAGGTCGATTTGCTTTCTGCTTCTTCGACGTGGAAGATTCCCTAACTCGTGGCAATTCGATCGAGAACAGTTCTTCATCGGCACGTTCCCTCTCCAGACGAGAGATCTCTCTCTCAACCTGGCTCGACACTCTAGTCCTGGTATCTTCTTTGCGACTCTTTGATTTCGACCGCGTGCTTTTAGCGATAGCATCCTTAGTGGTGCTTCGTCGGGTATCCACTTGGCTATCATCTGCTTCGGCGCTGGCATCGCTGACAGTGTTTTGTTCGGATTGCGCAGTGGGGTCCCGTGCCTTTGAGCCCGTCCACAGCTGCGAAAACCGAGTCTTGAGCTCATTGATCTCTTCCCGTAGGGCTTCGTTTTCACTCTTGAGGTCCTGAGATTCCAGGTATGCCACGCCCAGCTGAGAGACGGCCATATCACGCTCCTTGCTAAGTTTTTTCAAAGCTGCTTCTTGAATATCGCTCTTACGCTCAAGAAGATCCACTTTATTTTGAAGTGCTAGATTCGTTGATTCCAACTCTAGAAAGTTGTTAGCACTGAAAGCTCAAACTGCAGGGCTAGCCTACTTTGATTCTCGTTGATCAAACGGTCTTTCTTATAGTCGTTCTGTTCAAGCTCGTAGCGTTTACCATGGCTTTCTCGTTCCCTCTGGCGGGCCTTTCCTCCCTTTAAGAACGTGTTTTCCTGCCGGATATCTTCCAGCTTCTTCTCAGCATCGGCCTTGGCCCTTTCGAGCTCTGAAACTTTGTCCTGTAAGAGTCTCAATGACACAAAAAGCGCCTTCTCGTCCTCGGGAATTGGTATAGTGTTAAGTGGCATATGTTCGCGACTGAATGAGGCATCTGTAGCATCGGCAGGAGGTGAGACAAACCGCGTGGTCCTGGTCCTTGGTTGTCTTGTGTATACCGGCATTCCGTCTTCGTAAATTCCAGATACAAGATCCGAAAGGTTCGGCAAATCAGGAAGGAGAAATGATTGTTGGGTACCGGTATCGCCTCCAGAATTAGCAGATGCACGCGCCTTCGCGCGACGGGCTTCCTTCGCATATGCTTCTTGCGACGCGCGTTCAACAGCATCGGCGATCTTGTGTGAAATATTCGAGTTTCCGAACCGTGTCGGACGCGTCGTGGTCGTCATAGAAGCGGGTGGACGCTCATCTTCCAGGAAAGAACCGTCATAAGAATCGCGCACCTTGGCGTGGATCTCAGACAGAGTACGTCGTTCTTTTCGAGACTTTGAGGGCGGGTTAGGGTCGATGTTTTCCTTGTGAGCGAGCGTGGCCTGCCTCAGCTGGGCGTCTTTCCGGAGACTTTCGCTGACTGCTCGCCTGTTCGCACTGCGCATCGCCGATTTCTGAGGGGTGGGCACGTCAAGGCGGACAGCGGGAGAGGACGAACGGACGCTGTTCTCCATGCTCAAGTACGAATTTCGCGAGTCGTCGAGTCGTCGCGGTGGATTAGACGGACCTCGCCCTACCTCAAGGGAGATATCGTCGTCAATCTCGTGGTCTTCTTCTTCTTCGGACGTTCCTATTGGCGAGATATTGGGGAGGTATTGTTCAAATGTGGAAGTGTTGAAGACGTAATCTGGTTCTTCTTCTTCGTCAACCTGGGACAGCTTGCTTGACGCGCCTTTCATCTTCGGAAGTCGGGGGCTCTCATCAAGCTCTCTGGTTGATGCAATGGCTTCATGTTCTGGGTCAAAGTCGGACCCGAAAGACGCGAAGCTGTTCGCCGTGTTATCACGCGACATAGCTGACGCGACGTATTCGAAGGATACTCGAGAGGACGAAGCTGAGGATTGGAAGACCTCCGCTCCTTATCTCGAGGGTTAAGATGTATCTGCCTCTATAATATGGGATGTGTGAAACAAAACAGCGCGTCGAGCGGGTTCCGCTTGAGGCAATGGTAAATGGGGAGGCTGGGTTTGTTTACAGACACCCCGTGCCAGATCACTCACCGCTTTCTGCAACATACACACGATTCAGGAACGTGCCAAGCAAAGTCATCAGACTCGGCCTTCTAACCATAGTTACTGCAAGACAAGGCAAAGTATTAGATTCAAGAAGAAAGTTGTACTATTATAGGCATAATCAATTATATGTGCAGCCAAGCCCACTAGATGCTCTTTTCCCACTTTAACGATGCCTCCCAAACGCCTTGCTAGAACCCATACAAGAAATTCCAAACCAATGGACAGAAAATCGTAGAGAATCTTATAATCGTAGCAGGTCATATTCATAATAGGGTGCACAGACACTAGCTCATCCCCGCGGCGGATTTGCGCTATTATCGCCTTGAGAGCCTGACTCCGTCATTCCATTTGCCGGAGTACTTCTTGATGCGCTGTCATGATGAGAAGAAGTGCCAGCAGTTGCGGGGGCACTTTCTTCGCGCTGTGTGATAGGCGTGGGGGGCTCATTACTGACTGGGCTCGCCACTTCAATTTGAATCGTAGGTAACGGAGTTAGCTCGCGCAGCCGAGGTGGACTGTCGGGATGTAATTCTGAAGTGGGAGGTTCATATGGAGGAGCCTCTCCCCAATCCAGGTTGTCGTAGTCCGGAGGTGGGATATTTCGTGCTCCAACGTCTCCATCTTCAGTCTGTTCAATTGAATGGTGAACAGAGTGCAGGGAAGTGGTGTGGGATTGCGTAGGAGTTAAACCCTCCCCGTCGGATAGAGCCGAAGAATAAGATTCGCCACGAGAGTGCACGCTGATAAATCCAGATGAGCGATCAGGGCCCTCGCTCATCGCGGCGGCATCGTTCAAGAGAGGCCGAGAGTCTGAGTCGCGTGAACTGGCTCGGACACGTGAACCGTCGTGTCGTACATAGCCAACATCAGCATAACTGACACTTGAGATACGCCTATCGCGGCCGCGACTCTGAGCCTCCGCTAAAGCCGTAGCCGCCGACACTGAAGTACTCCCGTTGACAGATTCTCGACTACCGGCCCGTGCCCGGCGGCTTTCCGCCCGAAGCTGTTCGAGACGGACTATGTCTCCGCGTTCACGGGCTTCACGGCGCTCGCGTCGTCGCGCCTCGCGCTCGGCGATCTCCTGTCGCCGCTGCAGTCGGATTTGGTACAGCGATTCCATTAATTCCTCCCGCCGCTCTTCTTCCTCCTCCGCTGTCTCCGGGAATTCAACCACCACGTCCATTCCTCCTCGTTCTCCTTCCCTTGCGATCACTTGCTCTGTGGGTTTTGGAGTCGACGAGTAGGCAGGTAGAGTTATGATTGAACGAATCGAAGTATCGCGACGAATTCCGGCGTTAGATTCGGTGTGCGGACCGCCTTCGGCGGTTTGAGCGGTCGCTGTCTCCCCGGCTCGATTGTGCGACGAGCCGCCTGGAACCTGGCCGTACGAGGCGCCAACGTTCCACCGATTCCACCTGTCCTTGAGATATTTTCCTGGTATGTATTTTGGACGACAGTTCAATTTTCGGAGAGCACGTAGGACAAAGTAGACGATTACTAGAAATGCCACGACGAACACCACGACGGCGGCAATCTACTACAAGTCAGTACGGAACAGGCAATTGTCCGGATGAATGAAGACCCACGATAATGACCACGTTATTGCTTCCGCTCCCCGAGCCATCTTTTGTAGAGTCGTTTTGCCCTTCTGTTCCATTGTTTCGATGTTCATTAGTCGGGGGATCCGAGCTTTGACGAGGCTCGAGCTGCCGAAGCGGGATTGGAATCAGCATGCTGTGGAGAGGGACAGAGAAAAGCAAAATCCCAATAGATGCTCAGTCCGACGCATGTAGAGCCTTGGGGAAGTCGAAAAAAGATCGAGAAAATCAGGTAGTAAGACCCAGTCTTTCCTTGCTGACCGAACCAGGCAGAGAAGAATAAAGCGGCCTCGAGCGGAATCAGCACGGAGTCGGCGGCTGCGTTGACAGCTGGGTGTCAATGTGGGTCGGTCTGGCGTTGAAATGAATAGAAACAAGATGAAACAGACGCAATGTAAATATACTCCGCAGAGTCCGTACGCAAATAATATAAAGGACGTAAAGGATGAAATCACGCCTTGATCTGTTGGACAGATCCTCGTGAGAAAGGGAAATGGAGAAGAGTAACATCACCACGAAGACCGTCCGGCGTAATGCAGCAGAAGAACCAAGTTTAAGCAGAGCCAGGCGTCCAGCTTACAGGCAATTATAATTGGAGTAGAGAGGCGCGATAATCATCAGTTGGCTGAGCCATCTCCGACCATCTCTTCATTGGTGCTGATCGCACTGCGCGTGGTGGCTGGGCCAGCCTCGAGCCGCGGACACAGACAAGGCTGCCCCGACAGAAGGGAGTAAGGCCGACTGGGGATCGTGTACGGAGCACAGACGGGCCTTTTTCTAGACACGGGCAAGGTGATTCGGAGGACTTCTAGATTGTGCGAAGACACCAAGTTTTCTTGCGTCCCCGGATTCATGAATCATGAAGATTTCGGCGTACACTTTATTACATAATCGTTCCTATCCAGGCCGCATTTGGGAGGATTAGCGGCGCTTAGGGAATATAGGGCTGAGTACAGAGTATACAGTACATCCCATAACACTTATCGCCCGAACCATGGTTGGTGCATGCTCATACACTTTGGGGCTCCAGTAGGGCTGCATCAGAAACAGCAGGCTCAAGCTGTTGCTACTTTGCTGTTGATTTGAACGATATTCCACGTGGTTCGCAGAAAACTTCATTAGGAAAGAAAATTGTTCAGATTTCAATTCTGGGTGATATGCTCGAAAGCTATAGAGCCATTCTAAAGCCACCAACTGAAACTTCTGGGCCCGATTACCGCATGAAACTGACACAGTAACTTGCCAAGAACTATATTTAGCTCCCAATTGCGACACCGGTTGCCAGAGGTAAGCTTAATGTTTAGCAACTGCCCGCAACCTCGTAGCGCCAACTGTCAACGTGGGGCTCCACGAAAGACAAGAGGCAAAAGGTGATCATCGGCGCCAAACCGTCTCCAACCTCTCCAACGAACACTCGCTGTGCTGGTAAGCCACGCAGAGGGCCGACGATCCCAGCTGGATCCTCAGACCCCTGATACTCCACCGCACCTATAAACAAATGCATTTCTGACTATCATCCAAAGCCAGGGTGGAGAGTTTTAACCCTGCAATTTTCGATCCTTACCTTTGACCACGTATTTGAACGCTATTGTTAATGTTTGTCGTTGCCGACATACAACAGAACAATCAACAGCACAAATTGCGAGAAGTCAGTTGTAAGTACTCAACGAGATGGCTCATACGCGATAATCGTTGACTGCGACAGAGGCAATGGAACGCATCCTACATATGGTCCCTGTTAGCAGAGGTTGCGAGACAGCCAGTGAATTCGTGATATAACTACCACAACAATAACAACCCCTTATGATAAGTCCAGAAAACCTGCTAGTTCGCCCAGCCCTAGTGCCCTATCACCAAATAGAGTACGACCCGCCAGATAATCCAGAGCACGCCCTACAGAATCCGCAGGGTGCGCGACTGTTTCGTTATTACATGAGGGACTAGCCGGCTGGTATGACCTAAATAAGAGCAGACGTCTGTTCAAGCATGTCGTTCCCGCCCGTTTTCAAAATAACCCACTGTTGCTCAGCGCTCGACTGGCTTCTGCAGCCGATCAGCATCGCACAAGGACGGGAGGCAGTTATCCAGACATGGCTGAGTTCTGCCACTAAGGAGAATGTCTGACAGCTGGCCTCTCCTACTAGAATTGTCGAGAGGCTTCTGCTTGGAGAAATACTGGCTGTCACCTGCCGCTTCGATCTTATGAATCATCACAGTTGAGTTCCTCTTGGCCTCGGTCTTCGTATAAACTACTATTCCCCGAAGAGGACGTTGACTCTCATGGCCACTTGCAAGTGTCTTTTTTTGCCTTTGTAACCAGCTGACACGTACGTCTCACCTCGGATATACTGCGGCACGCCGGTGTGGGAAACCAGACTGAGGTTCGCTGGGTTAGACTGGCTATAAGTAGGCTCGACACATTGGGAGGCAGTTGATATAAAGGGCAAGACTCCCAATCCTAGTCAATTCGTTTGGCCGCTTTGCCGCAGTACCATCAGGCTAGAGCTGGCGGGCGAAGGCGGTTATCAATGGGCAGAATGAGCTTGAGGTCTCTGCAGACTGGGTTGGTAAGGGAAGCTCTGTCTCGCTACATAAATCTTGACCTCGTCAGAGCGAACAAACTCCAGCCAGAGGGCTTGATTTGAATGTGACATGGAAATTGTGAAGCTGTCCTTGTTTCTCCCTACAAGGATGTTTGGCCTCCAAGGTTCTGCATAGCTATTTAAATCAACCTACTCCTTGGGGGTAGTCCATTAGATTAGCTGGGAGCCAGACCATATTGGATAATACATAAGCCTGAGTGGCTTTAGACGTATTAAATATCAAATACCAAGAATCGTATTTGTAAACACATAGACTGAGCCCGAGATAACCACTCCCATTCCCTCCTGGGTTCCCTTCATGATCCATAAATTAATGTACTTCAGATTCAGCTGGATATCTTGGAAAGCCACTTTAACGTGGTTGAGCAGCATTGGTGGTAGCCTGCTAGACGACTACTATCAGTACTGCGCCACACACTTCACTGCCTCGCCTGCAGCTATAAAGGCTCAAGCAGAAACAGCAAGATGACCAGGCAATAACTGACCCAAATTCTATTAATTTCAGATCGAGGATCCATCTTTTTCAATATCTTGGAGGCTTGCCCATCACCTCGTTGGTCTTCCTTCTTCAATAGCCCATTGTTGAAGCTATCTCGTGTTGCTCAGGTAGCCTGCATATTCATCACTCGCACTCTGCGATCGCGTACCCTATCGTTAGCTTTTCTCGTCCAGATTCCCAACCCAACCCACCGATTCTCGAAATCTGCTCCAACCACCAACCATCCATCCAAGATGCCTTCAACCTCTATTCCACCAGAGTCTGACTCTCAATTGCAGCCTCACAACGGCGCTGAAAGAGAAGAGTCCGTATCTCCGCTGCAATCTCATCTGAACTACCTCCACAGTCCCACCACCCCGCTTTCCACCGTCGTCCGAGCCCTCCACAGGCTCCTCCTTAATCCAGAGCTTCGTCTGACCCCCTCCGTCTCACCGACCGGTAAACGCCTCATTACCCTCACCAGCACTGCCAGCACCGATACAACTCCCTCCCTAACCGGCACAGCGGACCTCAACACCCTCGGTACCATCCACCTCACAGCCGGAACCCGGTGCAGAGACGAGCATGCATCATTGAAGTTGCGTCTCCTGCATGCCTCGCTCGACGAACCAATCGAAGAGCTCTACGATGCAAGCGATAAGCTTCTCAGAGAGGGTCTTGCCAATGGAACAGTGCGAATTCCGCCTATAAGTGAAGATGAGATGAACGAGTGTCCTTGTTGCCGTGGCGATCCAGATGCGGTGATCCTGCTTGGGTTCCACCATGGAAAGGCGTTATACTTTGAAGAAGACGAGTATAGGGCTATCTGGGGGAATGAGGAGGGTAGTGGGATTATGTCTGGGTCCGAGGGTGTTTGGTTGATGGCGAGAAAGGAGATGGTGGAGAGGATGGCGGAAGCGGAGGAAGAGAAAGATAAAGAGGTGAGTAAGCTTTGATTGGGATGTCGACATTATCGAACTTGGATTGCGGAGAGAAGACTCGAGAGTATTGGTTTACCCATCCAGGTAGTGACTTCTATGTACATGGTGGCCGTTTGAGGCCGGTGGATTAACGATCAAAGGTTGTCAGACCATATTTGGCCCGCCTTTAGTAGCTGTCGCCTGTTGGATAGAGCAGAAGCATTCAGGGTTGACGCATATCCTTACCCTCTCAAAGCGATAGTTACAATGAATCGATGATCGAGAATAAGCCTTCCTCACGTCAGCATTACATTTGACCCAAGATCCTCCAGCAGGTCAGTTTAGATACATCTCAGGATAGGCACCGATAGGTAATATTAAGCTAGGACATCAAGTTAACCTATTGCCTCACGCTTGATTGCAACGTTTCCAAAGGCCGTCGCACGGCGCGGCCTTTTACAGAATCACAGACAATCAACACCGTAGTTTCTCACTGTCATACCTCGGGGCTTCTTTGACCGAGTGTGTACGGGGAGATTACAAAAAAAAAAATGTCATTAGCTCTCACATAACCTCGGGTCCGGAAAAGCACACGCTTTTCCGTGTTTCTGGCTGGAAAACTGCAGGCTCCAGAGATGATGCGGGGTCTGGGGTAGAATGTGCGTCTTATATATGGGAGCGGTTCCAGAATATCCCTAAGGCAACGTTTCTTCAATCAACATATACCAGGTATTCTCACCTCAATACACAATGGCCCCAACAATCGTAAGTGACGTTCAGCCATCAGCCACGGTCGAAGCCAAGTCTACAAAAGTCTCTATTTCATCAAGCAGGCCCGAGAAGCCTCCTCAAGTCCAAGTTCTAGGCAAGACAAAGAACGGCAAGACGCTGAAGATTCGGAGCTACCCACAGTTCGACAACCTAGAGGACGAGCGCCTCTACCGCAAGCAGCATCTTGCCGCTGCATTCCGCGTCTTTGCGGACAGGGGCTTCGACGAGGGCGTTGCAGGCCATATCTCTGTTCGCGACCCCATCTTGACTGACCACTTTTGTCCGTCTCCTGGATTCTATGCCGAGATTAAAAGGGGCTATCTTGACTGACATGGCGCAGGGATAAACCCGCTCTCCGCACATTTCTCTTTGATCAAAGTCTCCGACTTGATTCTCGTCGACGAGGACGGAAACGTCGTTGAAGGTGACGAACCCGTCAACCTCCCCGCCTTCGCCATCCACTCCGAGATCCACAAGGCGAGACCCGACGTGAACGCCGCCTGCCACGCACACAGCGTGGCAGGAAAGGCCTTCTCATGCTTTGGGCGCGAGCTCGAAATGATAACCCAGGACTCGCTGCGTTTCTACAAGAGCCACGCAGTGTACCGCGAGTTCCGGGGCGTGGTTTTAGATGGGGAGGAAGGGAAGCGGATTGCGAAGGCGCTGGGGGATGGTAAGGCTGCGATCTTGCAGAATCATGGACTGTTGACAGTGGGGCAGAGTGTAGATGAAGCGGCATTCTGGTTTATTAGTCTTGATAAGACCTGTCATGCGCAGTTGTTGGCTGATGCAGCGGCGGCAGCGGGATATAAGAAGATTATTATTGACGACGAGGAGGCCGCTTATTCGGCACCACAGGTTGGCGGACCCGAGAAAGGATGGCTGGCGTTCCAGCCGTACTATGATGAGCAGGTTGCGAAGACGAAGGGGGAATTTCTGTTGTAGTGTAGTCTAAGAAGTTCAGCAGTTGTTTGTGTATAGATCTGGATCTGAAACCGCCCCACTCTGACGTCTACCCCTCCTCTCTGTGTGTTCCAATCTTTCCCATCCTCACATCATCACCTCGATTCTTTCTCAATTCTCCCCCGAAATTGCCTTCTCATACATACTCTACGAAACACTTTCTAAAAACATAAATATGGACCGGTCTAAGAAACCCGCTGCCATCGGTGTCACCGCAACCCCGCCCCAGCCAACAATCTCCCTTGCCAACAACGTCGTCCAAGCCACCCTTCCCTCCGGCGAATCTGTCACCGTCAATCTCAACGGCGCAACAGTCACATCTTGGAAGACTGCCTCCGGCGCGGAGAAGCTATGGCTCAGTGAGGCTGCTGTTCTGGACGGCTCGAAGCCGATCCGCGGTGGGATTCCCGTTGTCTTTCCGGTACGTGTCCTCCCCTTCTAGATTCCAATTCGCACGCAGGAATCGGAACTGGAATTTAGTCATTATACTGATTGATACTCATGTTTGGTCAGGTCTTTGGGCCACCTCCATCTGACCACGCCACATCCTCTCTCCCACAACACGGCTTCGCACGCTCCTCACTGTGGGAATTCCTTGGCAAATCCTCCGAGTCCTCCGGTGCCAACAGCGGCGACGACACTGTGAAGCTCGATTTTGGTCTGTCGTCAGGATTGCTCAGTGATGACTTCAAGTCTAAGTGGCCGCATGAGTTTGGGCTTGTTTATAGCGTTACACTTTCGCCGGAAGGATTGGGGACTTCGCTGCAGGTGCGGAACCAGGGGGAGAAGAGCTTTGAGTTTCAGGTGCTTTTACATACTTATTTTGCGATTGAGGTGAGTCATTGTTCCCTTCTCGACAGCAAGGCGACGGCGACGGCGATAATTAACATGGATTCTTAGGACATCTCTCAAACCCATGTCAAGAACCTGCAGGGTAAAACCTACATTGACAAAGTTCAGAACGCAACCACTCATACTGAATCTAATTCCTCCATTCAATTCACTTCCGAGACGGACCGCGTATACAAGGACCTCGACCCGTCAGTTCCGCTGGTCATCTCATCAGGAGATAAGGAGTTGTTTAGCATCACGCGCGAAGGACTCGATGATGCAGTGGTGTGGAACCCGTGGATCGAGAAGGCGAAAGGAATGGGTGACTTTAGCCCTGATGACGGGTATAAGAAGATGGTTTGCGTGGAGGCAGGGGCCGTCAATGGGTGGCAGACGCTGGAAGCCGGCGAGTCGTGGGAGGGTGGGCAGTTTATCAAAAGTAAATAGTGCAAACGTGTCTAGTGAAATCAAATGTCAGTCAATTAGATAAATTGGACACTGTGCTTGTGGTATATATATATTCGAATGGTTTGATTGATCCGAAGAGCAAGTTCATATCCTCTATGGCTTCCAGAATGCTCATGAAGAGTACAAAGACCCTGCTCAGCCTATGGACTGACGACCTTCGAGCCCATGCGCCGTCGTGTCCGTTAGATAGGTAGAATGAGCTAGGACATTTCCATACAGTATCTAAGGGGACAGCCGTACTCGCATCCAGATCTTCCTGCACTCATTATGTATGTTTACTGAAGCATATATGCAAGGAGCCTATTCATTGCCATGTGGCACTGGCAGTCCGGCTCCTCGGCCATGTATAACGTACATGACAGCAGACTCTATGTCGCAGATGGTCCTTCTACCTTAGGCCCTCTCTTGCCAAGGTGTGATAACAGATTCCCTATCATGTACTGGGATATCATTGCACAGGCAGGGTCTCAAAGTCCGGCAGGGTGATATGTTTGCCCTTGCGTCTGTACTCTGTCATTACCGAAGCCCCTTTTGCTGTGGTGAGATTATATCATAGAATTAGTAGTCGAGCTTCAAGGGCTAGTAAATATATACTCTAAGCGTCGAATTGGCATCATCTAGCAAGAAGCACTGTCTTGTCCACGTCGTCTAACATGGTTCATGCGTAAATCAGCCCCCAGAGGCAAGCGACAATGGATGGACGTGTTGGAGCGATACGGATAGGGTCGTTGAACTGATCTGGTACTTGACAAATCCCCAGAGTACGTATTGACAAAGGTCGCTCGAAGAGATAGAGAGTAGGAAGAACACCTGGTCATGTACGGAGGAGTATGGTACAGTTGGGACAAGATGGTACAAATCTTGCTGCTGAGGACACTTAGACTTGACACTGCCTAGTGCTTTCCATATACCTAACAACAAGTGGGCCTGAATCCAGATATCCAGAACAACTTGGCAGTAGTATCAACAGTCAAGTCAGGACATTCCTCGAAAGGAGTTTAATTGATTAGTTTCATGTTCCTTCGAATGTCTCCAACGTCAGGAAGTATGTAGAATAGTAATGGTTGCAGATTATTGCGTGTTTGGCTATTCACCGCATCCATCTCTTTTCACCGCTAGATCAGATATGTGGTATCAAAGCTGACAAAGTTATGCAAACCAAGCAAAGGGTTATCAAAAAAACCGTCAGACGCTATCTGCATGAGTATCATATCACGAAGAGGGTGAACAACTAGGTTCGACTGCTGTTCGACTGTGATGGCAGAGCACGACGGAAGAACTTGGGTACCATAAGACCGCATCGGCGAAAGGCTTCTTACATGCTTAGATCAAGGAGTAGAATTAGCACATTGCAGACACCGACAAGCCAGAACGCGGCAGCACAGGGCTCGGGGTCCCAGCATCGGAGTGTATCTCGGTCTAGGTGTTGCTGCTGGTTACACGAAAAGCTCGGGGACAAAGATAGAGCTCTTTGTCCGGCACCGATAATGCTGGAAAAATCGGGGTAAAAGGTCATTACTGGTTACCATTCACTTCAGCCCCCGGTGGGTGACACGCAACTCCAGCTCGATAGCAGACACGTTCTTGCCACTTGGGGCAGAGTATACTAAGTTTGGCGGGCCGTCAGCGCCGAGTATGGCGGTCCAACTTTTGCACAAACCCCTTGCTTCCGCGCATGCTCTGCTGCAGCAATCTGCTTGTTGGAACTCCGGCGAGTTAGCGTTAAGCGCGGCAAGAAGCTTATTCATGACCCTTGTAAATTCCAAACTTTCGACCAAGCCATAAGTCGACGAACAGCATAGGAAACTTCGAAATACCAGCAGTAGGGTCATCGTATGATTGGAAGGATCTATGGTAATCACGATCGTCAGTTATGTGGTCTGTCGCCAGTTCCTCAGTCACGCGGGGGTCCTCGATATTGCGTCGGATGGAGTCATCCCCGTGTTCGTAGAGCTGCTCATCAACGCCTAGGTAGGGAAACAAGAAATATTACTGGGGGTGTAAGATTAGGCAACTCCGCAATTAAGACAGATCTGCTGATCAAGCGATCATGCTTGCGTGTCTGCTGAGAGCCGCGTATAGTATGATACGACATTCAAGCGGCAAGATGGATGCGATTTAAGTATCGGACCACATAGACAACGCAGGCGGAAGCTAGGGGCTCGCCAAGACCCAGGATGCTGGTCATTACCGAACACATTAGATTAAGCCACTCGAAAAGCCGTAGTGCATAGTAGCCCTACCGGGCCATCGTTGGCATTATCATAGCACGCGCGGGAAGATCTGATTACGGATCAACGCAGTCGCCGGCCGTGCTGGGACGGAAGTGTTGATCTCGGGATAGTAACTGGTCTTGCACAGCGGACATCGGGCCTGCCGTTTCGTGAACCATGGATCAAGGCAGGTGGCATGGAAGATATGATCACAGGTCAGCGCGCGACAGGAATCGTCATCGTCAAAGTCCTCCATGCAGATGGCGCACTCCCGGTGCGCATCGTCATGGCTGGAAGCAATATCATGCTCCACAGACGCACTGACTTGAGCTTCCTTCTCTGCAGCGTCAAGCGGCAGAGCTAGATTGGAAGCTGGTGCTGGTTCTGGTACTTGATTTGTAGTATCCCGATCTGGGTCGCCCTCGATTCTTTCAGAATGTTTTGCTTGGTGGGCCGACGCCGCTGTCCAAGCACTATATTTGATCAAGGGAAACCGCTTTTCCAAATCGGCCGAGGTCAGGATGGCGTAAGAAAAGCCCATCGGCCAGCTCTCCGGGTCAAGTTGCCGGTTAGGACCTCTGAACCGCTGTCGCGTGCCGAAGACGATCCTGTATCGAAAACTGTTCAGAATAAGACGAGGCAAGACAGGCAAGACATTATGAGACACGGGAGGATACCAGACGAAGACGAAGAAAACAGCGACGCAGATTGGGGCCAAATAGCCCAGGGTGGCCCCGGAGGGTTCGTCCGAGTCCTGCGCCATAATACGACTCAAGGCTGTTTTGGAATGCGATTAGACATTAAAAGCGATGGGAGAGATCTCATTCGACGATTGAATTAGACATTATATTTTTTATTTGACATTGCGACGTTGAATTCGTGATGGACAGGAAGATGGAAAGATGCTACGATAATTGAGGCGGTTCAAAGTGTCGAGTCTCGTGTCTCCTGACAACCCCGCACCGACCAAGACCTTAGTTCCTTCTTTGCACATCTTGACAGCGACATCTTCGTCATTTTTGGTACTGTATTCGGACTCTGTATATATATCGTGCTCAGTGAGTTGGTTTGAAGCTGTTGATGAACCAAATCAAGACTCCGTCCAACCCAACTCCTATTGCTATTGTCACTGTTCTGACAGTCTTATCGCAGTGGAGAACCCCAGATCACAATGTTACATCCGCTATATTAGCGGCCCGACGTCCTGACGGTATCTTACCAACCTCCGCTGCGAGCCGTATAATTCCTCGCCGATGATTGGTGGATAAAGCTCCTATCAAGCTTGACATAAATTACCCCGTACTGCAAATACCGAGTTATCTCCAGTAGTCCACTGAGACTCTAGAGTCTCCAGTGAGTCTATTCAGTGGGTCGACGGACTCCAGAATTCATGTCGAATTTGCCTGATAACATTAGCAGCTTTGATAATGATTTTGATAACCATTCAATTATTATTATTATCATGGCATCTCTTCTCCGTCTGATTTTTCTCTGGCTCCCCTCAACTCGTCTGCCTCTTTTTACTACTCTCCTAGAGCCAATACTGCTGCTGTAGCATCACCGCCAGGACCGACCAGAGAATGAGATTTCAACCACCTGAACGTGTAGCTCCACGCCCACGCCACTTAACCCCAGACTCGAGCCAGCGACTGCAGCCAAGCGCAGTCCAATCGCGTGGTGCGGCCGTTGCCCGATCCAAGGAGAGATGCGACCACTGTAACCTCAGCTTCTCGGCTGCCTCTATCCGGTCAAGCTCGTTATCGTGCTTATCGTGATTCGCCATCTCGTCCGAAAACGCGTCCATGCCTTCCCTAATTCTCCTGAGGGCCGCTTCAGGCTGGCCTCCCATGGCCCATCCCGATCCCTATTAAAGCAATCCCAAACGCTCATCTCCGTTGCCCATCCCGTCTTCCTCCCTCAATCATCCCCTTTCCACATCCTTTGTCCTAGCCTCTGCCCTTCTGTCCTCAGGAGCTCTGTAGCAATGGGCGCCGAGGAAACCAAGAAAGGCCTCGACATCGAGGCCACCTCTGCCGCTCCGCCGGCCTACGTCCAGGATGGCCATATTCAGAGCTACGAAGAGGAGGACTTCTGGACCCGAAACGGTCTGACCTTCAAGTCCTTCCAGCGCCGTCCTGCCCACGTTGTCGAGCTCAATCGCTCCATGAAAACCCGCCACATGCATATGATTGCCATTGGCGGTTCAATTGGTACGCTCTATGCTTGAAGCCCAGGGCCGCTCTAACAGTCGCAGGTGCTGGTTTTTTCGTCGGTTCCGGTGGTGCGCTCAGCACGGGAGGGCCTGCTTCCTTGTTCCTGGATTTCCTGATTATCGGTATTATGATCTTCAATGTTGGTAGGTCTTTCTCTCGAGTATCCTTCTCATCCTTCTCAGTGGTATGCTGACAGCTCAGTCTACGCTCTCGGTGAACTTGCTGTGATGTACCCCATCTCCGGTGGTTTCTACACTTACTCGACCCGCTTCATCGATCCTTCCTGGGGTTTCGCCATGGGCTGGAACTACGTCTTTCAATGGGCCATCATCGTCCCGCTAGAATTGACGGTCGCCGGTCTCACGATTGACTATTGGGAAGTCGATATTAGCGTCGCTGTCTGGATCACAGTCTTCTTAGTCGCGATCATCATCGTCAACGTTTTTGGTGCGCTCGGATATGCCGAAGAAGAATTCTGGTCCTCGTGCCTCAAACTCGGCGCCATCATCGTTTTCATGATCATCGCTTTGGTTCTGGTTTGTGGTGGTGGCCCGAAGGATGGTATGTACCATGAATACTGGGGTGCACGACTCTGGTACGATCCCGGTGCTTTCCGCAACGGTTTCAAGGGCTTTTGCTCTGTTTTCGTTACTGCGGCCTTCTCTTTCAGCGGAACGGAACTGGTCGGTCTCGCCGCCGCCGAGTCGAAGACTCCTACCAAATCCCTGCCGGGTGCCATCAAGCAAGTCTTCTGGCGTATCACCCTGTATGTCTCCTCTCTTTACAAGCGCCTGTCATGACGCGCCGTATCTGACATTATTCTTCTAGCTTCTACATTGTCGGTCTCTTCTTTGTCGGTTTGCTGGTCCGTTCTGATAACGAACGCCTCCTTGGAAGTGGTCTTATCGACACTAAGGCTTCGCCTTTTGTCATTCTGGCTTACGATGCGGGGTTGAAAGGATACGATCACTTCATGAACGTCATTATTTTAATATCTGTCCTATCCATCGGTGTCTCTGGTGTTTACGGCTCTTCCCGTACCCTTACCGCGCTCGCCGAACAGGGCTACGCTCCCAAGTTTTTCACCTATGTTGACCGCTCCGGCCGCCCTCTCTGGTCCGTGCTGATCACCATCCTGTTTGGTGTCCTTGGATACGTCAACGTCAGCTCGTCCGGTGAGGAAGTTTTTGCATGGCTTCAGGCTTTGTCCGGTCTAGCTGCTCTCTTCACCTGGGGTTCCATTTGCTTGGCACACATCCGTTTCCGCAGGGCGTGGGCTTATAATGGCCGCTCTCTCGACGAGATTCCTTTTAAGGCGGTCGGTGGTGTCTACGGCTCTTACCTTGGTCTATTCCTCGTCTTTATCGTCTTGGTCGCTCAGGTATGAATCCCTGCTCATTTTTTTCCCGCGCTGTCTCATATTAACTGGCTTCTGTAACAGTTCTTCGTTGCTGTCGCACCCCCCGGCGGCGGTCCTGACGGTGGCACCTACAACGACGCAAAAGGCTTCTTCAAAAGCTACCTCGCCCTTCCCGTGGTGCTCTTCTTCTGGATTTGCGGTTACTTCTGGAAGCGCGAGGGTTGGCTCCGCACATCACAGATCGACATTGACAGTGGACGTCGCGAAGTCGACTGGGACTTCATCAACGCTGAGCGTGCGCGCGTTGCCGCCTTGCCAGCTTGGAGACGCATCCTGAACCTCATCATCTAGTAGCTTGTCTCTTTCTGTTGATTTCCCTACTCATATCTTACTCTACAGGTGTTAGGACATGTTCTGGGATAGACACAGAGTGCGGCTCCTGGTCTTCGCTCATAATTACACAATTTAACTGTATGAAGAAATGCAACAGTATAATCTACTCTTTAAAACATGGCCTCACATTTTTCTTTTCTGTTCGTGACTTTAACCCTGAGGTAGAATTTTCCCAGGGTCTGACACTCGCATTCATCTGACCATATGTGCGCACTACTCTCGGCGTTTTCCGTCTCAATCCTAGCATCAGGTGCCCTGGGACAGTTAATTTGCTATTATCATTGGTCGATCTGTTTGATTATTTCCCCTAGAATCCCGCCACCTGCGACGCCGCAAAAGTAAGCTGAAGTTAGAGCCAAGGTTCATCAGCTCAGGTGTTCATGCCGAGCGAGCCAGTCATCAGACAGCCCACCAAAGTGAGCTGAACGGATTCACGATCTCTCCCGGTCTATCCCCAATCAAGCACTTTCCTCCGCCGTGGCACTGCGCCCAGCACGCCCAGCATGTCCAGCAGTGCTGTAGCATCCGGCCAACTTTCCCAGATCAGTAGTCCAAGTCTAAGGCTGTCAGGATCGGTGTCGGTTTCAACCGTCCCCCCACGCCGACATACTGTACGTTGGTCTCACTTTAGCAGCGACTAGCAAGCCGTGCTGGCGTCTGGTGGGTATACTGCATACACCGAAGGATTGATGGAACGATCTTGGAAGAATCTGGACTATCTTGGCACTGCAGCTTGCGTCCTGGTGCAAATATTATGCGACCAGCATGCAGGGCAGGACTAGCCAGATAGCCTAGGGTGCGTCTGGCGTACTCCGATATGCTGTGTGCAGGGCAGGTGGCGTGCCTTTCGTTATCGACTCGTTTCCTTTCGTCATCAAAGTGCGCTCATGTAGGGGTTATCCTGATGATCAAGGAGGCGCTTCGAGGGTCAGATTTCTGAACATAAGGGTGGTGTTGTGTCTGAAGACTCCGCGTGGCGCTTACGCTGATATTTGGAATTTGCTCCAATTGGTTGCGCGTGGGCTTATGCCCAGGTGTGAAGCAATGCTTCTATCAAGGCTATAGCATGGTCTCATGGCTAATGGACACCCTCCTATCATTGTTTCGGAGCTGGATGCTAGTGCTTGCATCTCGTCCACGCTCAAGGTTTTGCATGCTTATGCTTACTCCGTATGGTGCCGGCGGCACGGTACCTCCTCACATGTGACTCTTAAGACGTTCTGTAGAGACGAAATATCCCATGCGCATTCAGCCGGCAGGTAGAAATAGAGACCTTGGGATTGACTCACGTTTCTGTATCGCTTGCAAGTGCCCCAGGTCAGTTAGGGCTATGATGGGAGGTGGTTAGGAAATGCTTCTTACATTTACAATTAAATAGAAGACGTTTTGGCGTTCTGCCTGGCAATGTGCAGCCCTTATTTATAAGCGTCACATTCAGACCTGCTACTTGGGTATGAGTAGGTAGGAATCTCGTCTCAGGTACACACAGGCACAACAGCATAACATGTAAAAAGACAAGCCGCCCAGTCATGCAAGGAAAGAAGAGAACAAAGGCAAGCGACAAAGTAAGAAACCAAAGCTAATGAAATCTAGTATAGTTATGAGTCGACTTGAATGACCTGCCCCGACCACGTACGTAAGCTTCAATATCTGATATACCTAAGTAGTCCTTATCAAAGAACAAAACAGCTCAAAAACGCCATCGCTATGCAAAATCTTCGTTTTTCTCCCGTTTCTTTTTTTTTCTCTTTTTTCCACCTTTTCTTTATTTTTTTTTCTTGTAGGAATGTATACTGAATGAGGCTCAATGGCTCGGATTAGCCGTGGTAGTGTGACTGGCATGATGGCGCCGTAGAGCCTCATGCATTTCAACTCGGAGGTCGAAGAGGAGTTCGTCCAGCTCTTTGACGGCATTACGATCGAGAGAAGATAACTTCACTTGGTCGATGAGGGAGCGGAGGGAGCTTGAGATCTGGACGTCTTGGTTTGGTTGGGGTGCTCGCTCTGACGTCGATTGATCTGGTGCCGACAGCGATTGGTGTGATTGGGTTAAGTCAGATATCGCTTGCTTTTCGATCTGCGGTTGAGATGTTGGTGTAGTTGCACCCTCAATCTCTGTAACCGCCGCCGGTTCTAGCTCAGTTGCTCTGGTTTCTGCCACATGAATGTCCTTGACTTCCCTGGACACTTCTGCTTGTTGACTAGCCTGCGGTCCAGGTTGGTCTATATGAGCAACATCGGCTGGTTGCGGCTGTTGCTCCGAGTCATTGTCTGCCGTAGAGGGTTGAGAGTGTTCAACTGGTGTTTCCATAGAACTTTCCGTTTCCGGGATAATTTCGTCCTGCGAAGCTCCCGCTCGTTGAGAGCGGCGCCCATCCGACTTGCGGTTTGTCTGCTTATTGTTCTGCTTCGGCTTCGACTTCTGCTTCAGCGAACTGCTGGGCCTCAGTGACTTCTTCGGGGCAGGGATTTCATCTGGGATATCAGGTGCAGGTACACCACTAATACGGTGTGACCTCCGTTTTTGAGATCCCTGGGACCCTGGTTCTTTAGTAGCCTCTTTCTCCGCATTGGCCTGCTCCTTCTTTGGGGTCTCGGCTGTATCCCCGACTGTTTCATGTTTCCGCTTCTTGGCGGCCCGGTTCGCCGGCGAAGAGACAGTATCCTGAGGCGTAGCCGTACGCTTTTGTTTCTTGGGAAAGTCTTGATTTTCTTCGTCTTCGGCTGCTGGTGCTGCTGCAGAGATCCTTGATGAGCGGCGGCGCTCCTCTTTGGCGGGAGAAATCCAGTTCTCCAATTCCCTCTTTCGTTTGCGTGTGATAGCGGCTTTTCCCACGTATGCTCCAGCTTCACCATCAACCTTGTCACTGCTCAAATCCATGGCATATACAAGATCATGTTCGAGCTGTGACGTGGCCTGCGTATCGGTATCTTCGCTAGCTGAGTCCACAGCCGGGTCCATCCGATCAGGTTGCAACTCAGAGACGTTCTGAGATATAGGTTCAGAGTTATGGACGAAATCATTGCACGTGGTTTGTACTGCTTCTTGCACCTCCTGTGTTTGTTGAGTGGCCTCTTCTTCATTCTTCGCTGAGGGTTTCTCTGTCGCCGAACGGAGACGACTTTTCATACTCTGCCCTATCTCGCCCTCATTGTTTTGCTCAGTTTGCTCGGTTTCCGAAGGTACAGCATAGGGGTTTTTCTTGCTTGGCGTCTTGGATCGTCTGGGCCTGTTTTTCTTCTTGTTCTTGGCATTTCTTTCTTTGGGTACCTTGGAAGGAGAAGTTTGTCGTGGATCCACGCTCTGAGAATGAAGCTCGGGTGGTGAAGAAGGGGGATCAATGTCCATAGAGTCGCAAGAAGGAAACGATGGAGGGATGGCGGATGCAACCGACGATGTTCGGCCGCGAATAGCTGGTGTCGGAGACGAACCAAGGAATCCGTCTTCGTTGTCCGCAGAAACGGCTGGTATCGTAGGCGTCCGCGGTGTTTCAGATCCAGATTCTTGGTTTCTGAGGTTACGTATATGCGGTGGTGTCATGAACCCAAGCTCCTTCGGAGTGGTAGGAGGAGGAGACGATGAACGAAGGTTGTCGATCATGGAGAACATCTCCTTATGGTGGGAGGTGTCTCCTTTGGCAGTGCTGGCCGAATCCTCGAGAGGAGGATTGCTGCAAGCTTTCTGAACAAGAGCCTCCTGTTGGAGGCCCGGCCCCGCCGTCTGTTGCAACGCTGAGGCTCCGGGGTCAGAGCCCATCACGGGAGATTCAAAGCGAGCAAAACAAGGAGACTCGGTGGGTGCATCCAAGATAAATGCAATGCGAGACTTTACCGACGCTTCTTCTGTTGCAATTATAGCATGGTCTGTCGCAATATTATTGGTTTTCACATCACCCTGACCGTCTTCGACCTCTTCCGTGCTTTGTGACAACTGGGCAGTATCTACGTTCGACTCTTGTGTCTCGATGCTAACACGGGCTTCCAGGTTTCGCACCGCTTGGGATATGCTAGCTGGGTGTATCGAAGACTGCTGGGAGCCAAAGGAAGACTTCCAGAAATCCCAGAATCGGTTGGCCGTCGAGATATGTGAGGACCCCAAGCCGGAGCAGATAATCTGCTCGAATTTATGGGAAGTGGAAGCACAGCGAGGCAAGATTTGCAAGATATTCAGCACAGTTGATGCTAGCGCGTGGCACTTCTCAAAGTTAGAGTATACCCAATCTAAATTTTTTTTGGTGCACTTACAGCAGTCAGAATCCGGCTGTCAGCGCCGCTCTCAACACTGATCTTGCGGGACTCATCCTTCAGAAAGAGACCAAGGGGATGCTGGAGCTGATCAAGTAGCACAGATCTGAACACAAAGGTCCCCGATCCCAGGAACGAGACGAGAGCCTCTATGAATACAACAGCACTATTTGAATGTGAAGGTACTAACAGTTCATAAGATCTGGAAAGAATCTGATGGGCCAATCCAACTAATGCGGTTGGAAAGGGGGGAATGTTTTTGTCGTTGGCACCCTTTTCATACTCTAAGAAAGGGATCAATGAACAATGATGGATTATCGAGGAAGCGGGTGAACATGCGGTGCGGATATCAAGATCCATCATCAAGCCCACGAGGGGCTCTAGGATTGTCGTCGTAATTGCACAATCTCCTTTCTCATTTCTTAGGACACGAATAAACGCACCCAAAAGTTGATCCCAGACTTGGAAACTGTCGGAGTATTTCAATCCTGCAGACAGGATCTTGATTGCGTTGTCATAATCACGGGCAATAGATCCGTCTCGTCCGCGAGCTGATTCCATAGCAGAGCATAAACAATCTGCAGACATTTGAGCAATCATTGTCCACACGATCTGCGCAAAGTTATCAACTCCATGAAATCCACTTCCGTCAGGGTACAAATCGGCGCATTGTCTCAGAATGTCGAGTCGGGAGCCCCTTGAAACCTTCCCGTGGCAAGCTGCTTCAACAATACCTCCAATAAGGCGTGAGTAAGCAGCTGTTGGTCCTGATATTCCTGAGACATCGATGAGGAGCCGTAGCAAGTGCAGTATGGGACTATCGGGATTATTATTGGCTTTCGGATGACGGTGTGTAGGCGTTGCGGCTTGGTATGAATCCGCCGTCTTCAGGAGCAGCTTCTCCGTAAATGAAATGCTGCCTAGGGCGATGATCATGGTTGTCGACAGAAATCTAAAGCGATCAAAGAAAACATCCATTGAGTTGTCATTGGCAACATTGAGAGACGAGGGTCCTCCATTCCATAACCGCTGGAGAAACCCCAAAACATGGGCCACTGTCTGCATAGACTCTGGCGAGGGTGTAATTTCTTTGCTCGCTGCAAACGCCAGGGCATGGGATAGACTAACCCACGCCGCAGCTATATTAGACTTCTCCATCTCCGGGCTCCAAATGGATGATTTCAAGATGGCCTCGAACACCTTCAACACATCAGGAATCCTTGACCTGACCCATTTGCAATCCAAGGGTGGCAGTTCCTCTGGCACAATCCTTCTGGGCTCATTGACGCGATTATCCGACCAAGCCTTGAGAGGATGTGAACTCCATAACATGTTTGACAGCACGTGTGCAAGCCTGTCGCTAAGGCTGGGGACAAACGAAAAGATATTTGAAGATGGCGAGAGGATGTACTCTTCCCAAGCTTTATCGAGTTGTTGGTGAGATGCATCAGGTCGAAAGGCATAATATAGCAGATTGTAGTAACTGGCAATCACTAGTTGACTGGGTTGTGAGCCTGTCTTGTCTTGTTTCTTTCTTTCAAACTGGGAAAGTATCGGCTTGCTAAGCATACGCAGTAGAGACCGACTGGTTGTGTCACTGATATTGGCCACTAATACAAACCGGTTCCAGTTACCAATGGCTTTTGACTTTATTTCAGGGTCATTGCAATTGAAGCATTTCTGAAGAACGAGAACCCATTCCTTGAAGTGCTGCCACTGGTCGATGTTGAACCGCTTACTTCTCAGAAGTAGTGTGATGACACCCCAAATCTGAGGAACGTGTTCGCCGGTTTCCGGATTCGACATCATCCTTGACATACGCTCGCTGACTTCGGAGACCAGCTTCCGGTTGTTTGCGAGTGGTCGGTCGAAGATATCACGGAGTGTCTTGGACAAAGTGGCGTTCGAGCCAGATGCCATATACACGTTGAAGCCGAGCTCCAGCGCATTTAGTCGGACATTCTTGATTTGATGAAGCAAACCCGATATGAGATGATCCATCCACAAAGTCGATAGGGCAAGAAATGTCGGCTTGGCCACGTCAAATAGTCGCTCGTAAATCATTAAGCGCTGAGAGACCACGGAGTTTCCTTTGACTCTGTCCGTTATGCTATGCAGCATTTCCAGAATGCGTGTCGTCCTTGCCGCTGTGATTATCCGTGATGGAAACTTCTGCGATGACAGCACGGTGAGATAATGGGTCACAACAGACTTGGGAAGATTTCCATTCTCGAGGCAGACGACCGAGTGCTCAATGAGGAAAAGCTTGAATTCATCCGGCAATTGCGGAGAGATCTGAGGATGCCAAACGAGTACCACAGAAAGTTTTAGTGCTTGGATGACAAGGTTTGTATCCAATGGACCGCCCTTTGTGAGATCGCGGCTAATATCTCGTTGGATGAACTCTGCTATCAGGCTCATCTTACGCAGGATCTCTTCCTCTGTGGGCAACTTTTCGTATGCCCTCAATGCACCAAAAAACTGCATATACGCATCTATCCTTGAGCTGGTCGACTCTCCAGCCAATTGCTGGGTGAGGGACTCTAGAAGCATCGCGAAAGATTCGGGGGTATACGTTATAGCAGCAGCAGAACTAACAGGGCCGGGCGAGTTCGTCGTTTTGAGTATCGATCTAACCGGCTTGAGATCGTTCGAAGGAAGGAGAGCTTTCGACTTCGGGTTCGTGAACGAAGGAGGTTTGATAAATTTTGGCCATGGCGAAAAGTTCACGCGCTTCGACTGGCGGCTGGAGGGTGCTCCAGTTGAGGTCGAGTCGTTCTGCAGGATAGGAGATTCGTTAGGCGTCTGTATGGGCACCGGCGAGTCCTCCGTCCGATCTTTCTCAGACAGCATACGAGACGCAGTCCTTGGTGGAGTCGGCGGACGAGCGGACAAAGGACCCAGAACGTCGACCATAGTTTAAGACAAGAAGCAGTGGTAGAATGAGGAGAGGAAAAGGAACATTGCGAGACGGCCAAGCTCCAGGAGCGAACTCAGGCCTGTTCCTACCCACGTCGTAGCACTGAAGATGGCAGATTGAAGATTGACGCAGACCATGAAGAATTGAGACCATCTGCAGAACGCCGGAGACGCCAAGCCACGCTTGAACGCGGTTGCGGACGCGTTAAGTGGCAGCGCGTTTGAGGCCTTGTAAGTAAGGCCTCAAGGCAGCAGAAGCTGTGTGAAGCCTTATTACTCAGGCAAGCTGCGGAGAAGCTGACTACAAGTGGGGTCTGCTGTTTCTATGGCGCTCGAAGGATCAACTGAAGAATGAACTGATGTAAGGGCACAGCTCACCATCTATTCTTTATACACATAAGTCCTTAGTTCTCGAACTCAAGTTTGATTCCTCGTTGATCGTCTTGAAAGAGCTTTCCTACATCTACCTAACCCCTATCTCTCCGCACTAGGACCCTTCCGTGCGATCGACAACTGACAATTCTTGAACTTCTGAACAACTCAACCAAAGGGACTGTTATCACCCAAGCAGACACAGGCGCCGGGTGAATATGGATTTGCGTATCCTGCAGGGTTCTGGTATAACGCATTCCCTCAATCATCTCTTCCTCTGCGCTAACATATGCTCAACAGAGAAATTGCAGCAGGTCACAAAGCTTTTGGACGCTCTTGAAAAAGACCTGAAAGATAACTCGTTGAACTCTGCACGTAAGCAAAGCCTGAAAACCGCATACTAGATAGATCCTGACTTCTTCTAGAGAGAACCCAGATCCTCTTACAGCTGAGGCAACATGGCACGAGTCCCGACAATGCAGGGCCGATTTACTCCAAAAAGGTGGATCATACCACGTGCTGCCTCTGATCGTCTCTAACATTTGCATAGGGCATTGAGATACTATCAAAGTATGGCGTTGAGGGCGAGACAACAGACGTCCGCCATGCCGCCCTGCGCTGCGTTGCAAACGCTCTCTTGTTAGATTCGAACATGCGCCAGTTGTTCGTAGACACTGGTAGGGGCGGGAGACTAGCCGAGATGCTCAAGGTATGCTCAACTCCATCATTCTATTCTGTGTTAACATGTCTAGTGTGACTCTTCCGAGCATGAAATGGTCATCAGCCGAATACTTTTCCTCTCGACATACGACACCAACATGAACTTCGACGACCTCATCAACAACCACTCTTTAGGAGACAATATCAACTACGTGAGCTGAGTGTTCCCCTGGAAGATTTAATATACTAATAACGACCAGCAAATCCTCCGACATTCCAAACAATTCCCGAAGTCCGGCAGAAAGCCTCTATCACAAGTCGACGAGCTAGCTTTTACAGATACGTTGAAATTAGTATTCAACGTAGCGAAGCTTTTTCAAGACCTTGCGCCGACCTTTTCACCATCAATCCCGTACATATTCAAGATCATCAGCCGGATTGATATCCCCTTAAAACCTCTGGACGGTCTTCTCGGCACACTATTGAACTGCCTGTCGACTCTGGACCTCGAAAACAAGAACAAAAAGCCTTACGACAGCAACCCACTCTTCCCTACCTTTAACCAGAACTGCAACGTAGACAAGTTGATCAATATCCTAGATCAAGCAGTGTCAGCTTACGAGCCCTCGGAACTTGAAACCAAGGCCATTCCTCTCTTCCATACCCTCGTAACCATCCACGAGGTGGCACCCGACGGCCCCCGCAAATACATGCAGTGGCTTCTTCTACCTGACGACAACGACCGGGACCGGCCAATCGGGCAGTCTGACACGTTATCGTCGAAGCTCCTCAAGCTTTCAACCATGCATTATGCGAACCTTAAGGTCGCTATATCCGAACTCATGTTTGTCCTTTCAGGAAAGAATGCCGAAAGCTTGACGAAGAATATCGGTTATGGTTTCGCCGCGGGGCTTCTAGCATCTCGCGGAATGGATATCCCCAAGTCTGCGGGTGAAGCATTCGCAACCAACTCTCAAGATCTTAATCCAGAGATCAATCCGATCACCGGCCAGAGATGGGCTGCGGAAAAGGAAGACACCGGCCCGCCCATGACGAAAGAGGAGAAGGAGAGAGAGGCCGAAAGGCTATTTGTGCTTTTTGAAAGGCAAGTACAGCTTATGTATCATTAAGTAGTCATGCTAACCTTACTACAGGGCCAAAGCGAACGGCATCCTCGGGGTTGAGAATCCAGTCACGCAGGCTTTGCGCGAAGGAAGACTGGAAGAGTTGCCTGACTCTGATAGTGAATAATCATAGCAGATTGTGGCCGTATAGGCTAATTCCAAGAAAACTCGCTCCACAAGGTTTTCACTAGAGCATCTATAGCAGAACAAATGAATTCACCTAGCGCGTTCAAGATCCACTGCATTTTGGCCAGAATGGCGGATCCTGGTAGCATTCTGAGCCCAGATTATGAGTCTTAAAACCTCCAAGATGTGGTGTGGGTAGCCATGCTAGAAAACTTCATCCAGCTGGCCGCCAACACTTTGATATAGTCGACATAATCATTTTACTCAAAAGATTATTACTCAAATTGTTAGCCTAAGCTGAGATATGGTAATCAAAATTGCTACATCTTATACCCTGAAGAAAGTAGCTCATCGTTGTCTCTGCGTGTTCAGCGACACCCACATACACTAAGCCGACAATCCATCCTTAATATCACTTCCTTTGGCTCTCTACATCTCTTTCCGGGCGCCGCCCAGGTTTTCATCACTATCTATAGTAGCCAGAAAGCTCTTAAAGAGCGTGACACAAGCGTCAGCATCATTAGAAGAGGAGTCATCAAAGCGCAAAAGCATACACTCCTTTCTTTACCCGACCGCGAAGTACCTTTACAGAATTGCCGTGAATCCCTCCTCTCATTTGCAGTATCTGCCGAGTTTGTTTACACCAATGATGCGTAGTAGCTGTGATTGGTAACGACGACTTGTTCTGACAGTTCGTCCGGTTGCATATTCGCCGCTAAGGCCCTAGAGCCAGACGCTACAGCTCTAACACAATGCAATAAGACACCGCACTACCAACAATGAACCATCCCGCCTGGAATTTCGTGGTCATGCCTGCGTCCAGCCTGCCACCAACTACAGGTCTACCTCGACCTATTAAGTTTTGCCCAGAACACTGGCTCGCCCAAAACAGTCCCAGCAATAACATGAACTAGAACCGGGTGCCCTTTTCGCGGGGTCCAGAGATTGCTTGGGTATGAAGTTTGTGTCTTCTACTTCTCCATACTCAACTTGAAGTTCATTTATGCTAACACCTAGAGCAAAAATGCAGCCTGGAGTATGCAGAGATGTACTGCCGAGTCTGTGCTTCGGTTCTGTAATGCAAGACAGATTCGAACACATTTGCCCGCCCCTATCGACATTCAGCTGACTCGCATATACCATCAACGGCCTCCACTGGAAAGTCAACAGAGCCTCGAGACAGGATAGCCCTACGTACTTCCTGAGGATGTATCCATAGAAGTCCTCCCTGTCCTGGTCATTGGTGATCTCAACGTCCGGCACCCACCCTAGTACGTGTTCCTCAAGAATGTTGCGCACTGGATCCCGGCTCAGAAGTACAATCCGCAGAGGTAACAGCTCTCTGACATGGTCATATGTCAGGTGGGTCTTTTTCAGGCAGGCTAAACAACCCGTTTCGAAAGCTGTGCTCTAAATGAGCCTGTTACTAGCAATTTCTGAGATGATACACATACGCGGAGGAAATTAATTAATATTTTGACGATAATTGTTTCCATCTAAAAAGAACACCTTATGCATGTCCAACTGGAGGGCAAATTCGTTCGAATATTTGAAAGTGTAAAGCATTAAAGAACAAGAATCTGCAGTAACAATGATGGAGGGTCAAGGGGAAGAATGAGGCACGAACTTACAGAGTGCTGGGTAACAGGGCGCATCTGCCGTCAATACAAAGAGATCCCCGCTAAGAGCTAAGGCTAGAGCCCTTTTTAGTGCATGCATTCGGCCGTACCTGAGCCTATTCTGGTGCTCGAGCATGCAAGGGCGAATCCATTGGCAGCTCCAATAGAACTAGCAAGCATATAAGTGGATAGGATATAAGAAGAACGTCAAGAGAGAGTAATTTGTCCTGCATCAAAATCTGAGTCAAAAAAGTCTTGTCCCAATAGACATACGCAGTATGTAGGTACCCTTCCACCTGCCCTGGGGACTACTATAACGCCAAGACAAGACGGCTCCAATGACGTCTGTGGGGTTGACGGAGCACAGATTCTTGGCGAAAAAATTGACCACCGCGGGGCTATCCAATGTGTTTCATACTACCTGAATAATCACTGGCGTTGAGTCCGTGGTCTTTCACTTTTATATCTTTCAATAGTTTATAGTTGCTCGATAATCAAACCGCCAAAATGTCGAAGCCGTTTGACCCCGAACAGGCGCAGAACCTGGAAGATGTAGGCCCTTATCGTACCCCTCCATACAGACAAAGCTAACATTCAGCCAGATGGAGAAGCAGTTCGCCGTCAAGGGTTCGTGACGTTCCCTTCACTTTCGCTTACATTCGACCATCCATCACTCACCACATCGCAGCCGTGGAACACCTGATGACATACTGGTCCATCCTTGAGAAAGTCCCCGGATCCCAGCTGCGCCTGACGAAAATCGACGACGAGATCTACGAGCACTTCAAGGCGGAATTCCCCGATTTCGACCCGGCCGAAACTATTGACGAGGACAAGATGAAGAGCAAGGAGGGCAAGGAGAAATGGCGTAACTGGATTAACCAGTACGAGAAGAAGATTCATGACTACAACTTCGGCACAATGCTGCGGGCGAACCCAAAGACCGAGTACGAAAGGGACAATACGATTTTCGGTGAGTCCCCCGTGGTTCGGGAGTGACCTTAGTATGGATTGGGATGGTTTGGCTGATTGGATCTTTGCTTCTAGCGATGCGGATGCAGTTCTATGCTATTGAGATTGCGAGGTAAGGCGTTCTCGCTATGCACTAGATCAGCGGTTTGCTAATGTCATTTGCCTCATAGGAATCGTGCTGGTCTCAATGACTGGATCTACGAGCAGGCACAGGCGCGGGCGAAGAATTCCAGTTCATAATCACGTTTACTACCCCGTCGGTCTCCGGCAGTTAGAATCTAGAACCCAGTCCACCTCAGCACGTTTATTGCGAATCATAACCAAACCCTCTTCTATCGTAAACAAATGGCAAGTCCGGCTGCCCTCTTGGATCTTTTGGCGATATAGGTTAGGGGTATACTGGTGGCGCTTCTAAGGTGACAGCCTAGACTATCCAGCCATATGTTTCCCAAGATAGACTGGTGTCCACAGATGCAAGTATATTTGATGAGGTCTTTTTTGTCTGGATAGTAGTATCTGCAGGTTTGGGTGGCCATCCAGCCAGCCCGGCCGGGGAGAACAATACCAACTGCATTAATTGACCTATTTGCGCGAAACACCCTCAATGTACCTGATCTAAGTCTTCGAAGGCGGGAACATGGACGAAATCAATCATGCACTTATTCTTCTCTCACTCTTCGCTGAATGAATAAAACCGAAATTGTGTGCGAGGCCTTACTGTGTGCGGTTTATATTCTGTCTTTCTGTTGTGTATCTAGACCGTCCACAGCTCTACTAGCGAAGCCGATTAAAAGACATCTACACTTGCTAGCCATAATGTTTACAGCTTTGAAGAATAACTTGCGAACCTGTTCAGTGCGCCACAACTCAATTTCACGGCCTGGGAACAGGTTCTGACTTGCATCTTATATATATCTCAATATCCCAAGTTATCGCGCTGGTAGGTTGTAAGACCTATCAGGCACAAATCCTCTAGGCTGGCACTGCAGAACAATCAATAGATAGAAGATCTGGATAATTTTTAGTACCAGTGTCCAGTAGGGCATCAGAAGAAAATGAACAATCATTAGCTTCTAACCTGTTGTTTCTGTCCTCGGTGTATACTTATCTCTTTAGAGTAGCGCCTACATGGCGCCTCTGCTAAGATTCCAAGTAACACTGATTAGTTAACTCGTAGTCTATAAATCCAGTTTCGAGATGATTGCGAGATCCCTTGCTCTGCGTGATCCAGATCTCGAAATAACCACAGCGTCCTATATTGCCGCCCCCAGCAGGGACCTTCAACCTCGACCATGGGCTGTCAGTCACTGAGCTGCGTGGGCTTCGCTAGATTTTATCTCCTACAATATCAACTGATTATCAGCATAACCTCGAACCCTTTCTGTTCTTAGTACTATCTCTTGACCTGCCCTTTTGCCTCGTTCACAGTTGCTGCCGTATCAGCTGCCATAATCGCAATTATCAATTTATTTGTAAGTTGCCGGTGACGGTTATCGGTCACATAATCCCCAAAAACCTCAGTCGCATCAATCGCACACTCATACCTCACGTACTTTTCTGAGGTTGCATTCTTAGGCTGCATCTCGTGGCCGTTTGGCGGACCCCGGCCGTCTGTGCATCGGTTGCTACTGAAGTGTGGATCGATGGAATCAATAATCAAGGCACGGTTCAGTTCAGCATTCCATAGTATATTCTCTATTCAGAGATCCCTGGTGGACGATACCTAAAGAACGTATCTTTTTCAAAGACCGCGAAACTGCATGATCGAGAGTCTTCCCGATTTCAAACGGCTCAAATCCTCGCCAGTCCATAAGGAGCATGTGGCGTATTTCTCCTACGCCGTGTAGGAAGTAGACTCTAGCCAAGTCAATCGCTCCGAGGGAAATGGGACCGCCTATCCTTGTACAGGTCGAAGGATACGGTAAATGTCCGCTTCTTTCGATACCTCCTTCCAGCGCACAGAGGTGGTGGCTTTACCGACATTAGTATACCCGTGCGCAGCACAGGTGACTTTGAACGGCGCAGTGTAAGACCCACGATCTCCCAACGCAGTAAAATTATGATCCAGATCTTGATCAAGCTGCTCCTTAACCATCTGCACCAAGGTCTTCACGTCGATCGGGTGTCGGTCGTCCTGTCTGCCAGAGATATGGAGTTCAGCGTCAGGACAGCAATGGTCCATTGCTCCACCTTGCTGTAGGCCCAGAAGACATTTTGCGTGCAAATTTGAGCTAAATGTTGATAAGATTAGCTGCCTTAGTTCCCTCTCATATCAGTTTGACTTGCAGATTGATGAGTTGGGGGTGACGGTGCGACGTTGCTGAAACCCCATTTCTGTCCAGTAGATGTATTATTATCTGCATCAGAGCCTGCAAGATCCTCTCGGTGAGGCTGGTCAAATGATGGCGCACATCCAAGACCACATGGAGTGACCATTCGATGACCTCTGAGGATGGACAATCCAGCTGAGGAAGATGATTGCAGGAGCTCAGGCGTAGCCTGCTCCGAATTATGGTGTCTGAATTATAGTGTCCAGAACGAGTACATTCCATATTCTGCGCACTCTGACGTGACTCTGCTATGGGAATCCGCGAGCGCTCACTGTCAAAGCTGGGGTGCCAGGTTGGCAGCTTGTGCCGCGCATTCTCCCCCCAGGCATGATTGCGGCAAGAGGAACGAAAACTCATCAAGCAGAGACATAGAGCCCTGCCAAGTCGAGTCGTGGGTATCTCAGGTCGTCCGACACTCGCCGTTCTACCTAGACTAGGCTCACCAAGGTCGTAGTAAAAATACCTGGGTCACTAAAGGGAACCCAGAGCTGCATGTCCATACATCCGTTTGTGAAGTATGAGTACTCGAGACCTTCTTGGATCATAACATGAAATTCTTCGACGATTGTTGCCCCTACAAGCCGCACCATGTTGTACTTTGACTACTGCGGCTCTTCCGCAGGAGTCGTATCGGGTTCAATCTTGCCAGAATTTCATCGGTCGAAGACCTTCACGCAGGCTCTGCACGGGGAGCTTATGGGTGGTTTGTATTCGGCGAAGATGAGCAAGGTACTCGTGTCACTGTCAACTCAATGGACGCAGAATAAGTCAGCTCAGAGGTGCCTTGTGCTTGATGGTTGGCTAGCATCTATCTCATCGTCTTCATCCAGAGCTTTGGGATGGTTGAGCATCTAGAGGATAATGCTGATAGCTGGGTACACATATATTTAGCTATTTAAAGTACATAGTGGAGATCCTGGGGAACATCTATATCTTAGCAAACTTCTTCCTAAAAAATTCAACAGCCTGTTCCTCTGCTTCCGCTGCCTGCCTGTCACTCTGCTCAACCGCCGTGTCAGCCCTAACGCAGAACCCATGGCCCGCCCCTACATAAACCCTCACTTCTCCACCAACCTCCTCTTTCTCTTGCACAATATTCTTGATAAGTACAATTTTCTCGCCCTTCAAGTTCGAGTCCAAATCCCCCAGTGCAAAGCTCACCGGGATCGTGATCTTCTCGATATCACCAGGGAGGGACAGCATACTCGGGTGGCCTGTGAATCCAGCATCGATCAAGGTCCGCTTGACCTTGCTGCCATTATCGGAGATTGTTGTCGAGGCCCCATGCGCAAGAAGAATCGTATGCTTTCCACCCCAGCAGAACCCTGCAGCGCCGACGGGATGTTTCTGGCCTTCGGGTGACTGCCGCACAGAAGTGAAGAATGATTCAACGATTGGGTAGGATTTGGAGGGGCGGTTCGCGATGAGGAAGGATGGGAAGACGTAGAGGGCGGAGGCGATATGGTAGCTTTCTATATGTTAGTCAACTCTACACTTTGCTTAGATGAAGCACGGCGGCATTTGTGATGAATACGCACGGCTTCGAGATCCAGTCCCATAAACTTCCCGTCTTCATCACCGCGCGGATTGTATCAATGCCCCAGGCTGGCACAGCGGTTCCTGGACAATCGATAAGCCTCAATTACAATGCCTTGGGTACTAAATTGGGTCAGGATGCAAGTACCCTTCATGAAATCCGGCAGGTAAACCCTAAACTTCCCGCTCTCTGCATACTTATCCGCCAGAAGGCGGTTGTTGACGAATTCCCATCCGAATGCATCAGGGATTATGATCACAATGCCTTTTATTTCGTCGTCTGGGACTCCGGCAGGCTCGGCGACGTAGGTTTGAAGGCCGTGGAGGTTTATGATGCTGCCACTGGGGGTGCCGGGGTGAACTGTGCCAGTGAAACAGTCTGGGCAGGACATCTTGCTTCTTTATTCATGTAATTATATATATAGATCAAAATAGGCATATAACGGCAGGATAGAGTGAGACGGGCGGGGAAGAAGGTGAGATGATGCAGTCGCAAAGTCAGTTTATAGATGGTCGGGGATAAAGGGTTAACTCCGATTGGAGAGAAGAAGGGAGGCCTTAATTTGCTATGGATTTCCGGCACCGGAGTTTGAAAGACCGTAAGACCCCGCACTAAGGTCGCCCAGTTACATTATAGTTTTGAAGTGGAGGTGCGTTTAGAGCGAGTCTGCTCTAGCATTACTAGATCACTAACGTTACACAGCTGCAACGTCTATCTGACCTCATATCTTGGCGGTTGGTGGTAGGGCTGAATGCCCTTTGAGTGCATTCACTCGCAGGCGCTGAAGGGGAAGGACATTTCCACAACAGCTCATACATCAAGGTACTTGGTCCCTCCAAGGCTGCACTATTGCCTAGAATAGATGTTGTTAGGCAATGATAGCAGGGGAAAAAAAGGCAAATAGCAAAAAGAGGTCTCCCCGACTGGGAGTCGAACCCAGGTCTCCCGCGCTTGTTCCTAGCAGGTGACAAGCGGAAATCATGACCGTTAGACCATCGAGGATTGGATGCTGATGGTTTGTTAATTTGAGATTATGAGGCTGAACATGTAATATTAAATCACTTCTGAGGCCGGTCCATAACCGACCTCCGCTATGTTGATGGTACCTCTAGATATGATTTCCCGCTGAGTCTCGCAAGGCCAGATTGCCGAAAGTGTTGAATTATTATCATGTTGCCGCTGTTTGGGGTGCCGTTGTCACAGCTGGGAGTCTAGTTATCTATAATTAGGTGAAGCTCAGAATCATTCAATGCTGTGTACAGGTCCTGGTAAGTGTTGCTGAGGTGTTGCTGAGGTGAGGCCTCCGATCGTTCACGTAGCCGGATCTAGACAGCAGGCCAGTCCACCTGTATCTTGAAGGGGTATTACCATGTACATTGGACGAGACTCTGATGAGGGCATCACGAGGTGGACGTCACTCGCTACCTAATGGTAGTTGCTAGGTACAGGTCAGCCAACCACAGTGTGGAACCTCTATGTGTCGTCCATGCCAAATACGTGTGTTGAGCATTTTTCGCGTGCTTGTTGTCCACCATGTGCTTGTCTGGGAGATGCTTTAGTCATGCAAATTCACAAGATGGCAGCAAAAATCGGGTATACACGAGCTGCAACCGCCTTGGAATGGGGGAGCCAAGCCATGTGAGCAGCATAAGTTGTAGAACTGGACAAACCCCATCCTCACGCTTGGGAAATAACTAAGAAAACCCACAAGCAATCAACCCAATGTCATTGTCTTCTGGTATTTATCTTGATGCAACACGAAGATGTCAAGTGGTTATCAACGCATTCAGACCCATCTTTTCTGTATCTTGTTTTCAGTTTCGCAATTCTGACCAGAAAGCAAGGAAGATGCTATGCATGCACTGAGCTGCATAAGCTCAGGAGAAGATAAGTAGAGAGGCTAAAAATCAATATGAAAATAAAAAGGAAATGCGCCGACCGGGGTTCGAACCCGGGACTCATCATTTTTCCAGTATAGAACTTGGGAATGATACATGATACCACTCCACCATCGGCGCTCTTTGTTGTGAGAAGGACAATTCTAATAAACTATATTCAATCTAAAATACTTCCAAAAAAGAAAGAACCTACCCACCTACATCATGAATTTCTCGCACGTGGTATGGGATATTTCGTTTAAGGATGCAATTAAATCATTCTGATTTATACGCTCTCTATGTCTTACCCGTTATCTCAGAGCTATCTTTTTTTCTCTACCCTGGGTCGATAGACAGCGCTTACTGGCAGGGGGAGCACCAATGTCCTCTCATAGTATGCTAAGTGACAGCCGATGGCTTCGGGATCAAACCCGCCGCTGGCGTCCGTTTGATCTTAGCTACCAATGGGTCTAGAGTTTCTCAGGGTTGAGCTGATAATTGCATTATAGACGTCACGTGGGGCGGATCGTTGGAGTGGAAGTCAGCCAAGGTGATGCTTTTATATATCTTCAGTGCCTGATTGGTGGGATGGGTTCCGTGAGCAACTCTGGCATAAGAAAAGGCAAACAGCGAAGGTGAAGCCAACCGAGAAAAACAATACAAAACGATGGCGGCCACCCGATCACACAACCTCAAGCATATGCTGACGCTTGCTTCCACCCCACGCGAAAAGGTGTTCAAGGAGACGGGCCAGGTTGGCACGCTTCCAAAGGGGACAAAATAGATTCAGGGGCACCACAGGGGCTGACCTTCTGCCGTTTGTCTCCAAGAATTTGTGAGGTAGTATCTCATGTTCAACGGGCTTCGCGCCCTCTAGGCCCACCAATCGCACACCCAGCGTCGAGTACTGGGGTAAGTTACAAAGCAGAGCAGTTCTTACGAATCCCCTTCAAAGGGCGCAGGGCGCGAATGTCTACCCATCCAGCCATTTTTTTTTTTGGGTCAGAAAACAGAGCCCGTCACGTAGTGTACAACATCATCCTTTGGATTGGAACTGCATTTTTAAGGAATTACTATTCGAGAACTTCCAGAAAAACGTCTTCACCGGACAGCCGGCATGCCGGGCCGCATATTCAGTGTCAGTGACGGTAATAGCATACTTCCTAAGAGACCAGGCTAGATTTCACCACGCATATCCCGTGGAGAGGGTGATTGGAGATGTCATAATTATCGTAGTTCGAGCTGGACGAAAGCGGAAACATAACTGACTAGCCCGCTTGTCACGAGAGAAGTAATATCACAGTACTACATAGCAGATGCGGAGCCGCTTTTACAGGGCCGTGGAAATATCGGTTTATATCACTGGGCCAAAATGGACGGAATCATAACTCACTCCCGTACACTATTCCGGCGGTGGTGAAGGCCAGATACATAGAATCTCTAGCTTCATGCTTAGAACAACCACTAGAACATGCAACAACAAAGACGCTACCTGCATCTGCACGCTTTTCGCCCGCAAGTTGATGCCTGCTGCCAAGATCAAAAAGTACAACACCCAAGGATTGACAGCCAACGGCGAGCAAGGCTGCAATGCCATGGCAACTTTAGCAAGAAGCAAAGCAAGCTGCACTGCAAAAAATGGTGGATACCACCTCAAAAGACGCCGCGAGAGGAGGGACCTCCCTGGCGGAGGAGGCAGCAGTCGGATAGAGGCTTCGATGGTGGTTGGTCCGACTGGGCGAGGTTCATTCCTGGGTGGTGAGATAGATTGTGTACTAGAGAACCGGGGTCGGACGACCAAATCACGCTCTGGACTGAACGAGCTTCTCCTCTGTGCGCCATCCATGTCTTCGAATACGGGTGTCAGGTCCCCCACAGATCCATTCGAATCATATACAGAATTGCGGCGTATGGCAGGGCCTCGTGAAAAAGACCTCCTGGGAGACACAGAATCGGCCGTATCATCAAGAGGGCGAATCCTGGAGGCGCTGTGCACATCAGGCGCCGAAGAACCACTGCTGCCACGTTTTGTGCGTAGGTTCTCATTAGCATTGGCCCCGACCTCGAGGCCGCTAAGAACCTCATCTGCAGATGGCCGTAAATCGGGATCAACTGACAGCAATCGCCATAGGAAAGTGTAGAGCTGCTCGGGTAAATCAGGGCGCATTCGTCCTTGGTCAAACCCGGACCAGCCCATTATCTCCTCGCGAAGCTTCTCAAGATCCTCCTTCTCCTCGTGGATGAGATCAGCATTCCGATACGGAAGCTGCGCAAAGCACAGAAAATAAAGAATCATTCCTAAAGAGAAGATATCACTCTTAAAGCTAAAATTGGCGAAGGGGCCATTAGGGTACTCCCGCCGTAACACCTCTGGAGCACAGTACGACACAGTTCCTGTCGCCCCCGTAGACCTCCGTATTGCATCCTGAGGCTGAACCTCGCCGAAATCGCTAACCAAGACTCGTATGCCATCGTTAGTCTTGTGCAGCAGACAGTTGTTGGGCTTAAGATCACGGTGAATATAGCCGCTAGCATGGAGATATCGAAGACCTGAGGTAATGTCCTTGAAGAAAGAGTATATCTCATCAAAATGTAGCTTGCGAGGTTCATGGAGATCAAGAGGAGCCTCGGAGCCTCCTCTCGACCTCCGTCTAATGCGCTCTTTCAATTCCTGAGGCGTCGTAGATGTCTGCATGGAACCACAAATGTAGTTATGAAGATCACCCGCATTGCAGTACTGCTGGAGGATGAACGCGCATGGGACGCTTGGCCCAAACGTCGTAATTTTCGCGTTCTCTAGCCAAACATGCCTGTAGGAGACAAGGTTCTGATGAGAGAGGTGCTGGAGCGTTTGCACTTCAATCAAAACCTTTTCGAGCCACTCGTGATCATCTCCAACAGGCACGCGCTTACAGGCATAATGACCTAAAGACACGCCATCCAGGACATGCTTCACCAGCAACACCACACCTTTCCCTCCTTTTCCTAGCACCGATTCCTCCACAAAGAACCTTTTGAAGTAGTTCTGAGTGAATGCCGCCGATGAGATACCATGTCCGTTAGGTATCCTGGACTGACCCGATCCGCTTGAAGGACTATCGGCGAGTGCAGGCTGAACAAGACGTCGAGATTGCGGCTGGGCTGTAGCTGAATCTACCGAGGCAGGCGGAAGGCTATTATGAAGCATGCGGAAGTACTCGGGATTGACGAATTCCGGCTGCGTCCTGGGATGGTGGTTGTCTTGACCAGAGTTCTCGTCTCGCAACGGCCTGCGACAGTATGGACACTGCGGATCATTGTCGTGCTGCTCAGCCTCTTTTGCATCTTGAAGGACTAGTTGTCTCGAGACCGGATCATAAACCACAACGGAACCGTCATGGCGCCTGGAGCAAGGTCAATTAGGATTGACGTTTGAAAAGCGGTTGAGAAGCAGAAGCTTACAAAACAACATCGTTGGATGAGGAGTAAGGTACAATGGCGCCGTCCGCCTCCGCCATTATCAATCAGAGCGGCATATCTCCCGACGAGGCAGAGGGTACTATCCCGTAACCATGAGAATTTATGGTCGTTTGAAATGTGAAGGGAGGTGATGCATCCTCCACAAAGTGAGGCAGTTGCCCATGAGATGAACGGCTGGTAACGCCGCTCGGTGGGTTTGATGATCATGACTGCCCCACGTGATGGCGGTGAGCGAATGTCCAGCCAATGTCGTCTTAATGTTTGCCTCTTATACATTTGATTCACCTATCATAAGAATACAGGATATTGCCATAGATTTGGTAGTGACATGGGTATCTAGATTAATGATGTCATCGACGGACTCGACTATAGGTTCTTCAACCGGAGACATCTTTGGGCATATGTACAAGAGTCAACAGCCCAGACAGGCCGGAATGACGCTGTGGGTGCTCCGTACTGCCTCTCTTCATTCCAGGTTGACATAAAAACAGCGCCACGGATTCAACGTTGCGCCTCGGCCCGTACAGCTGTCAAACAGCCCGCCAGCCGATCAGCCAAGCAGAAAACGACAGCTAAGCGTGCAGAGTGTTCTGCGACGTCCTGGCGACGAATGAGCAGGGCCAAGTATTTACTTGTGCGAATGGCAACCGACTCTGCTTGTGTGGGTTGTGAGGTATTGGAGGGTGGAACGCGACAATGACACTCACTCCTCCCCGCTTTCCTCATCGCTGATTTCGAGGTTTGCAATAGAATCGTTATCGCTATCATCCTGCTCGTCATCGAATCCCTCAAACTCTTCCTCGGAGTCAGAAGCGGACTGATCCTGGCCTTCTTGACCCTCACTTGCATCTTGAGAGGTCTCCTCAATCTTGCGCTTTCGACCCATCTCACCGAGTCTGCCTTCGCGGCCTTCAATCTTCTCACCCTCTTCACCGGGTGTAAAAGGAGGGGGAGTAAACCAGGGGATTTTGCCTCGGAGGAAATCGTTGATCACCATCTTAGCAACGCCGTCAAGATCGGGTTCACCTCCACGAAGGAGCCTACCGCCCTTCCTGGCAAGAATGCTGAGGAACTCGATGGAATCGCTTGTTTCCTTGATACCGTAAGTGCGCTCAAGATGCTTGGGTTGCACGCGCTTCAAGATGGCCGGAATATACTGCTCAGGATTTTCAACGTTTTCAACCCGGACAACACCTCGGAGGAGAATATCCTCTGGGGTATCCGTCTGACTTGGTGGAACAACACCAGGACAGTCGATGAGGTAAATCCTCTTCATTAAAGTGACGTACTGCCAAACTTTGGTCTCACCGGGGATAGGGGCAACTGTGCACACCTTCTTCTTGCGGAGAGTATTAATTATTGAAGACTTTCCTGTGTTAGGATAGCCGATCAAGCCAACCGAGATCTGCTTTCGGTCGGAGTGGAGCGACGAAAATTGCCTCAGGAGCTGGATAAGAGATCCTTTACCAAAGGAGTTGTTGATGGAAGCGTGAAATGCAAGAGTAGGATAGTCCTTTGACAAGTGACGTACCCAAGCAGCCTAGTGTACCAGTTAGCACACCATTGTGGTATATGATTTGAATTGAGGCAAAACAGAAGGGGGAAAAAAATAAAAATGCAATAGTGATGTGTGAAATGTTACTAAGAGCTCTGCTATGAAGACGCCGACGGCGAAGCAGTACTCAACTCAAAAACAAAACACTGCCCAGTCCTTAACGACCAGCTTTCAAGACGAAAGCTGATCAGCCTAGCTCCAGAATGAAATTCGGCGCGGACCAGCGATAATCTGCCAAAGCTGTAACAGACAATACTTCCATTGGGAAAGCGTGACACAGGGTCACAGAAGTAGACTTGACTTAGCGATGGCATGGCCGAGGCCAATGGATGGATTAAGCGAATATAGAAGAGACCCAATGAAATGAATAAGACTTACCGCAACGCCAGTGGGCACGAGATCACACTTGTTCAGAACGAATATCAGGTGCTTATGAGGTGCCTCCTCGCGAATGTATTTCTCAATACCTCTGCAGCGTGTGCCCTCGGGGTCGCGAGCATCGATAACGTGAATGACAACGTCAGACGAGTCAATGACCTTGTACAGCTCGTTCCAGATTCTCTTGCTTTGACCTTTCAAAAAGACTGCCTCACGAGACGTCGGCATTGTGCCAAGTGAGAGATCTGTCGCAACATCATCGCCAGCGACGATAGGAGTACCGTCCTCATGTCTACCTTGTTCCGACTTCTCAACATAACTATCATGCATCTTCATCGTTTCACCAGCCAAGTCTTCGAGCGACGAGACACCCAGCTTGACTCTTTTTCTTTGAGCCTTAGGCCCAAATGTGTCGCTAAATGGTGATGTTTCTATCGTCATCTTAGCCTCATGTTGCTTGAGTCCATTGACCGTCTTATTATCTCTGATAAGGCTCATTGGTAACTTGTTGGTCTTGAGGAGAACCTGATATGGGTCAGAGGCACGCTCGGCGACGGCCTCACGAAACGAGGACAAAGCCTCTTGTGAGATGACTCGAGTATTGCCAAACCATTTCCGGTTTGGTTCTATTCTAGCGACTGGTGCCTCGCGGGATTGGTACGAAGCAGCAACAGTGATGTTACCGGCGGCGTCACGTCGAGGCTTGCCATCCTTGAGCATATTCAGCCTCTTCACCTTCTTCGCATCTCTTCGCAAATTAGTTGCTGCACCGATCATAGATGGAACGAAGCTTACCTGTAGAAATTTTCACCCTTGACCCTCACATTGGCCATGCCATCGCCAACCTTGCCCTGGCGGACACGGCGCGTGGCTTCCTTCTTCCCTGTACCCATTTTGTGTATATTTCTCCTATGAAATTGGAAGTAAGGAGAAGAGGTAGGGCGTGTAAAAAAAGTTGGCGGAACGCAGAGAGAAAATTGAGAAAAGTTGCTGAGGAGAAATTATTTTTCTGCGGACGCCAAGCGGAGTGGTGCACGGGCCAATAGCGAGAAAAGTCGCTTCGAGCTTTTTCCGGCCTCAAGCCAGACAACCGCGTTGCTCACCACAGCCCCAAACCCCGGGTTGTGACTCGTGAGCACATAATCGATAATCAATAGTCACTCTTACCTCTTCACTAATTCAAAGAAATCTTGGTTCACGACATAGATCATCTGGCGCAATGTCCCTCTTCCGCCAATGCCGGGCTGCCACCGTGCAGCTCCGTGGTTTCTCATCATCATCCGTTCTCCGGGTTGGACCAGAATCACCCAATTTCATTGAGATCCCTCGAACAATCCAACCGGATCTTCCACCTAAGCCCCGTGTCAAGGGTACGCTGCCGGTCCCGCGAGAACTCTTCCCTAAGCGACGAGCGGACAAACCCAACAAGCAATACATTGCCGCCGCCACACCTCTCCCTACCAAGCAAGAAAATATTGACCCAGATGATCCTCATGCTGAATACCGGAGCTGGAAACGGAGCATGGCCGAAATGAGGCGACAGAACTTTGAAGAGGGTTTGCTGGAACTTCACAGCCGGAAACTACGGACGGACAAGACAATGGAGGATCGGAGTCGGGAGAGGCAGAAGCTACGAGATCACGTTCTCCGACAACGTGAGCGAGAGGACGAATACCTCACGCGGCCGTCCATTCCACGGGATATGCTACCGAAGCGCATGCCTGTGCTGCCGGATCCAGGCAGGGAACAGCGACTCGCTCAATCCAAAGCCCGAACCGAGAAGAAAGCGGCCAAGAAGGTGGCAGAGCGTCGGGATGCATTGCACACGCTCTACATGAATGCTCGTCACTTCATCACTACCGAGTCCCAACTAGCGGCTGAAATTGAGAGGGTCTTTCCTGAGGGAGAGAATGAAGCTTGGCGCAGCGATCACAAATATGGCGAGAACATTTGGAATCTTGGTTTCCCTAGGGGTATGGCAAGCCGTGTTAACGAGAACCGTGAGGTGGAACGTTGGGATGTTGTCCAAGGCAGAATCAAGAAGCTGGGAGAGCAAATCACCGGTGGAACGATTTGATAGTGTATCAACACTTGTATAATATCACTGTTTGCTTGTGATTTTAGAATTTGTATTGACCACACCTATTTTATACCTTGTATACCAGTCCTTTGATATAACCGACCCAAGAAGCCACCTGTGACAAAACAACGATAAAAACCTAAGCGCCACCGCTATGCAATGTAAAAATGTCAACTAAAGGCAGTTTCCATCTTCTAAGAAATGCTCATGCACTACCCTCACCCGATCCTGCCGCTAAAACAGCTTCCTGTGTGGCAACAGGCTTTATGATGTTGAAAGAGCTTGTTTCTCGCATCGGAACCTCCTCGTCAACAAAACAACCTAAGCCCGCAAAGGCCTCGAGCATGGTTCGTGAATAATATTCTTGAAGGTCAAATCCGCCCGCGAGCATGCGTGTATCTTGACGGATAGGGTCAAGATACGAAGATGGATAGTGATCTCGCAATGTATAATAGTCTCTCTTGTTTGGAACCATTCCGCCAAAGGGATCGTAAGGCTTCTCAGGCTCTGGGGTTTTGATCTTCTTGAGGCCCTTGATCAGGCCAGATCCGCCTTCTTCGGCTGTGGTGGCACCAGAATAGGCAGGCCTCTGAGTGTCTGTTCCACGTAGAGCAGCCTGCTTCTGTCTGATTCGCTCTTCCTCGCTGCGCCGAGCTGAGGACTTCTTGAGCATGACTTTCTGGCCTTGTCGTGCAATTGCGGCTGCCTCTCCTGCTCGTCCTTGCGCAAGGCTGTTCAGATAATTTTCCCGACCAGCTAATAGCTCTTTCCGCTCATTTTCGTATTCCTCCTTAGCTGCCTGGCGCCGCAGACGTGCTAGCTCCTGTTCTTGATTCTGGCGTTCTTGGAACGAGGAAACTTCCTTAGCTTCGAGAGCTTGGTTGGCACGGATAGACTTCATGTTCTCTGATGCATAGCTCTGAAGATCGGCCTCAGTTTTCGCGACGTCAATCCTGTTGACAAGGTTGAATATAATTTCCTCTCTCTGCTCTAAAAAGTTATCCCAGTCTAGCTTAGAATCGAACTCTTCTTCTCGGCGGTTAAGGCTAGGCATGGTTAGCAATCAGGGGAGAGAGAGACAGGAGAACAACTCACACAGTCATAACTCTGCGCCGTATATCAACCTCCCTCTCAACATTTATATCCTCGAATGTCTGTTTGCGAAACCGTTGCTTTCTCAATGTCTTGTGGCACCCGGCCACCGGACAGTTCGCCGGGCCTCCGGAGAAAATCCTGTCCACGCATGACTCGCACATTTTATGATAGCATTCTGGATTGATGAGGAATCGCATGTCTGGGTTCAGGTACCGCGAGGATTTGCAGACAGGGCAGACCTCTAGGAAGGAGGTGGTTAGCGTGGATTGGAGCCTCATGATCCGGGCGCAGGAACTTACCATCTTCATCCCCGCGATTTACCAAAGCCTCGCGAGAAGGGGGCATGACTGCAGTGCCACTGTCCAGTATGATGGACTACGACGATAATCTTCATACACTGTTAAGAGAGTGACGGAGCTAAGAACAAGCGGGTATCTGACGGTCATCGATATATCTCGTGAACCAATCATATTGAGGTCTCGTTGTTCCGCGCGGCGGAATTTCTTTGCCAGTGCATTTTGCCGCCCGGTCTCCAAAAGTTCTCTTCACCTTACTTCTCGCATGAGAGTCGTAGATCTCACTTCCTGGCGTCCGAATCAGCGATAACTTTCGCTTATTACTCGCCTTGTATCTAAAATGGGAGTTCCGGACAGCAATATTGAAGGGCTTGAACGCCAGCGTCGCGAACTCGAGAGCAACATTCTACAACTACAACAATCCCTTTACCACTGGAGGACATGGGAAGCAGAGTATGAGGGGCTGAAAGAAGGAATCAGCGACTTAGGCAATGATGCTACAACGAACGATTTCCTGCGAGTCAGCCGCAAGTTCGGGGGGACGTTCGTCAACGAAGACGAGTTTCGGGTGATTATTGGCGAGAAACAAGGCCTCCAGCGAACCAGACAACAAGTTATCGACATTATCTCGAGACGTATAGACTATGTTAAGGCTAATGTGGCATCGATGGAAAAGAGATTGCGCGCAGCCGAGTCCCAAATGGAAGCTTTAGACTCTACAGAACACCAACCTCGAAATCCAGCAGACGACTTTCCGATGCGAGAAATCATCGAGGAGCTTGACGAAAATGGAGAAGTTATTTCGAGTACAACTACGAATCCGGGGGACCAGGCTTCGAGTCTACTGGAGATTCTAAAAAAGGCTGGTGTTAAGGATATACCAGACCTTCCCAAGCGGAACGCTTCCGCGTCTACTGAGACACTCTCTTCGAATACTGCGTCAAAAGATAGTTTCGCCTCAGCAGACGAACATGCCGAACAGGAGGAGCGGAAGAAGGAAGGTCACGAAGAGACGAGCCAGGAGCTTGTCTCATCCGGAAGCGATGGTCCGCCTTCGTCTGTGTCGGACGCGGTTGAGACTCCGGCAGAAGCTGAGAAAGAGACCCCTGTTGTGGATGTCGACGAGTCTCCAGAAGATGCTCAGCTACGGCGTGAAATGTTGCGATATGGGCTGAACGAGGTCGGCGCTGTAGTTGCCGAGCTGGAGTTGGATGATGATGCAAGTGAAATCTCGATCGAAGAAGAATACGAATACGATCCATATCCATATGACGACGAAGACGAAGAGGAAGAAGATGAGTACGGACGAAGTATCGGGCCTGTTCTGGACGAAGACTACCACCGGCAGATGCGTGAGTTGGAGGCGAAATTGAACGCTCGTGGTATGTGGAACGTGGGCAAAGATACTGCGTCGCTTCCTGCGGATGTAAAAGAGGACCTTGAACATCCGGTTAAAGTAAAGGTAGAGAAGAACCCGGAAACGAATGGCGAACCGGCTTCCAAGGCAAAACCTAAGAAAAAGGTTGCCTTCGCTAATAATCTTGACATTGCGCCAACCCCGAAGCCCCCTGCTCCCGAAAGCAAGAATGTTACCCCTCGAATACCCGACGTTCCTGTTCTGTCGGAGTCTATCGTTGAGCGTACAACACCAGAGAAGGCTTCTGCTGCTGTTGACGCACCTGCTCCAAAGAAAACTTCCCGTTTCAAGACAGCTCGTGGGACTGCAGGGACGATTGCCAATGCAAGCTCCGCTGCACCCTCTACCTCATTCCAACGCAAACCCGCAGTGCTCGAACCAACTCCGTCAATGCCACTGTTTCCTGCCAAGCCCGCAGAACCGAAACCCTTCTCCCTGCCCATCTCGGACACTCTGGTGGAGAAGCCATCGAGTGCTGCCAAACCCAAAGGGAAAATCCTAGCAGATACCTTGGTTGAGCGTAACATTCCTGAGGGAACTGCCACAGCTCCAGAGCCCGAGGAGTTGGACGAGGAACTTCACCGGAAAGAAATCGCTACCGAGTTCTACCGGATGAAAAACAAGATGGCCAGGCAAAACGGCAGTTCTTTTGATGATGAAGAACAAGAAATGGTATCCGCTGAGCCAAGAGAACCGCCAAGGCGAATCAGTAAATTCCGGGCTTCTCGGATGGTATAATCCGTATATAACAAATTCATACAATCGAACACCCGACACTGCCAATAGATATCAGATACACTTGCTTTATTCTAGCTGCTAGATCGAGTTTCGAGATTGAAGGATGGGAGTTCTACCAATGAGCATACCAGGTCTCCGTTGGTATATTCATCGTTGAGAATTCCAAAATCAACAACGAGGGCTCTCTGACTGGTTTCCTTTCCTGCTGTATTGGACTCGGTCGAGTACTTACGGTCTGGAATTGATGGAAATCCGGTTACGTTTCACCCTCAACAGCAATACTTTCAACCTATGGTGGGCTTGAATTTAAATTTTATTTTGGTCAATTATTGCCTGAGTAAATACATCGACTCGTCTCAGGACACTTACCGGAAAGGAATAACCTGGGCCACAAATCATGCCCGTGCGTTGTAGCCCTGTTCTCAAAATGGAACTGGGGACAGTGATCTTCCTTAATGGTTACCCTGAGTATGCTGTGTACGCTTTCTATGCACTGTCATTTGCTACTTGATTAACTTCATCTGGATGTGATGGTGTAATGGTGCCGGCGTTTCCAATGGTGCTTATTAAGTGTGGATGCAAACCATCCCGAGCTCTTTAACTGACGGAAGTAGTACTATGGTTTTGAACAGAAACTTGGAAGAGAAACCATACAGGACTGATGTCCAGAATCAATACATCCTTCAAACGAAAGAATACAAGCTATTTGTAGCAGGAGCAGTCTTATGGAGTCAGGATAGAACTGATTTGATACTCTTGAGTGGTGGGTGGACGTTCCCAGCGGAGAAGATGCTTTCCAAGTAGGTGTACTTTGAGTGTACAACCACTATTACTATTTTTATGGACATCCACTTACCAAGGCATAATCAGTCTTCGTAATCCATGACCGCAACCAACAAACTTGTCTCGATTCAATTCTCAACAGTGGTGAATTGTCACTGGACGCACCAAACCCGGCATTTCCACGAAGAACCAATTGCATTGTCCTCCACCTTGTTGAATGCAATAATGACGTCCAAGTTGGTGGATAGGATCAATGTGGGTAGTTTCCTGAAGAAAAGAGGTGTACGTACAGAGTACCCAGTCTGACGCTCACCAGTGACCAGAATTTGTATGAGGTGTTTGATAGAAATAGAAATAAGCAAAGCCGTTGGCGCAATTCACTTAGGCTGGCCCACCCGAAGTTCCGGTCGAGCCATTTTTCCCATTCCGACCAGCCCGTCATCGTTCGTCCCTGGCGGCCTCACCACTGCCCTTCCCCATCTCCCCAGGCCCGATGATGTTGACCCAGCAAGTGTACACTCACTGCTCTATCCAGCCTCGGTTGCGCGAAGGGGCCATCAGATTGGATGTACTCCGGAGTGCTCTGTTATTCGGTTGACCTTGCTCCACATTGCCCTGCGTGAAAGACTTCGCAATCGTGGCCATGCCTGGCCCTGGAGGCGGCGAATGAAACCCTGGGCTGCAGTTCGACTTTGTAGTGGCAGGGACCTGTCACCTATACGCTTTTCCGTTGCAACAACAGTATACGCGGGGATCCTCTCATGAACCCAGCCTCTGTCGGACTTTCGGACAAGGTTAGACTCAGCCGTTTGGGTTTCCAGTGGCGTGAGCAGACTCGGCCACCGGCGGTGGACTCGGTAAGCCCATCAGTGCCACTTGAACTCGTGGATCTAGATACAATTTGCTCGCAGAAGCTCACCAGAACCATGTACTGAGAAAAGCTGATCAAGGCAGAGTTATATTCGTCCAAGCATCCTCTGATGGCCCACCTCACTGTTGACCGATTGCTTGGATTGGCCTCGCTCATAGCCTAGTGGCAGGGAGATATACGCCGGGGCTCAATCGACGATGAAATCGAGCTCCACAAGCAGGCATGACGTCTAGCATTGAGAAGGTCCAGGCCCGGGTTTCTCGGCCTGGACACAGCCTGTTTATGCTCACATCGAGGGCATATCATTGGGTTAACCTGAATGTTATTCTCTCAGGTTCGATACTTCAGAGGCTATGACTACAGACAGTTCGCTAACTAACCCGGAGCATCCAGCCGAAGTTATAAATTGCCTTCTTTCTTCCGGAGCGTATTCCAATTTTCTTAAGAACAGTCAAGAATCAGCTTGACTCTTCCCTTACACTCGCTTCACACGCTTCATTTGGTCATGGCCAATATGAGGAACCTTGCTGCCTTTGCAGCCATTGCGGCAAGCGCCCAAGCATTTGTTTCCCGCGATACCAGCTGTTGCTTCCATCTTACAGCATCCGGCGGTGCTTCGGGCCCTGTTGGTCAGCTTGGAGATGGTCAGAACCGTGTCGGCGGTGACTCTGGAAGCTTGCCCGAGGGCCAGTTCTGTATTAATACTGATGGTTCTATCACTGATGGCAGTGGACGTGGCTGTATATTGACTCGTATGCCAGTCGACCCTGAACAATAATAATGTGGGAACGCTTGCTAATTCTCTTATTCCCCATAGCTCCCACAACACAATTCCAATGTGATTTGGGTGGAACCCCCACTCCAGGATTCTCGGTCGACTCGAGCGGCCTGCTTGGTTACAACGGACAAACTGATTTCGTTGCCTGTGCAACTGGTCAAAATGGGGAAATGAACATCTATACCTCACCGAATAGTGCAGACGTTACAGGCTGCGTTAGCGTTCAGCTAACGGCTGATTTTTGCTTGGGAACGGGAGCAGGAGGAGGTGCGGGAGGAGGTGGCCCTGGAACCCAAGGCCCTGGCCAAAGCACCGCAACCGTTCCAATCGTTTCGCCCTCACCCAGCGTTCCCGCGGGCGGTGCTGGAGGCGGCGGAGTTCCTGGCCAAAGCACCGCGACTGTCCCAACTGTTTCTCCGTCGCCCAGCGTTCCTGGGGGTGGTGTTGGAGGCGGACCTGGCTCTCAGGGTCCTGGCGAAAGCACGGCAACCGTTCCAGTTGTTTCACCTTCGTCTAGTGTCCCAGGAGGTGGTGCTGGTGGCAGTGAGGTTCCCGGCCAAAGCACTGCGACCGTCCCAGTTGTTTCGCCTTCGCCCAGCATCCCTGGAGGAGGAGCCGGAGGTGGCCCTAGTCAGAGTACAGAAACCGTTCCAGTTACCTCCCCCTCACCTAGTGTTCCCGGAGGTGGTGCTGGAGGTGGCGAAGGTCCTGGCGCTTCACCCTCACCAAGTGCTCCAGGAGGCGGTGCTGAAGGTGGTGGTGCAGGAGGCGCCCAAGGCACTGGAACTGTCCCGATTGCTTCACCGTCGCCTAGTGTCCCCGGAGGTGGTGCTGGTGGTGGCGCTGGAGGTGGTGAAGGAGGCGCCCAAAGCACTGGAACTGTCCCGATTGCTACGCCCTCGCCATGTGTTCCCGGAACTCAGGGTCCCGGTGGAGTTCCTCCTGAGTGTGCCGGTTGCCCTCCAACATCGACTGTATACATAACCGTTACTGTCGATTGCACCACTGAAACGCCTGGTGTACCTGGCGGAGAGTCAAACACTCCAGGAGTTCCTCCTACCGAGACTCCTATTGGTCCCGGTGGCGGCGGCGTGACCCCTACTGGCCCTGCTGGCGGAGGCGAGACTCCCACTGTTCCCGGTGGCGGCGGAGGCGTCCAACCCACTGGCCCTGCTGGCGGAGGCGTCCAACCCACTGGACCTGCTGGCGGCGGTGCCGGTGGGAGTTGCCCTGCTGATCTCTCGGGCAACTATGAGTTCCCTCATTTGATCATCCCAATTGACTCGTCCTCCCCTGACGAAGCTTACGGCACTCAGTTCAATGGAACTGTGACACCCACTGTTTCGACAATATTCAACTTTGACATCCCTGCCACGGATGCCGGGAAGACTTGTACCCTTGTTTTCCTCTTCCCTCGGCAAGAGGATCTTGAGACTTCAGCATTCGATTTCAGTGGAGACGGCACGATTCAATTCTCAGCAGTCGAAACGTATGCCACGGAGTCAACCACATACAACAACGCGCCTCAGATCAGTCAAAATCTTGGTCAGTTCACCGTTTCCCCTGGGAACTCCTATACTGTCTCTAGCTTCGAGTGCCCGGCTGGCGAGACCGTTGGCTACGAGATGTCGACTACTGGAAGCACTGAGCTCGAATTCTTCGAAGATTATAATCCCTCACCGTAAGTATTCCCAGACATTCCTCCTTTGAGCCAGAACTAACTTGATATTAGGATTGGTCTCTTCATCACTGTCTGTTAGGATGGGCAAGGAATGACCGCGTTACGAAGGAATTCCGGTGATAGACGTCAAAACCCTGGCCAAGTTTCAATTTGTGTAACATAACCTTCCATAATCTCTCAGATCAGTTAGGTATAGTGCTTTAATTTTTGTTGGATCATGATGAATCTTAACTGTTTAATGGAATATTTTGAGCCTTTGACTCTTGAATGATGGAAAGAGTGATGTGCTGTGCATGAATTGGAAAGTTGGCCAGTGCCTCTGTTCTAGCCGCCTTGTCTGCATTGTATGTCTGCCTAAGTATTCTAGGCAGAATAATTCCTTAACCTGGCTGTGTTTTATATAAGGAGTAGACGATCGAATGAAACAGAGCTTAGAAAATGGAGAATGCTCAGATAAGCAACGATGAAAGTGTCTAGAACAGCAATACTGAGTGCTGAAGATCAGGCTGGGCGGCGTGCCGCGGGGAGCAGACATTGCCTGCCAGTGCCCATCATTATTTATAGGCAGGGTCGGGTGGATCTGCAATTGGACCCCAGAGTTCCAGCCAAGAGAATAAGATGCTTTATTTTTCAGGCCTCGTCCTCCCTTTTGAACTCATAATTATTTCTGATTTTCAATTATTAAATGCCTTGATCTTCCTTTCTCTCTCTCCACGTGCACAGTTTCCTGACTCGATTATCGTCAGGAATCCTGCTCGACCATCCCGATCCCGTACGAATCGGCGGCGCCGCGCTAGATGGACCGTCTCCCCTCTAAGCTCCCATTCTCGAAGCGCCGACTCAGGCCGCGAGTCGTCATTTCGTGAGTCTTCGTAATTATCCTTGCTTAGTCGACCTGACTGACGCTTGATTATCATAGATATATTATTGACTATGTGATTCTTATGTCTGTACCTGAACTAACCCAATGATAGCGATCTCGCTAATAAGACCAGCGCTCTCGTCATTTGCTTTTGGATACTCGATCGAATCGAACCATACCACCAACGCTTCTCACTTAATAACATCTCTCTCCAATACCCGTACGCAGTCCATGAACGGATATCGATCTACGGGGCCGTCGCCTGCTCCGGAGGAGGACCGCTCGTTATAATTGCCATCTGGACCCTCTTCGTCGACGGGCTATTCTCGCATAACAAACCGATTAAATCGGGAGGGAAGAGGAAGTTCACCGGACCATATCGATGGAAGGATAGACTGTGGGAGCTCAACTGTGGGTTTCTCGGCCTGATTCTATCCCAGGCGTTGTGTTTTGTGATCACCCAGGCTCTGAAGAACGCTTGCGGCAAGCCCAGGCCGGATATCATTGATCGGTGTCAGCCCAGGCCTGGTAGCGCGGATCCAAAGCCATACGGGCTGTCGGATTCAAGCATATGTACTGGTGATCCGCATTTGTTGAAAGATGGGTTTCGATCGTGGCCTTCAGGTATGTTTCTTCACTAATTAAGTCCGTGGTGTCTTTGTACTGATCAAGAATAGGCCATAGCAGTTGTAAGACACTCTCGCTGGTCAATCCGAACCGTAATTCTTGACTAACTAACTTAGCTTCCTTTGCGGGCCTATTCTACCTCTCGCTCTGGCTCGGCGGAAAACTCCACATTATGGATAACAAAGGCGAAGTTTGGAAGATGTTCATCGTCATGTTCCCCTGCCTCGGCGCGACGTTGATCGCTGTCTCTCGAATTATGGATGCACGGCACCACCCCTTCGACGTAATCACTGGCTCCCTCCTCGGTATCCTTTGCGCCACCATCTCCTACCGCCAATACTTCCCATCCCTTGCCGAGCCTTGGAAGAAGGGACGAGCCTATCCGATTCGATCATGGGGTACTGAGCCAAGCTACCCAGGCGGAGCTCCCCACGGCTCAACAGACAGCACCGCGGCGCTGACAAATCCGGAAGAAGATCGATTCCGCGAGCATGGAAACGGATCCTCTGAGAATCCGGAACCGATCCCTCATCCGCAAGCGTATCAACCACCCCATAATCCTTTCGCGTCAAATGCGTACCCGCGTCATCAGGACGGAAACTGGTCCTCGTCTAGCGAGGAAGATGTTACGAACGAGTATGAGATGCAGCAGGGTTATACCCGAACTCATAATCCTAGCCTAGGTGGCCAGCTCCCGACGTATGAGCCTGGGATGGCATATCAGTCTCAGACGCAGCCGGTGTCCGGGCCCAGGTCAGGAACGGGACCGTTATACCCTGAGGCTACCATTGCCCCTGCACCTGGGGCACGAGCGCATGAAGACCAGCTCTAAGATGATTGTTCCCGGATAGCTGTTTCAACGTTACGACTAACGATTTAGATTATCTCAGAGCTAGATTGCTGACTTGTTGAAATGCATCTTGAGAGACTGTTTTGCCGCCTATACGATAAATTGATTTGCTTTGGTGTTGTGTTGGGATGCGACATGATATCAACTTCTGTACTATTACCGGCATCAGATTTCTGTCTTCATTACATGGCCACCAACCAACTGCTGCTCTTGGATATGCACATCTTATTGACTTATATCCAAAATCTATATATCCCTCTGTTATATCGGGCTTACTTTTCTCTTTCCCGCCTCTCCCCAGCTCTAGAAACCAACCATCCTCCATTCTGCAGAACCTGAAAGACTCCCTCTGGATCATACTTCTCCGCAATGTCTCTCAATCTGGTTAGATTCTGTTCCCCATAACTCGCCAATGGGTCCTGATCTGGAGCCGCGTAATTCGCGTACCTGAAAGGCAAATATGACCCGTTCTTCTTCGCCACCTCGTCAACGGTGTCGACTATCTTGCGCATCACCGCTTGGATGCGCGGGGCATCGGCGGAGTTGGTGTAGTCAGCCAGTATGAGGAGTACTACCTCGCAGTGAGAGAACGTCAGAAGTCCCATGTTCATCCCTATAGCTAGAGGACAAGGGGTTGTTGGTATGTGTACATACTCTGGTGCCCAGTGCAGTTCAACCCAAACGAATTCCCACCGCGGTCATTAGCGGCCTTCACCGAAAATGGGGACATGGGCTGGATGACCATTGTTAAGTCTGCGCGGTCGAGATCAGCAAGGGAGGCTACTGCTTCCAGTCGAGCTTGCTCGGCGGCTTGGTAGACCTCTAGATTGGGAAGAGTAGTTGTTGTGCGCATCTCGTGACTTAACTCCCACCAGATCGTTAGAGCAGCCGTCCCGTTGTGGTACTATAAGCAGAAAAGAAAATAGGATATAGGGGTTGCTTACAACAGTTTTTCCGACTCCAAAACATCCGCAACACCCTTTGCCATTTGCAATACCGTTCTACGCGCTGGGGAGACAAGATATCGCATGTGCGGGATATGTTGGAACGGCATGAAAATATCTGGGCACTCATCCTCAACAGGTCCGGAGTAAGTAAAAGTGACGAATGTACGGTCATTCACGGTGTGATAGATGAGCGAAGCCTTGTTGTCAGACTCAATGAGCCTCTGATAAGCCATTAGGGCTGAAAGGAAGGCGGTGTTTTGGGAGGCGCTGTAGAGGCGGTTCTCGGACCAGAGAGTGTTTGATAGAGTGGTCATTGTTACGTTTATAATTATGCCTGTGCTACAGAATTAGTTCGCAGAACTGATGAATCTGGGATACAAGCAGGGAAAAAGAGCAGGACAAACCGAAGTTAGGGCCACCCCCCTTCAGTGCCCAGAAGAGGCCAGGATTCTCGTCCTTGTTGGCGTGAACAATTGTCAAATCTGCGAGGACGACCTAGATGCCATCAGTCCAACGTCTCAGGCAATGACAAGTCGAGTCAGGCACCTCATAATCTACCACCCCCATACAACCCACCCCAACCTCATTACATTGATACGAAAGCCCACCACCGAGTAGTAAACCCGCCACACCAACGCGAGGCTCGCGTCCCCCCGCAACGGCAAGTCCATGTTCGTCTAGTCTCTCATAAACATCTGCCCAGCGCAGGCCCACGCCAATGTTTACCGTCTTCTTATCCTCCGAGAGGATAAGCTGCGTGAACTCGCCCTTGCAGAAAGAGATTACGATTCCGCCGTCATTGCTATTGAACCCGGGGTTCTGGAGATGACCGCCGCCACGGATGGAGAACGTCGCCCCGAGGATGTGTGTTAAGGCGAGAATCTGAGGGACCTGTGTTCTTGTGATTGGTGTTAGGATCACGGCGGGGTTTAGGTAGCAGCTTCGGGACCTGGAAGAGCAGTGAGTATAACAAAATGCAGGGTGTAAGGGGGAAAGGGAGGGAGGGAAGGGAAGAGGGTACCATGGCTGAGTCCAGTGCTCTTCGTATAAAGGTGAGCCATTGATTATGGCGTTGTCGCCAAACACCAGGGGGAAGACTTTTGCTAGGGTAGAGGGCCGAGCTGAGCGCTTCTTGTCTGTGGGAAGAGAGTTAAATTCAGAGATGATGGGCTCGACCTGGGAGCGTTGAGCGCTTGTTAATGAGATGAAGTCTAGCAAGGCGGTAGTCGATACGGGAGGCATTGTTTTCGAGGCCGGCTCTTCACAAAGGAATCTGGGTAATTGAGAGACTGAAGTGAAGATTTGTATGTTGAAGTGCCCCTCATTGGAAGCTGCTAAAAGAGATCTAAAAAGGAGCTAAGGATCCTGCAACAATAACATACGATGAGACTCTTCCCCGCATCAGGCATAGTCTCACATGTATAGCCTGAAGGAATGGTGGTAGCAAAGCGACAACTATCCTATTATCGTAGTTGAATATGGACCAATCAAGGATAGCCAAACCAAATTCTCAAACTTTTGAGAGCTTTTTAATGTATGTTCATATCGAATTGACCCCTTCCTCTCCCTCCATCTCTCTATAGAAACCAGCAACCAGGAACGCCAACTCCAGCGCCTGCTTCTCATTCAATCTCGGATCACAGAAAGTCGTGTATCTCTCTCCCAGTCCCTCCTCAGTCAGCCCTCCAGCACCACCAACACACTCCGTGACCGCTTCACCGGTAAGCTCCAAATGCATACCACCGAGGAAGCTGCCTGCAGCCTTATGTATCTCCAGCGCCTGCTTTAGTTCAGACAGAATATCTGAGAAATGTCTCGTCTTGACGCCATTGGGAGTGGAGCGAGTGTTCCCGTGCATCGGGTCGCACTGCCAGACGGGGATATGACCAGAGGATTGCACGGCGCTGATGTGCCCAGGGAGATGGGCGGCGATGTTGGCGGCACCGTAGCGGGAGATGAGGGTGACTTTGCCAATCTCGCGGGTTGGGTTGACGGTATCGAGGAGGGTGACTAGCTCGGTGGGGGTCATGGAGGGGCCGATTTTGATGCCGATGGGGTTGGCGATGCCGCGGAAAAATTCGACGTGGGCGCCCGTTAGTTGGCGCGTGCGGTCCCCGATCCAGAGGAAGTGAGAAGATGTAGCATAGTAGCTACTCGATGCGGGCGTTTGCGCTGGAATTGGCCCTTTCCCCGGGACTAAGGTGACGGTAGGTTGGTGGGAAGCCGGCGGGATCGGGTCTTTCAGAAGTCGGGTGAGGCTGGTTTCGTATTCTAGGAGGAGTCCCTCATGGCTGGTGTAGATGTCGACAGTTTCAACGCCACGGTCGGTGTCGATTCCAACGGTTTGCATGAAGCGGAGGGCATCCTTGACCCTGTTGACGATGCGCTCGTACTTCTCTTTGATAGACGGGGTGATGACATGACCAAGACCCCAATCAAGAGGAGAATGTAAGTCTGCAAGACCAGAAGAGAGAGAAGCACGCAAATAGTTGAGTGTAGCCGCAGAATGGAAGTATGCAGAGACCAGACGCGAGGGGTCAGGACGGCGAGAGTCAGGTGTAGCATCAAAGCCGTTGATATTGTCCCCACGAAAAGAGGGCATTTCGACGCCGTTGACGACTTCCATAGGATTTGAGCGGGGTCTAAAATATTCAGTCCTATGTCATGTTGCAGCAAGACGGAAGAAACAAGACTCACTTGGCGAACTGTCCAGCGATACGAGCAATACGGACGACAGGCATGTTTGCTCCTGGAAACGCATCAGTCCCGGTTCCAGCTTCAGAAAAAGGACAGTAAAAACATACCCCAGATCAAAACCAGGCTCATCTGGAGCAGAAGCTTGACCTTGGCCTCGATCATATCTTGATTGCAGTAATCAAACAACTCCGCGCAGTCCCCTGGACACGGTCAGTGTCTGCTTCCCTAATCAATTGAAGGAAGAGCCATACCTCCTTGTAAGACAAACGCCTTCCCGAGAGCGACATTCTTTAGACTCTTCTTGAGGTTTGCGATCTGCACTGCTTAGTTACACCACCTATCCACTTTCTCTCCATCCAAGCAAAATGGGAGGCAGTAAGAATTAAAGAGGGCACACCTCGTGGGGAGTAACAAGCGGTGGGAGCTTCTCCAGCTTCTGGAGAGCGGAATGGACGCCTTCAGAGTCCTCATAGACAACGTCCTGTTTGATGGGCTTCGATGTCCATGCTGTTACGGTTACAGTCAACAAAGAATCACAAAATAAAACTGAATCAACTGGATGGAAACGCACACTTTGGGTTCCAGTCCTCGGCGCCCATATTGACTGAGCTGTTAGGAGCAGGTTGAGAAAATAACAGCAATTGAGGAGTAAAATGTGATGCCTTGAGGTCTGAGGTGTCAGGACCTGGAAGAGCTAGACCAGCGGTCAAAGCTAAGCGGATGCAAGGAGGTGGATGGTCGAAAGAACGAATTTACCGACATTAACAAAAAGTAAATATAGCTCGCAGCAAGATCTTGCTGCATGAATCACACAGGGGACCGAATCGAGTCACCAAGTGCGGTTATCTGCGGGCCAAGCCCTGGAAGAATCACGTGATATACCCTATTTATTCTGACATAAATAAATATTCACCACGAAAGTTAAAGTCATCCAAGTTTAAATAGAATGGGGTATTGTGATAAGCAGACTATCAGACAGATCCGGTACCATCCTGCAAAAGGGTATGAAAAGCAAGCTCCTAGAACTACCTCCCAATGCACTAATACCAAGAAACCAACAGATATGCCAACAGCCAATTACTCAACAAAGGAGCTTCTAGCACTAAGGCTTGAGTGCAAGACTCTTTCGCCTAGCAGCTTCCAATTTAGACTTCAACTGACGGGATGGAGCATCCTCAGAGGCTCTGGAAAAGAGGCCCTGCCGGGTTTGTTTTGGAGGACAGGTTTGCTGGACGAGTTTTGATCGCTGAGACAGGTAATACGGAGTCGCGGGGGACATGCCAATGCTATCAATGTTATATCCAAGTGCAGCAGCACTGGGGGTTCGTGGGGTCTGCCAGAATTTATATTCCGCATCGGCATGGCCAGATTCGTACCCTCGGATGTCATCGGGCGTCGAGTGGTCATTGCGTAAAAGCGGGGTTGCGTTCCTGGAAGTGCTTCCAGCAGCCATGGATGGCCTGCGGCTTGAAGATGAAACAACCGCACTCGTCTTGACGAGAGTTCCGTTGACGTTGCTCAGTGCTCGAGGCTCCATGCTCTTGCGACGCTTTGCGCCGCCACGCGGAATGATCGAGCTGTCCACAGTGTACGGTGCCTCGTCGACCCATTCATTTCTTGATTCGCAACTGTTTCAAGTTAGAACAGCCCTCGTTGGGAATGGAAGGAAAGACTTACTCCAAAACCCAGCCGACCCCCACGCACTTGACGAGGCCTCTCGCCTGTCGGACTTTTTCCAGTGTGCGAACACCACCATCTTTGAAAACAACATGGGTTATGCCAACCTTGCCATTGACTGAAGATGCTTCCTCATCCGGGGACACGCTCACCCGCGGGTTCCATGACCAGTTCCTGATACATCTAGCTCCCATTTGCTGGAGTAGTTCAACGAAAATGCCGCTAGCATCCTCACCCTCCGTAGTGTGAACATCCACATAGACTACCGCACCACGGAGGCAGCCTGAGGCTTGTTTCAAAGGTGACTTGACAGGACTTACTGACCGAGAGGGTGTCCGGGCTTGGTAAGTCTGCTGAGGTGGTACTTGCTTGCTGGGGGTTTCTATATGCAGAGATCTCCGGGTTGATCCATACTGGAGCCGGGGTGACTTGCGAGGAGGAGATTCAGCCTCACGAGGCTTTTGCGGAGGGAGAACGAAGCTGCGGAGTCTCGGTGAGGAGCGTAAAGGAGAGGTAATTGAAAGAGATCGACCGCGCTTGCGGTTACTCTTCAAAGGCGATATTTCGCCCTCAGGTTTAAGAGGCACTTTCGACACAGTATGATATGTTTGTCTGGGTAGCGACGGATTTTTAGCAGGTGTGACAGGAACGGGGGATGGTACATCATTCTCCTTTTCCTCTTCCCACGAGTCAACAGTAGACGAATGCGCAGCTTCAGGTTGCTCTTCCTCCATGTCTTCGCCATCAGAAAGGTCTTTGAAAATGCCGAGCCCATCTGAATTTTCGTCGTCCAAGACCTCAGCCATTGGGCTCCTCGTAGAGCGTACGGACTCTGATCCCGCCGCATCATCCACTACCTCCACCTCATCTACCTCATCCTTCTCATCGAATTGTTCCTCCGCCTCATCTTCCTTGTCTTCATGAATATCCAGAGCTTGAGGAGTGGGCTTCATCTGGAAGAGAGGCCCAGCAGAAAGGGTCGGGGCATTTGCAAAGATGTCCACTTTTGGTGTCCGAGAGGCGGCGCTTGCAACGTCACTGCGTCTCCCTAGAGAGAAAACGCCTCTGCGCCGTGGCCTTATTTCGGCATTTGCAGGGCTACTTTGTTTACACTGACTCACTTTCTCGGCCAGAAGAGTGAAGCGTCGGCCTTGGTTGCGAAGGGATAGCCCCTGAAGCACCTTCGCACTATTTGGTTCAGAGTTCGTGGGAAGAAAGGGACCGTTTGATACGTCGTCTTGGCTTTCTTCCGGTGTGATAGGCGGCGGTGATCGCTCTGTATTGAAAGGAGGAATAGTAGGTTCGCGTTCTTCGACGAGCGGTAAAGTTGGTGCCCAGTGTGTCAGGAGGAAGTTCATGAATGGAGTGTCCTCAACTTCTTCAATCTCATACGGCTGGATCACATCAGTGCTGATGAGATAATCGGCGGCAGCCTCGTCAACGAGTGTCGGCTCATCGTTTCCGTGACGAGTGGAATCGTCCACGTCAAGGACACCCTCATCATCTTCGTCGTTATCCTTCTCGTTATGCATAGTGATTGCCTCAGAGGGATAATGATTAGTGAATACATCCTCAAGCCCATCGGCGAAACTGAATCGAAATGGTGATGGTCTACGTTCATGGCCGATCTCAGTATCTGACTCGTCATGCTCCGCCTCTATGTGTCCTTGGTCATTTTGCAGAAGTTCCTCCTCAGGTTCACTCTCGTATTCTGCCTCGTGAGAAATCTGAGGAGTTGAACCCTCATCTTGTACATCGTCATCGCAGTCCAATAGTTCTTCCTTGTTCGCATGGGCAAGATAATTTTCAGCCTCCTTGACCATATGCTGAACATCTTGCTCTGCTTGCTGTACTGCTTCATCGAGCTCTGGACCAACAAGGGGTGAGATATCGTCTTCTTCTGAAAGTATCCCTTCCTCTTCCTCTTCAACGGACTCCGTAGAATGGTCTGACTCGGCTGAGCGGTCTTCCTCTAACTGCTCGGTTTCTCGAGCAAGAGGGCTTCCATCAGGAGTGAGCCCGGTATTACGCTCGTCAACTGAAACCTCATCGCCTTCATTGAGCTCATTAGCCTGACCTTCCTCCCTAACCTCAAGATTCTGTCCTCGTAGCGGCGACTCATCATACATCGAGACTGTCTCATCATCGGTCTCCGTATCGGTCTGCAACCGAGTCTCCTTGGCCAACGGTGTTGGCATGTGCGTCATCGAGTTTTTGAACGGTGTAATAACCTTCCTAGCAGGGCTCAACAGAAGGCTGGACTTGAACGGGGTCGAATTCTGCTGTTGTATGGGTTGTTGGGACGAGAAAGAGGCGCCAAAAATGCCTTTCCTAGCGGACATCTTCAGAGGAGAGTTCTGCCCTGGAGTGAAATTTGGTTGCGGGATTGCACCGCCATCACGATCGAACAAGGTTCCATGCGCGGGCGTTGCTATGTTTGCTTTTCTTGGAGATGTTCTCAGGGGAGAACTTTGCTTCGGAGTTGTTTCTGGGCAGCTCAAATTCGGTTTCTCAGGAAAAGGAATTGCTGCTCGTCTTGGTGTCTCTTTTAATGTGAAATGAAAGGGCGAAGGCGGAGGCCGGCGCGCCGGGCTGGACATGAATTGTGAGTCACTAAAGTCGAATGTCTTCGGGGCTGGAAGAGTTGGTTCGCCATTTTCATCAACCGGGTTCGAAGCCTTGTTCGGTGTGAAATTGATTCTTTTCACAGGCGAGCCAAACCCAAAGACACCTGACGTACGCTTCTGGGGAGAGTGTACCACAAGCTTGATAGCATCCTTCTCGCCGCTTAATTCATCTTCTTCGCCATCGGAGCTGGCGTATGCCGAAATCGCTTTTGCTACCTGTGTAGCTTTCTTTGGTGACAGAGGTTTAGCGCTACCCTTTTTGGCTGCCGCAGGCTTGCGACCTCTCGTAGACTCCGCAGGAGCTTTGCGAACTGGTTTAGCACCCATATCATCAGCGTCCTTTGCGATAACAGTTCCTCTTCTTCTCCGGGCAGTCGGAGCCGGTGCCTCGCTCAGCTCCGCCTCAGAATCAGTCAATTCCTGGAATGTGACCTTCTTCTTTGTCTTTGCTGGCCCACGCACCAAAGCAGAGCCTGTGGTTACGAAGATTTCTGTCGGCCGTTGTTGTGAGGGTGACAATTCTTCACTGTCCTGTGAAAGCGCATTCCTCCGCGTATTCTCCTTCAAAATATCGTCGTCCGAAGGCACCTTGGCGGACGTGCCCTTCGGTCGGCCCCTAGGCCTCGAACTTGCCACTGCTTTCGTGGTCTCCTCCTTGGCTGAGTTCTTTGCCTTTGGCCTCCCTGGTCGTTTCTTAGGTGCTTCTGACTGTGCTAGTTCGTCGTTATCATCGTTCTCGCTCCCACTCCCCATGTCCGGCGTAGCAGTCGCCTTCCTCCGCCGACTTGTCCTGGATGCTCCAGTTTTCCCTTTAGCCCCAGATGTCTTTCCCCGGCTTTCACTTTCAATAACCCCAATCTCATCATCTGTTTCCTCTGATTCTGTCTCGGAGTGTGCATGCACTACCGCTGCCCGCGCGGTTCTTTTCTTTATTTCAGTGGTCCTGGTGACTTTCGTGCTCGATTTGCTCGTTTGTGTTGTTGCTCCCTTAGCTCTGCCGCGCGTGGCGCGCTTCGGCGGGGATGATTGAGGGATAACGGCCGCTCGGGCCATTGTAGATTTTGAGGCTCGGTACCCGGAAATGGAAGATGAATCGAAGCAGAGCCGTAGATTTTAGATTCTCGTCGCGATTAGTGAAAGTCGTATGTCGTCGACCCGTATTTGTTCATTGTGCGACGCGTGTTTTGTGCTGAAATAATAAGCCCAAGCACCGGACAGTTGGTTAAGTCCAACTCTATTATATACAAGCACGACTTTGAGCAGCCGTCGCAATATAATCAGTAATACTTTCGTCGTCAGTTGTCGTTAGCTTGAAGCTGCATCGGGCCGACCATTGTCAGTGTGGGTGATGCAGGCGGTGTTTGTGACGGAACACCCAGAAAAGGAAATCACGTGTGCTTTCCAAGGTCCGTTACCCTGGCAACGGCTGTTTTCTAGTTATGCATTTAATTCTACGACCGCGCTCGTTTTATGCACCGTTCAGAGGGAACTGTTGTCTCCAAAGTCAACATAGAAATTGTTCAAACTATCCAAGTATAAGATGAGCGGATCCAAGAAAACGTGTGTATATATGTACATGTAAATACTTCAGTTCAATTATGGCAGTTATACCATCGTCACGATCGCAATGCTCGTCGCAACCACACTCAATAACACAGTGGGGAAAAGCCTGGAAGAACCGCTGCCCATAACGGCGACAGGGTAGTAAGGGGCAGGCGTGGTGCTGTTGAGGGTTCCATCCCAGCAGTACCTGTTGAAGCACTGGGTGCAGATATCAGGAACCTGCTCGTTGGTACGGTCAAACGAGCGGCTGAGGATCGCACAGCCAACGCAAGCAGACCAGTTGCTGTCCTCGGTGCTGTTACCCATAGTTGCGACAGCATAGCCATTTTGAATGGTGTTGTCTCTTTGTTCGAGTGAGGTGCTGAGCTGGAAGGTCGAGAAATTAGATATGGTGTCATCAGACTGGTGGACGAAGGGGCGATTGGCAATATAGACGACCAGCGGAGCGGAGGTGTTTGTGCTGTTGCATCCGAAGAAAGTTGGACGGGCGTTCAATCCCAGGTTGACGATGGTGTTCTGGTCGGGGATTGCAGGGAATTCAGTTCCGTTGCCGATACCGGTGGAATTCAGGCTCCGCTCATAGGTGGCGACGAGGGCAGTGCCGTTCGGCCAGTCATTAACATCAGCAGAGGAGTCAATCGCGAAGATGACATCGACGTGACGCGAAGGTTGGATCAACGGGTGCAGAGGGAGGTTCTGAAGATCCTCACCGCCGTCCACGACGTCGAGGTTTTCCTCGCTGGCGTAGGGGGAGGATTCCGGTAACCAGCCGTAAAATGGGTTAGGGGAGTAAACGGCAATGTCATTATCAGCCTCGCCGATATCTGCGAGAACATCACCGATGACGTCCTTCAAGAAATCTGGAAGGCTAGTGCCATTGAGTTGAAGGAAGAACTGGTTGAACAGACTGGACGAAGTGCCCATGACAAACCCAGCATTGTCAAAACCACGAACGCAACTCTCATTGCGTGGGATGGAGCCGTTGACGAAGCGAGAGCCCAAGTATTCCAATGGCGCAAATCCATAGACAGTAGGATCAAAGCTGCCAAATTCCCAAGGGTTGAATTCATAAACGGTCGTATTTCCGGGGATCAAGAGTTGTCCCGGGAACCGACCATCCGCAACCAAAATCGGCAGCGGCATCTCGGCATCTCGGAAGTTCTGGCCTAAGGCAATGGATGACCAGGTGTAACTCGAGCCGCCGCGGACAGCGTCGATCAATTGGTATGAAAGCGCACGGCCCCTTGCAGACGTCAGCATAAAGATACGAGCAGAAGAAGGTCAAGCAAGTAGACCATACCAGTAATCCGTGAGCGATGTTTCGTATCCAGCGTCTCTCTTGCCGTTCACCGCATCGTACAGATCTCTATAGTAGCCCGCGGTGTCGAGAATCTGAATGCCGCCCTCGTCAGGGCCTTCAAGGATGGAATTTTGGAATTGCCACACATCATCGTTCGACTGCAGCGACGAAATGGTGGTGAAGTTATTGATGTAGATAGAGCCGACAAGCCAGCCACCGCCGCTAAGGCCAGACAAGTATGTCGCGGATTGTAGCAAGCCACCGAGTTGACCTTCGCTGGTTGAGTTGTCTGTCCGGCTGTCGAAAGCCTTGAGGGCTCCAGCACCGTTCATCAAAGCACGCCATCCTCCGCCAGAGACTGCGATTCCAATGTTGGGCAGATTCGAAGAGTTGCTACCAATCCGATCAAGGTATCCGACCGCGTCAAAGTTTCCAACGCTAACATGACCAAAAAAGTCACTCAGGGCCGATCGCGTGACATTGCGCCGCCTCTCGAGCCATGAAGTTTCGTTCGGCGAAAGTTCCGTCGCAAGCCGGATCTCTGGACGGTTGGACGGGCAACTCACGTCCGCAGGAGTGTAGCCGTCAGGGGCATTGGGAAATGACCGCTGCACCAGCGACACTTCGGATGATGCGGCACCTGCAGGGTTCAGATTGAATTAGAAAAATAACGCACAGGACAAAGATTAGAACGTACCGGATAGCAATCCTGCTAAAGCAACCACCGTAATTGAAGTCCTCATCTTATTAACCCTGAAGTGCTGCTCACCCTAATCGTAGCAGCGCAAAGTGTCCGTGAACCAGAGTGACCGGGGCAAGGGGCTTCTGCCGCGGGGCCAGGACGGCGGTTAATATATAGATGTGAGACGCAAGGACCGAGGCAGCTCAGCCCAATTTTAAAGTGCATGAATCTCACTGAGCGCCATGTTAGCAACGGGGCTCCGTAGCCAAGAGTGCCGGAGATCAGAGCTGGGTGGGCCAATCCCTTGAACTACGGATCGCTATTGGCGTCGATTCGGGAGGTAATGATATCACAGGGCAGAGGGATCCGTAATTCCGCTGGGCTTAAGAGGCTAGAGGCCGAACTCTGCAGTAAGATGTTCGTTAGTGCTTATGCTCTCTTCTGGTTTGTTGTGGCTGGTGCTGGACGCCTGGGCAGTGTTGCTCAGCAGAGCAGCCCACGCTAAAGTTATCATCGTCAGCCACCACAAATTAGTCAGGATCTGAACATCGATCCGATGATACCGATAGTCTGTAGCTCAGTGCTCACCGTCATACTAAGAATTGTGGCTTTCAGCCTTTGACTCGCTGAGCTGTCAGAGGGCTTCGGCCCAAGGAACATGGCCTCATAATGCATGCGCTAGCGGTGACCCAAGAAGACAGATTAGCAGGCTGCAAGATTATTCTCCCAAATCGAGGCAGTGATTTGCGGGACGCTGTGGGTCAACCATTAAAGGAGAATGAAAAATGTGAGAAAACGACTCCGGAGTATGCAGCGCGATGGAGGGACAAAGTCAGAAATCGAAACCGAGTACGAACTGCCACAATGGAGCCAGAGCCCGACGGAGAGCTCGGAACTTGGCGGTAACCATAAACGGTGCATAATAATATGAATGCGCACAGGTGGACAATAGTATCTAACAGAAGAAACGGTTGCATTTCGACTGATTTAAATTCGGTTTCATCCGAACTCTAAACAAACAAGTTCAAGTTACCTCCAACTGCAGACTGGCTGCAAAATGATGCTGACGCCCAGATTCCAGGCCGTCACTGCACTGACAGCGCATCTCACTCAGACCGACTCTGACTCGACAAGCTCATACATCACATCCGTCCTCAAGGTGAACTTGGTTCCCCGAAACACCGGATCCCCACTATGAAGCAATTCGCTCTGTTGGAAAACAAGAACCGATCCCGTCCTCGGGAAGATCCTCACATGTCTCTCCTTCTCCTCATATCGTGGCAGAAAAGACGTTGCACCGCCCAGTAAACTCCCTTCCATGCCAAGATTCGTGCTTCCCCCCTCCGCCTTCTCTGGCCTCTCTGCATCAATCGCACGCTTTAATTCCTGGAGGTCTTGCTCTCCGTCTCCGTTCAGATACAGGTGGACTGTGAAATACGATCTCTCGCGCCGGTCAGGCGTGGTATAGTGTGCGTCCCAGTGTGGGCGGAAATACTCGCCTCCGACGTACTTTTTGTCGTCAGTAACAAGACGTCTACTTAGGTAGGACGGAGATGTATACGGTACTGACCTTCAGGAACCTTAGGCGTTCGTTGAATCGCGTTAGCTTGTATGTACAATTCCTCCCCGCAAGGCCCGTGATGAGCGGTTTGTTTTCAAGTCGATCAACCTCCAATTCTCTCAGGAAAGGTAAGAGTCTCGCTTGCAGTTTCTCAGCGATTTCAGGACTGTCCAGAATGATTCGACCGCAGTTGCGCGAATCGATGGATATCTTCTGGCGGCCACCTCCGACGTTGATCATGGCACGCTCCCACTTACCGTCGGCCGTGCTCGCTTCAGCTCTGCGGAGAAGCTCCTTACATTCTGACTCGGTGAGTGCGTTGTCGATGACCGCTGCGAGATATCTCTTGTATTCAGGGAGCGGGGGGTCAGTGCTTGCGAAGTCGATTACTCGGCAGTGGGCGTTGGCCGGGGGTTGCGGGGGAAGAAACTGGTCTTCTTTGAAGGGCATATCGCTTACACCGTCAGGGATGTTGAATTCGCCAGTAAGTCTTTGTTCTTGCTTCCAGGCTGTTCAGATACGTTTTTGGAGGAGGTTGCCAGTTGCGGCTGAAAAACGGCGTTGAATCTACCCTAGTTGCCTGAACCCTGGGGCAGTGCAACAGAACGGCTGAACTTGAAAACACCTTTGAGTCATCAGCCGCAGGAGTTCTATATTATCATCACTCCACATGTTTGTTAAGATGTTCGTTATACAGGATTTTTTTTTTTAAAAAAAAAAAAATCCTATGTATGTATACTGCGCAAAGTCCTTACGCTCGAGCAATTATCACAGATTGAGTAATATGAGCCCATCCATATTATATATTCTTCGGCGCTAAGGACATCGGCGGTTCTAGCCCTGCTATAGGATTTCTTCCTACTCAACAATCTTAGCCATGGTCTCATCCTCCATCATGTCTAGGGTGTTGCATTGTCTCTCCTCAGGGCACACGTTTTTAATGGGGTAGGAGTTTATTCGTTCTCCCCGTCGTCAGCATATCTTGCATTCATCGCCGACTCGCTGTCTGAATTCCAAGATTTGCAGTCTCTCAGCTTTGTTTGACGTCTTTGCCAGTCTCTTTTGAAGTCATCGGCTTGTATAAAACATCCTGCTTCTGCTCGATATGCGTCTTCTTGCCGTTGCTCATGATTGGCGCACCCGGTACATGTCACAGGAGAGGCAAATACCCGGTCCCTCCCAATCTGCACTCACTTATACGAGATCCAGGCCACCAGGTGTCAATGGTTCTCCGGATTCTCCATTTCCCTCACCGTTTCGCCAGCTCATGGCATAGTACGCCAATTTTCTGATACATCGTGAAACTTCGCTAATAACGCTAAACATAGGTATGAGAACATATTTTGACCTTCTGTGGATACCAGAATTATAGGTCACCAAGAACGACAAGCACCTCCTAAAGGCAGTTAGTGCGATAGTAAGGCGAGACTTGTCTGTGGCGATTCCCGCGGACGCTTTGTGATCATAAGGAGTCAGAGGGAGCTTTCCGTGCTTGTGAGGCGTCCATTATCAGGTTCTCGCAGAGTCACTCAAAGTCCTTTCGGAAGCGATATTGACAACACAGCTCCAATGGCGAGAAAATAGAACCTTAAGATGTCATGGTGTGGTATCAGGCGAAGGTGCCCCAGCCTAAACTTAATGGAGGCTCACAAAGTCCTGGTGATCGCCTGCGACGTTCATCTCATAGCTTTCGCCCTCAATATGTCTAGATGTGCAGCTGTCGTACTCGCCGGCCCCATTCAGCGATTGCAATCAGAAAATCACATAGGGCATCATTTGCGCACTGTTGGTCTAGTAGGAACTGCCAGTCGACGTCGCCTCACGACCCTTATCATGAAATCAGTGATGGTGCCGTGTTCAATCACTCCAAACTAAGCTAACACTCCTTACTGCTGCGGGAGACGCCATGGCGACAGGCTTGCTCCGAAGGACACTGATACTGAGAAAGTCCACCGTACGTGGATGGCTCCGGTGATTATTAGTTAACATAGTGCAGATATACCCGGCATTCTTTAGCCGCTCTATAAGAGGACGCTTAAGAATGCGGCATTTCATCTGCAAAGCGCGGTGACCACGGTGCCAAGGGTGCCCGTAACTGCTCAGAGTCTCCATCCAGGACCACCACGCATAGGTGGCCCAGCCTAAAGCAGGAGTTATGTGAGGTAGGTATACCGCTCCAGACCCAGAGTTAGCTGTAAAGGAAAGTTCGTGTTAAGCAAGGCTCATATGAGCAACTATTTCAGATGAAGTGGGTTTTGTGCAAGATAGCTCTCAAACACTACCTACGCTCTAATGGCATATTCGCAGCAGCGGAGTCTCTATCAGGAGAGCAGTGTGTAAGGAAGAAGGTGGGAAAGGCCTTGAAACACAAAAACTGTGCGGTCGACTCTTCACTCTGGTAATGAACATACTGTGTCCATGGGTCGGTAGACAGAGCAGGCTACTGACAGCGAGCCTTTGTGCAAAAGCAGTGTTTCCATCCTTTGGACTCCTGCTTCAGAAATGGATGTTTCTTGTCCAATCCACCTGTCTCAAGCTAGTGGAACAATTGTCTGTAATCGTACCCTCGTACCCGCGTCTCTTCAAGCCTCAGCCAAGAGTTCATTCAGCCTCTGTAAGTTGACTTTATATAAATGAGCTCGACCCGTGGGATACCGGATTGCTCGTTCCGGAGCCACAGACCTCTCAGTTGAAAGCTTACTGCCCAGAAAGGGCCGCATTTGAACAGATAATCAACAGCCGCCTCTTGACTTTGGATTACCGAAGGTAATTCGGCAAAAGAACGCGCCCTATAATCATGATAGAAGTAGCAATAGTAGGGCCACCTTGATCCTAGAACCTGCACTTGGTCTGGACGGCAGACATGCTTTTGGGACGAAGAGGGCTCTATCACTTTCAAATTACCAGATAACTGGAACAAAGGTGAGGGTCTTAAACTGGAAGTGAGATCTATGGGTCATGTGGTCTTCCGGGATCTCTGCCCCTGAGTCACGAGGTCCCCTCAGTCGTGTCTTCAAAACGGGTCCTACCATATACCTTGTGCTTACCATGAACGGTATCGGTTCCAATCCGACCTCGGGATGCCTGAAAAGCCGATTGCGAGATACCGCATATCAATTTTGCGCCCCATCAGCCCGGTACAAGCCCGAAGTGTACCGGAGCTTTAACTGCAAGGCTTCATCTGGAATTTGCGCAATACTGCATTACAGCAAAGCATTCAAGGAAGATCTCTGAGCTGGCACACGATATTCGAAAACTAAGCACAATCTGGAGTAGGTAATGCTCAACTAGGGTGATGAAGGTGCTTACAGTGATAAGTGTTTTGGCAGAAGAATGGTATAGCAGTGACCCGACGGGAGACTGGTTTCAGGTTATCGGGACCGCGGGATAGTGCCGAAGTCACCCAGAAAGTGTATCCCATGGCTCGGCGAGATGTACATGACAAACGAAGCAACTCATCAGCGGGAGAGCGCCGCTTCAATTCCCCCCCGAAAGAGGGACGTTTCTCCGACCCGGCCGGAGGTCACACGATGCTTCACGGACTCCTTTTTGCTTAGGCAATCTAAGATTGGGCATCCTTGCCGTGGGGAAGATGGAGGTTACGCGTCTCGGGGCCACGGCATTATCAATGCATTACCGCAAGAATTGGAAATACTGTTTCGTGGGCCCGAGAAACAATAGAAGTGGCCAGGATCGGGGTCATGCCGGGGGGGTGTATGTCCATAGTCGGACTGAAACTAGGGTCCAGAAAAAAAAAAAAAAATTAAAAATAAAGCCTGAAGCAATTGACCAATAGGACAAAAGCGACAATGATAAGCTTGTCGGGTGACCTGAAAACCGGAAATCCACTACAGAAAGCACGGACTACCAAAATGGAGCCTGCCAGGAACCCCGGAGTTGATCCGTATCCTGAATCTGGAGTCGAGGACTGGTGGCGGAGACGAGACCGTAGGGCATTGTGAAACCAAGGATAATTTGAGAGAAACCTTGTACCCATTCCAGCAGTCCATTCAATGTAAGCCCGAATTGTAAACTTGTCAAATTGTCGTCCTCTCTATTGCTGCCCTGGACTTTTAGGAGCAGAGGCGGCGAGCGTTCTTTCTCCAAAACTCCAAGCCTCGCTATGGAACATTTGATGCGCCTGATTGAGCTTCCAGAACCCTCCAGGTGATCAGCTGCGGCAGACTTCGCGGATGTTCTGGACCATCCATTCCATTTCTCTTTCCCCAAACCTAAGCTCTCCAGGTATGCCGGCGACGGCATCTCCCGAATAGGAATCCCGACAAAACGCCACCAACCGTCACCTGACTGTCTCCATGCCTGTTGGAACTGTGTCATTGTTCTCAAGAAAAAATTCCCAGCAAGAGTCATGGCGACATGGATTGTTTGAATGGATAATCTAATGATGATCTCATTCCCGTTGTTTAAGAAGGATTTGTACTTTATTGTGAATATTGGTGAGAGAGTAAGCTGGTAACTACTGCTTATTTATGACACTCGAATACTAACCTAATAACGTACTCTAATGAGCATACCTGCAAGAACATTTAGCATGCCGTATATTCTGTAGAAAAATCATAATGATAGCGTAGAACCTGAGGCCACGATTCTCCAGCAAGGTACAGACCCCGTACATGCAGGCTGGTCGAGTGACCTGGGGTGGGACCCCGGCCTCAGGTTGTTCTGTCATGCCCCGGGTCTGGACCAAACTATCACTGCCTTTGTCAGTCTTTCCCTGTTCACATGAGCTCCCATGACTTCCTACCGAGTCTGCCATCATGAGTATAAAGTCTGGCTTCAAATCGCTCCAGAAATTTCTCATCATTAAATTCGTTCCTCAATCCTCTTCCCCACCCCGAGCTTCTCAGTATCCGACCTAGCAACACCTGCTTTTCATACTTCGGTTCCTCTTGATCTACCCCAATACATCACATACTTTCACAACCCTGCACGAGCCATGTCTGTCTCTATTGAAACCACCTCTACTCCTGTCGTGCCTATCAAACAGGAGGCACCCGCCGTTGCTACTACCAACAGACTGCCCGAGTTCAGTCTGGCCGGAAAGGTCGTTTGCGTTTCTGGTGGTGCTCGTGGCCTTGGATTGACCCAAGCAGAGGCTCTGCTTGAAGCTGGTGCCCGTGTCTACGCTCTTGACCGTCTCGAGGAGCCTGTGCGTACCCCAATTTTCTTGATTGCAATTGATGCTAACGTCTTGCCTACAACAGTCTCCCGATTTCTACACCATTCAGAAGCGCGCCAAAGAGGAACTTGGTACTGAGCTCCAGTACCGCCGCATCGATGTCCGTGACACAGAGCTCTTACACAGCACTATCGAAGCAATCGCCAACGCTGAGGGTCGCATGGATGGCTTAGTGGCTGCTGCTGGAATCCAGCAGGAGACCCCTGCCCTGGAGTACACAGCCCAAGACGCCAACAGGATGTTCGAAGTCAATATCACCGGTGTCATGATGACTGCGCAAGCGGTTGCTAAGCAGATGATTCGCTTTGGGAACGGAGGAAGCATTGCACTGATTGCCAGTATGAGCGGCACTATTGCCAATCGCGTAAGTCTTTCATATCTTAGGGGCCCCCTCATCCGCACATCCCCGGCCACTCCCCCGCTTTGGCGCCCTATCACTGCCCGTCTCTGGGGATAGTTTACTGACATTTCCACGTATAGGGTCTCATCTGCTCTGCCTACAACGCTAGCAAAGCTGCCGTTATCCAACTCGCCCGCAACCTTGCCTCCGAGTGGGGTCAGTACAACATCCGCGTCAACACAATCTCCCCCGGTTATATTGTCACCGCCATGGTTGAGCAGCTCTTCGTCCAATACCCCGAGCGCCGCGACGAGTGGCCCAAGCACAACATGCTCGGACGCCTGTCCTCTCCGCAGGAGTACCGCGGAGCAGCTGTCTTCCTTCTCAGCGATGCTAGCAGTTTCATGACTGGAAGCGACCTGCGCATCGATGGCGGCCACGCCGCGTGGTAGTTGCCCCCGCGGGCCACTTCGTCACATCATTTCCGTCCACTTTCGTTTCGGTCTCTTGCGCTTACAACTAACTGCACGCCCCGGGGGTATCATTGCATGGCGTTTATGGAAGCAATAGCGGATCTTTTCCTTTTCTTTCCACCTACTCAATCATCTGACGAGCAAAAGAGTTAGCGATCATGGTGTTGAGGGCTTGTGATGGGTTGCATAGAGCGTCCGTTTCGTTTCAGGATCATGTAATTACTTCCACTTTCCAGCATAATTAACGAGGTTCCACATCTTCCGATTTTCTTCCAACTCTCTGACAACAACTAGAAGGATAAACTCGCGTAAGTTCGCTGCGCTCGTCCACTTAGTGTCCGATCATGATGCCCACATGACCCCACTCTCAGTCGATCTTCCCCCGCGATCCATCACCATCAACCCACCTCCACTGATTCCGGAGTCTAGGGCATCGACTTGATCGGTTCCGAGATACCCTCGAATCATATAGACTGATTTACCCTACGATTTCTTAGGAGCTAGTGACTCCAACAATCGCTTACACCAAAAAAAAACAAAGTCTCTGCCTGAGTCGTGGCCTGCGGGCCTCCATGTCCACCCTCCCCAAAAGGGAACATTGCGTATCGCTGCGGTCATGAGACAATCAAAATTTTGCTGGGTTCGTGATGGCCGATCCCTTGGTCTCTTGTAACAATCGTATTGGCATACCTAGGGAACTCGTTGCGTTAACGCAGGCTGCTCAAGCTTCTCTAGGCCAGCCCCGCCATTGCGTTTTCAACATTTGAGGCGCCATCCGTTACGACTTGTCCTCGAGTTGGCTTATTTTGATTACGCCCAAGGCAGCTGTCAGGCAATACTGAAATTTTGCCAAGAATAGCGAAATGCACTGGTCACGGATGTTAGCCGGGGCGTTTCCCTCCCGTCAGCCACAACCACATATGTCTCTTGTCTTCCGTGAAATACCCTATTGGCAGAGGGCCTTACATAATAGTAACCGCTCGCATTCAGTACATTCTCGGTAGGTGCGAGGCGACTCTGTAAGGCGCCCCAGTGACCTGGCGTCGGTTTCCACCGGCCTCTACCAAGAATGCAACGACACCTGACCGTTGGTAAACGACTTTTGGCGAACTTGATTGATACGCTCTCGATTCATAGGGCAGTGAAACTCTAATTTCCAAGCATTGGGAAATACTCCGTCCGCGCACTATGTGTTACGGCATGAGCAAGCAAACGTTGACTCCTCATGCAGATCGCCGCCTGCGCGGCCTGCCATCTCAAGTTTGACTTTGGAAATTGTTGATTGAACAAACACGACACGGTTTCACGCCTAGTCAGACAAATTGCGCGTCCTCTATCTCGCTATAGAAGCAAAGCTGTCAGCAAAGCATATGTCGAGATACCCTTCAGATGATACATATGGACATTAGGGCACTAGGGTGGCGAAAGTCCTCCAACGCCGTGTCAAATCAACGAGTATGCTGGCCTTAATCAGTGACAATGCACTCATCTGATGACACCTCTGAAACAAGTATCAATGCGTGATCAAGCCCATTTCCCGTGCTTTCACACAAGCCAGAACATACTGACAAGCCCTGCCGAATTTCTTGTCCTTTAACCTGTGCGAGCATGTATTCCTGATCAAGTTCTTAATAAATACGGGTATTCCTCCACCATCTCTTTTGAGAACACTTTAGCTGGCTGATCGGCTTCCATATTTTCTACTTTGTTCGCCAAGGGCTACATGAATCTCAAATATCTACGGAATCCTGCATAGTACGGTAATCTTCCCTCTTGATCAGCAGTACATCGTCCCGCTTGTTAGGAAAGATTCGGTAGGAAAACCAGAGCACAATCATACCCATTGTAGCGAGAATCTCCTCTGCGAACACAGTTTGTTTATGGTCGGCCTGCGTCTCCTGCGCAACATCTCATGATACTTACCGCAAGCCGAATGTGAACCTTATCGAAGCATTGTACCCGAGCTCGTAACTGTCTGACGTCCCGGTAGTCTTGGTATAGAGTTGTCAATCAGATCTCTCAGGCCTTATGACTGTATATGCAGATTTACGTAGTGCAGCTCGTTGTCAAGTCTTCATGCCTTTTCAGCAGCTTGACTGGTTAGATTTGGACAATAATGTACTGGGTGGATGCTCTGGGTGGATTTGTCTTCTGATCCCGAGCAGATCTGTCTAGTTTACTTTTGGATATTTTGGTCCTAATCTGGCGTAGAATGTTGCAATGAGCAAGGTTTGATTGATGTATGAAGTATGATTGTTGTTGTTCTCTAAAGCTATACTAATGATATCATGTAATATTCTGCCCGGCAGCAGACTGCCTGGGTCACAAGCTAGGCCATTATCCTACAAGCTGCAAGCCAGGCTTGATAGCTCGATATGGGATATGGCAACATCAGGGCTAACAAATATTCAACAGGCAAGTGCTGTTGCAATTACGCAAAGAGTCTGATTGATTGATTGAAGTATGATTGATTGTTTTTAAGCTATCGCTAATGATATCATTTATTATTCTGCCC